>OZ053308.1:26794670-27300243 GCA_964056655.1 Arabis hirsuta
AAGAAAAATAGTTAAGAACATGACGCAAAAAATAAAAATAAAAACGATGCGCGCGCAACTTTATAAATCCAAAAATCAGTTCTGAAAATCAAAAAAAAAAAAATTTGCAGATGTAAAGCATCCTACTTACTAGGTAGGTTCCTGTCTTTTTTTTTTTTTTTTTTGCAGCTGCGGTTCCTTGAAAGCTGCCTACGTACCCTCGTAAGGGATCAAGCCACACGTAGTTCCTTTTTTTTGTTTTTTTTTTGTTTTTTTTTTTGTTTTTTATAACAGCGCTTCCTTGAAAGCTACCTACGTACCCTCGTAAGGGATCAAGCCACACGTAGTTCCTTTTTGGTATTGTAGAAAACTAGAAGTGATATGCTTTGAGGTGTAGTGCGTTCCAGCTATTAGGTAGGTTCTTGCCTTCCTTGTCTTGCAGCTTGTACGCTCCTGATCCACGCACGTCTACTATCTTGTAGGGACCTTCCCAGGTGGGTCCGAGTTTTCCAGCTCCTTGCACCATAGTGTTTTGGAAGACACGTCGGAGAACCCACTGCCCATGTTGGAACGTCCTGGTTCGAACTCGTTTGTTGTAGTTTCTAGCGACCTCTTGTTGATAACACCAATTTTGGATCCTTGCATACTCTCTCTTCTCGTCCAACATATCGAGGTCGAGGCTCATTAACTCTTCATTGTCTTCGTATTGGAGATGTTCAGTTCGCATTGTTTTCACGTTCACTTCTGAAGGCACTACAGCTTCCATACCATATACTAACGAGAATGGTGTTTCTCCAGTTGCTGTCTTAGCTGTAGTGCGGTATGCCCATAAGCTTACAGCCTATCTCTAAAAGGAACTCTGGTGGGTCGATTTCCATCATCTTGTTTCCCCTCTCTCTAGCGCCAAACTGTTTTGGGGAAATTTTACCAGGTTCGTAAGCTTGACAATACTACGGAACAAGATGGAAACTCTCTCTTTATTAATCAAAAATCGTAGTTGAATACAAAGAGATCTGTTTGCTAGGTTGCTTTTCGCCAGGTCCCTTTGCTAGGTCGCTTTCTCTCTATTTATATGGAATAGTTTAATCTAGTTCTTTTTAGAGATAGGAACCTTGTTCCTCAATATTCGGGATCCTTTGTTCCGTCATACATCTTCATGGATGGGAAAAAAAACTTCCTTGGCATCTCGGTAACTGTGATTTCATCAGAGAATGGGTTGTCGGCGTACGAGTGTTGAGCACTTTTTTGGATTGGCGGAGCTACTCCAGGTAACCTCTCTATCATGGTCTCTACTTCCCTAAATCGTTTGGAGAACCTTGCATCAAGGTACTCTGCTATTTTGACATATGGTTCAGACTCAACGTCATGGGGCATAAGGTTGTCGATTCCTCTAAGGACATGATTTCCAGCATGTTCTGACATGTTTTGATCACGACATGGAGTACGTTGTTCATCCTTTGTTATAGGAGTTTGACGATCAGATCCAGATGCTGGAGTCGCGTTGAGGTCTTGCATCGGGTTAATTCGTGCACGGTACCTTGATCCTGTCTCGTTAAGGACCTTTCCTGTTGTGGCAAGCGAAGCGTTGTCTTCTCTTAGTTTTGTGTTGTCCGCTTCGGTCTGTGCCAGTTTCTGCGTAGCCTCGTTCAGTTTAGCCTTCAAGGTTGCCAGTTCAGCAACGACGTCGAGATTCGTTTCTGTCAGGGTTGAATCTGTTCCGTCTCTTGTCATCTCACGTAGTTAAAATTGTCCCCTCCCTCTAGCGCCAAACTGTTTTGGGGAAATTTAACCAGGTTCGTAAGCTTGACAATACTACGGAACAAGATGGAAACTCTCTCTTTATTAATCAAAAATCGTAGTTGAATACAAAGAGATCTGTTTGCTAGGTTGCTTTTCGCCAGGTCCCTTTGCTAGGTCGCTTTCTCTCTATTTATATGGAATAGTTTAACCTAGTTCCTTTTAGAGATAGGAACTTTGTTCCTCAATATTCGGGATCCTTGATTGCTCTGAATCTTGTCCTTAAGTCGGTCGTTATCCCTTTATCATAAGAGATTGGGCCTTCTTTATGGCTTAAGCTGTTAAGGCCTTCTAAGAGGTAATTACCTGTCTTTGGAAGGCCGTTAAGTGCCTTCTGGAAAGCTTCTGGGCTTTTTTAGGAACCTTGCAAGCTTTCTTAAGAACTTTGTAGATCCTTCCAGAAACCTTGCGAACTCTCTTAGGAACCTCGCGGGTCCTTTTAGGAAGCATGTAAGTCATATTAACAACCTTCCAGGTTCCTGAAACTACCATCCACGTCATCTTACACCTGTCGACCGTTGATAGGTTGATGATTTATTTTTGCCCAACAGTGGGATCCAGCTTTCCACCATTTTACTCTAAAATTATACCATTCACATGAAAATATTTCCATTAAAGTGTCATCAGTTTTCGAATGTGTGAGTCAACATGTTGTTCCAAAAAGTAATTTTATTCATTAGTACTATGTTTTATATTAAGAAAATTTTTTTAAAATACCATTTTTCAAATTTCATTTTTCAAAAATGTCACATTTTTAAAATCTTTGCAAAAATATTATTTTAAAAAAAAATTATTATATCATTTATGTTTGGGTTAACTATGTTGTATTATGGTTTAGTTTTGAGGGTTTAAGGGATTTTAGGGATCAAAACATTTTTTTAGGGTTTATAATTTTAAGATTTAAGCTTTAAAAATCTCTATAATTAGTGATATTTTTGCAAATGGATACTTTTAAATGGCATTTTTGCAAATATAGACACTAAAAATAGTATTTTTGCAATTGTTTCTATTATTAATTGTCAGTTTTTTAACTCAAAAAGTAATTATTATTTTTAATGTAAAGTTTTAATTTTCAGTCTTGTCTTATTTTTTCAGTTAACTATTTGGTAAATTAAATAATATAGTCCATCAATAAAAGATAAAACAAAAATTGAATATTTATTAATTGGTGTGAAAGCATTTTGAACGACATTAATAACATGGAAGAATTAATAGTTAAAGACAAAAACCTCATGATTTGGGTTCTCGATGATACGCTCCTTGTGTTAAAGACGCACGTCACAACCAACATATAGGTACTGAAGTATGTTGCTTTTTGGCTGATTTGGTGTCTTGTTTAGCTGAGTAGATATTGTTCATATATATATGTTTGTGATGGGGTTTCGTTCTTTGGTTGTTTGACAGAGGTTTCAACTTTCCTGCATGCTTGTGAGGGAGATGCTATGACCAAGCTCTCACAGGAGATGATTCCGGAGTTTAATGCCCCAATCTATCTGAAGAACAAGACTCAGATTGGGAAAGTAGAGGAAATTTGTGGCCCTATTAACGAATTTGTAAGTTCTCTTTCTTCCCTTTCTTCTTCTTCTTCGAGTTGTATATGACCAAACTAGAGATTCCATACATTGATTTTGTTTTGTTTCTTTGTCAGATGTTTTCTATGAAATTGATGGAAGGTATTGTAGCCACCTTGTATACACCAGGAGATAAGTTCTATATTTATATAGTAATTTGATTTTTTTTCACAGCTTCACTGAGCTTCTTGGTTTTGAATATGAAGTGCTGATCAACTTTATATACGTTCTGCTTGAGGGAAAGATAGCTGATAACCAAGCTTTGCTTTTTCTATTCCTTAACATTGTTTTATTCAACAGAAAGTTGTTTCTATGATATTTACTGGACTAATATTCAATGGAATTGTGTTCCTAATGTAGGTAATGAATGGTAAGGAGATTCAAATATCGCTAACTGGATTTATGGAGACAAATGGCATGGAGACAAAATATTCAAGAGATCGTCCAGAGGATGAGGGAAGGGATGATGAGAAGAATGAAGTAAAAGAAAGGAGAAGGTAGAGTTCTATTAATGCCTATTTTTTCCACTACCTATCTTGCAAATACCAGGCGTAATTTATTGTAATTAGATAGAGCACCTCTGTTTTCTATCCATCACTAGTTGAGTATGGGAATGTGTCCTAAAATACTTGATTGAGTCCATCCTTTTGTTGTACGTGAATAATCTCTATTAATTTATCGCTTGCAATGTTTGTTCAAGTATCTAATTGTGGCTAAGAGTATGATGTGAGTGTGTTTTGACATTCATTCATTTTACAAACATTTAAAAATAAATTAAAATAAACTATTTTTTATTTTTTTATTTTTTAGAATCACACTCCAGTCTCACCATTTGACACATAAATATTAGCAGTAAGTAACTCAATCTCATATTAAATTAATATTAAATCTAATATTTAAAAATGAGTTAAGAATGTTCACCATTAAACATTAAATTAATATTTAATTTAATATTAAATTAATGGTATCACCAGCCTAGAAAGAAACCCCTGCGACTCGGAGACAGACACCAAAGGTTTTTGCATTTTGATTTTTGCAAGAAACAGACACAAATTTTATGGAATGTCATAGAATCAAAAATCAAAACGAGGTTGCTTTCTATAATCGTTTCGAAATTCATGAATGCGATTAGATCCTCTTTTTATTTATTTATTTTTGATGGAAAATGAAAAAAATGAAAAAAAACAAAAATTTGATCGTGCATGACCGATCAAGGCGGAGCAAAACTTCATTGTCGTCCACAACTTTTTCAAAGACAAGTAATCATCCCGAAGAGAATTTAAATAGGAACCGAAAGCATATTTAATCATCCCGCTATATATTTTATTCAAGACCCTATTATTTCACAAAAAACTTTAAAAATAGGAATCAAATCCTAAAGACCAAAAATATAAATTGAACATCATTAGAAATTGTTAACTATGAAATATTATATTTATAATTTATTTGATTTTCGAAATATAATTCACTTCTAACGCGGAGAGTCATCTAGTAATATATAAGAGATTTCTGAAATTTTCAATTCTTTATAGTTTGCTGCAAAAGTATTAGTCGTTACCATATCTTTTGGTGATGAGTTTCTTTCCTAAATCGCAGCGGCTTGACTTAAACTGAAGGTTAAGGCTCTAGAACTGAATACATCATTTCATCTCTTTAGCTTCGAAAATGAATTCGAAAAATAAGTATGAGAAGTGGAGAAGAGACTCCAACATACAATGAAATTCTTTGTTCCATTAAAAAATCAAAGAAAGTTTGAACGATCTATGTACACATAAGCCTTTTTTTGAATAATCACTTTTCAAATAATATATAGAAGATGGACTAATTTATTCAATAACCAAAAACAATTAATAATTAATTAATTTAATAAAATTAGTCTATAAATACACAAAACATGAGCTTGTTGAACAATCATAAATCATATTATAGAGAACAACTTATTTTTTAGGTTGTTTGGCTTCCTTCTAACTTCTTCGGTGAAATGCTTAATGAAGACATGACTGAAATGCTTAATCGCATCATGATAGTCTGCGAATTCATTACCTATATTTAAGAGACAATATCAGTAAAACTCTAAAGCATCAAAGCTTTATTTACTCTAAATGCAATAGAGCAAAAAAACTTTATTTCCTCCTTCAGCCTTGTCAACATTTTTCAATATTTCAGGATTACCATCTCTACCTTGCGCACATTGTATTGAATCAAACACTGACATTGAAACATCTACTCTTTTGATAAAGGTTTTCTACTTTAGAAAAGTTACACAACTGTATGAATTACTTGGTATGTACATGAATTTTCAACTTTCAACAACAACAAAAAGTAATTGAAATTGATTAGAATTGTCGATATATATATCAATACTATATCTGCGTACATACATATTTTTATTTGATTCAGATCTATAAGCTTATTGTTTACTTTCAATCATAGTGTTACCAAAATCATACATTTATAAACTATATAGTACTATTTGAAAACAGTAATAAAGATTAAAAACGAACAATAAGTTAAAATATTTTATTCATGTTTTTATTCGTTGATTTTTTACTTTGTCGGCATATTTAACTATTGATTTACTTTTCTATGTTCATCAACTTAATTTTCAATTTTTTTTTTACTTATTTTAAACAGCGATTTATATTTTTATTGGTTGTTTTGTACTTTGTCAACTTATATAACTATTGACTCTCTTTTTTGTTCGTCGACTTAATTTTCACTTGCATCGACTTTTTTTAAACTGTTGACTTATATTTCGTTTGTTTTACTTTTTACTTTCTTGACTTATTTAAACCACTAACTTAATTTTTAAAGTTCAGAGACTTAAAGTTTTTAAATTCATTGATTTATTTAAAACTGTCCATTTATATTTTAGTTGGTTGAATTATTACTTTGTCAAATTTTTAAAACCATTGACTTAATTTTTATGTTCATCAACTTGACTATTACTATGTAAATTAATTAAAATTTACATCTAAATTAATTAATTTTAAATGAATGAATGTAAAATCTTAATTATTATTTTTTAAAAAAATCAATTCGTAATTTCATACAAATTAATGGAAAATATATTATATTTAGAAATGAAATCAGTTCATTTATAATATATTTTTCATCAGCATAAAGACTTACCACCAAAATCTTGTTTTTCGCATTCTTCAAGAACAAAGTGTGATCATAGTTGCTTTTCTGGAATCCTTCTTTCTTGAAATAACTTTCAATTCGGCTAAACCAAACTCTCGTCTCTCGTTGCATGTTTTAAACTGTAGAGAGCCTTTTAAAACCGATAAACTTTGTTTTTAACCGTGTATGATGCGGAGAGTCATCTAATTTTAAACAGATCGAAAAGGGATTTGTACGGGGTTTGGTTCGGTTCAATATCTAAGAAACCCTACCAACAAGTCAACATTTCAATCAAATTATCTTCCGACTAAACATACACATAGAGGACACAAAGCACTAAACCGGGTTGGTCAATGGTTTGACTTTTTGAAACCCGGGAGGGGAATTGGTAAGCCGAGATCGAAAATTAATTGATTCGTCATCACCCATGGTTTGGCTAATATATATACTCACTCCGTTTTAAATGTTTGATTGTTGGGGCTTTACATAAGTAGAAAGGGGAGAAAACTCTGCGAGAATTAGGGTTGTTGCTGCTATATATACCTCTCTGATTTTGGAGATGAGGAAAAGAGGTACGAGCGGGGGCATCCATGGTCGGATATTTAAGAATGTAATTTTAGAATTATGGGTGAAGGGATTATCGGTGGAAGAAATTGTAGATGACCTTCGTTCCAAGCACCGTGAATGGGGTCGTAAGAAATGCCCGAGAGTCATGACTAGAGTAAAATATATCGTAGAGTAAACTAGAAGAAACAGAGGAATTCGGATTTCAATACACCATCATCGCCTTCTGCAGCTTCCTCATGCGCTTATGTGGAAGATAATAAGCAATTTGGTATAACCAGTGAGAGTCTACAAGCTTCTTACTCTAATAAATCCAATCAACTTGCGGAGATAACGAAGAAGAAGAAAGCTGTATCTAGTGATGAAGAAGGAGGTAAGTGTTATGATGTAGAGGTAAAAGGACCGACCTTTAAGGACTTGGGTGGTTTAAAAGGTGTTTTGGATGACCTCATGTTTCAGGTCAAACTCCCTCTCTTGTGTCCTGACATAGTACAAGGTTTTGGTATCAAACCAATTTCTGGGATATTGCTTTATGGTCCCCTGGTTGTGGCAAGTCCACGCTTGCTTCTGCCATCGCCAACGAAGCTGGTCTACCCCTTTTTATGGTTTCTGCTTCTGAGTTGGTTTCTGGTGAATCAGAAGAGAATATCAGGACACTCTTCTCTAACGTCTATAGATTAACGCAATTGCATCAAAGAGGGATAAATTGCACAAGAGTATGGACACTCGTATCGTGACGCAGTTACTGAGTTGTATGGACGATAAGTATATGCTCTTGAAGCAAAAAGAGAGGCAACTGTCCTCTGATGACTTGGGTTCCAAGCCTGTACATGTGATTTTCATTGGAGTTACCAACAGGCCTGACGCTCTTGATCCTGCGTTTAGAAGAGCTTTGAGATTCGACGAGGAGATCTGCCTCGATGTGCCAGATGAGAAGGCCAGGGAAGAGATTTTATCTGTGTACGCGCCACCTTTCACTGGACAGCACTTTCGACTGTGCAAGGATTGCTCGCCTGACTTCCGGATTCGTTGGTGCGGATGCCAAGAAGGCTGGTATCGTGGCATCCAAGGAAATTGTATACTCAAGAAAGTCAGAACTGCCTACAAATGTTAAATCTTTGATGAGGCTTCCATTGACAGAGGAAGAGAGGAAAAAACTATCCTTCACTACCTCACACTTTGAGGAAGCGCTGAAAAATTATCAACCTTCTTTAACTAGAGAAGGTTTCTCTACCATCCCTAATGTAACTTCGGTTGTGGTAAGACGTTAGTTGCAAAGGCGGAGCTAATTTTATTCACGTTGAGGTATTCTTGGAAGCAGGAGCTAATTTTAGTTGCTAACGAAGCAGGAGCTAATTTTATTCACGTTGAGGTATTCTTGGAACATATTTTTTCCTTTCAGTGATTTTATTTTGTGAAAACCTTTGAAATCTGATCTTCTTTCTTCATATTTTACTTGGTGTTGTATAGGGTTCTGAGCAAATATGTTGGAGAGACCGAAAAGGCAATTAGGGAGTTGTTCAGTCGTGCCACTACAAGAAAATAGGCCTATTTCCGACCGGTTTTTCGACCGGTCCAAAATCGGTCGGAAATTTCCGAGAGAAATATTCCCGTCGCAATACGGTTGCAATATCGGTCGGAAATCCGTGGGAAAATAAATCGGTAGGAAATCCGTCGGAAAATTCGGTCGAAAAACGGTGGGAAATTCAGTCGGTCGAAAATCGGTAGGAAAAAATCGGAGCCATTTTTTACTGTTTTAAATTTTGAATTTTCGACCGAATTTCGGTGGGAAATCCGTCGAAAATTTCCCAGATTATTTTTAAAAACAGATCACACCTTCTTCCTCCTCCTCTTTCACTCACGAAAATTGGAAGAAGAAAACATAAAAATGGCTCCTTCAAACCCCCCCTCAATATTTTCGAGCGTGGATGGATAGACCTTCTCATGATCCAGAGACGGGTTTACTTACGGATGAGTTTGTCGATGGAGTTCAACAATTTATGAATCTTGCATTAAACCAACCGCAAACCATAGAAGATCAAGGTAAAATGTCGTGCCCTTGTTCTAAATGTCGGAATTGTAAAAAGAAATTTGGGCGTTTTGTATTACAACACCTTTATAGAGACGGATTTATGCCGGGGTATAAGATATGGTATTTGCATGGTGAAGATGGTTCAATGGGGAATTATGCTAGTACTAGTGCGGATAGGATAGAGGAACCAATACCGGAAGTAGATGAAAATGTAGGTATGGAAGAAATGGTTAATGAAGCCTATCGGGAGAATATACCATCGTTTTTTCAGGATGGATCCGAAGGACCAACTTTAGATGCCCAAAGGTACTTTGATATAGTAGATGCATCAACTGATCCGTTATATGCTGGTTGCAAAGAGGGTCTTTCATCTTTATACTCTGCATACAGAATGATGAGTATAAAGACCGATTGGAATTTGTCAGAGGATTGTATGGATGCGATAGCTGATTATGTGAAAGATATTCTGCCCGAAGATAATCTTCACCCGGGTTCATACTACGAGATACAAAAACTTGTATCCGGGCTTGGTTTGTCGTATGAAATGATAGATGTGTGCATCAACAACTGTATGATATATTGGAGAGAGGATGGCGACCGCTTGAAATGTCGGTTTTGTCGCCAACCGTGGTTTCAAGACACAAGTGGTAGAGGTCGAGTACCGTTTAAGAGGATGTGGTATTTGCCGTTAGCCGAGCGGTTAAAGAGATTATATAAATCAGAGCGCACATCCGGTCCTATGAGATGGCATGCAGAGCATACCTTTAATGGAGAAATTGCGCATCCCTCAGACGCAGGTGCATGGAAACATTTCCAATCATTGTATCCTAGTTTTGCAGAAGAGCCACGAAATGTATACCTTGGGTTATCTACGGATGGTTTCAATCCTTTTGGGAAGCATGGGAGGAAATATTCATTGTGGCCAGTCATTGTCACACCTTACAATTTGCCTCCAACTTTGTGCATGAAGCGAGAGTTTCTATTCCTCACTATCCTTGTTCCCGGTCCAGACCATCTAAAGCGTTTGCTTGATGTCTTCTTGCAACCATTGATTCATGAATTGCAAGAGTTATGGGACCATGGTGTTCGAACATATGATATTTCATGTCATCAGGACTTCACGATGAAAGCTGTGCTTATGTGGACCATAAGCGATTTCCCAGCATATGGAATGTTATCTGGATGGACAACTCATGGAAAGTTGTCATGCCCGTACTGTCAAGATAACACTAATGCATTCCAATTAAAGCATGGCAAAAAGGCGTGTTGGTTTGATTGTCATAGATGTTTTTTACCAGCTGATCATCCGTACCGGCGGAGCACCACGTTGTTTACAAAGAAAAAAAAGTGCTTCACGATCGTCCCCCCCCCCCCCCGAGTTAAATGGTGATTATATTATGACTCAGTTTCGTGATTTTGGTGTTATGACTACGGCTTACTGTGGTGGTAATGGGCATGATCATGTTGACGGTTATGGGCAACAACATAATTGGCATAAGAAGAGTATTTTTTGGGATTTACCATATTGGAAAGATCATCTCTTGCAGCATAATCTTGAAGTCATGGACATTGAGAAGAACTTTTTCGATAACATCATCAATATAGTGCTCAATGTGCAAGGGAAAATAAAAGATAATTTGAAATCTAGACTGGATTTGCTCGGTATATGTTCTCGGAAGGAACTACATGTCATGGAGAATGGAAAAGGTCCTATCCCGGTCTTCAGGTTGGATGGTTTAGGAAAGAAAGAGTTCTTTGAGTGGATTACGCATCATGTTAAATTCCCAGATGGATATGCGTCTAATCTTCGTAATTGTGTTGATATGGGGGAAGGAAAGTTTATTGGACTGAAGAGTCATGACTGTCATGTTATCATGCAACGCCTCCTTCCATTTGCCTTTGAAGACCTCCTACCAAAAAACGTCCATCGAGCAATTGCAGGTAAATTTTGGGTATTTAAATCAATTTACATTATCACATATATATATATATATATATATATATATATATCTACTGTATATCAAAAAATTATATTTGATCTATGCAGCGGTAGGTGCTTTTTCCGAGATTTATGCACGAGATCCGTTACAGTGGACGGGATACGCAATTTGGACGAGAAGATACCAATGATCCTCTGCAATCTAGAGAAGATATTTCCGCCGTCTTTCTTTGATGTTATGGAACATCTTCCGGTTCATCTTCCTCGGGAAGTTGCTCTTGGTGGCCCTGTTCAATATCGGTGGATGTATCCGTTCGAGCGTTTTATGTTCCATCTGAAGAAAAAAGTCAAAAATTTAAGCAAAGTAGAGGGTTCAATTGTTGCTCAAAGCATCAATCAGGAAACATCTAACTTTGCGGTAAACTACTTCCCTTCAAAAGTCCAATCAAAGAGTCGAAAACCAGAGCGTTACGATGATAGAGGAGAAAAACCCATTTATCCAGCTTATGTCCCACATATGTTTGCACAAGTCGGCCGACTAAGTGGGAAAGCAAAATCAAGGAGGAAAACACTTGCATATGTACATTCTCACAAATTGCGAAGAAGTCATGCCATACGAGAGGTATTTTTAATTACAAAATAAATAATTCACAACTTTCTTTTTATGATAATAAAAAATAATGATGATATGCTTTTTTCAGCATTTACATGGACCAATTACGCCAGGAAAATCCACTTTACACAGAAGATGAATTGAATGTGCTAAAAAGTTCTGAATTTGACCGGTGGTTACCATTCTACGTAAGTGAAAAAAATTTCGACAAATAATTTATGTAAAATATTTAAATGCGCGTGTACTAATGGAAAACTGTTGTCTCATGTAGATCTCGCATTGGAAATCTAATGGCCATCAATTTCCAACGTGGTTAGAGGAGCTGTCGTCCTGCCTAACATCGGTTGCTATGTCATATCCGATGTACTGCACCCGCGGATACGCTTTTAAGATCCTTAGGGAAATGAACACAAGGTCCACTTCTAATTCTGGAATTTCTTCACATTCCGATGATCTTGTTTACTATGGTGTCTTGCGTGAAATATGATTTGGGAATTAGGATTTGTTGAATTAGGATTTTTGGAATTATGAAATATGAATTATGATTTGTGAATTAGGATTTTTGGATTAGGATTTTTGGAATTATGAAATATGATTTGGGAATTAGGATTTGTTGAATTAGGATTTTTGGAATTATGAAATATGAATTATGATTTGTGAATTAGGATTTTTGGAATTATGAAATATGAATTAGGATTTGTGAATTAGGATTTTTGGATTAGGATTTTTGGAATTATGAAATATGATTTGGGAATTAGGATTTGTTGAATTAGAATTTTTGGAATTATGAAATATGATTTGGGAATTAGGATTTGTTGAATTAGGATTTTTGGAATTATGAAATATGAATTATGATTTGTGAATTAGGATTTTTGGATTAGGATTTTTGGAATTATGAAATATGATTTGAGAATTATGATTTGTTGAATTAGGATTTTTGGAATTATGAAATATGAATTATGATTTGTGAATTAGGATTTGTGGAATTATGAAATTGAATTATGATTTGTGTTGGATTAGGATTTTTGGAATTATGAAATATGATTTGAGAATTTTTGAATTATGCATTAGGAATGCAAGTTAGATGAATTATGAATTTTGAATTAGGAATTGGGAATTTTTGAATTATGCATTAGGAATGCAAGTTAGATGAATTATGAATTTTGAATTAGGAATTGGGAATTTTTGAATTATGCATTAGGACTAATGGATGATGAATTATGAATTTTGAATTGTGAATTTTTGAATTATGAAATATGAATTATGAATTGTGAATTGGGATTTATGAATTGTGAATTTTTGGAAATTTTATGAATTGTGAATTGTGAATTGGGATTTATGAATTGTGAATTGCAAAATGTTTGGGTCAATTTGCAGGTCGATGAGAGATTTCCGTAGACTTGTTAACCTCCCGAATCGTGCGATGAGCGACAACACAAACCCCCCAACCCCAAACCCCCCGAGCCCATCTCATATTCCGGACAGTCAAAGCTCCAACCAACAACAACTCACGATCGAAGAGTTGTTGACTCAACCGGGCCGAGAGAACATTCCTAAGCTCGACCCAATGTGTCGAGGCAACTCGACTTGGTAAGAAAATTTAAATTTTGTAGGGAATGTTAAAATTAATACTAACTTTGATTTTTTTACTAACACATTGTTTTCATGTTTTTAGGTTCGGTAAGAAAAATAAGATCTCAAAATCATTTTTGAAGATGATACGTGCACTCCTCAAACATCCTTATAAGACGTGGAACGCAATGCCTCAAAGTGAGAAAGAGTTGTGGTTCCGAACTTTTACGGTACGTCTTTAATTAACAAAAAATTTTGTCTTCAAATGAATTTTATAGGTACTAATAATTTTTGTTATTAATAATGTAGCAAGATTATGATTGGCATCCTACTTTGACGGGACAAGTTAGGGATGCGTTCTACAAGATGGCCCAGGATAGTTACTCGGGACACATGAACGAGTGGAAGGAAAAATGGGAGAACGGGGGTGAGAAACCGCGTAACTTGAACGAGGATGTTTGGTTGGGATTGCAGGCGTATTGGGCTGATCCGGCAATGAAAAAGGTTGCAAAGATTAACTCGGAGAACCGTAAGAAGAATCCTCGAGGTACTCACAACTCTGGGGCTACGAGTTTCTTAGCGCGGGAGGACGAGATGGTAAGTGTATTTGAAATTTCTATAAATAGTTTTTGTTATCTTTCACATCAACAATATTTATGAAAACGTTTGTAGATTCAAGAATCTGGCGGTGTGGTTCCAGATTTAGTTGCTTTGATGAAACGGACACACACGAACAAAAAAACCGGGAAGATCGATTATCCGAACATTGCTGAAATCGTCGATAAGGTGGAGAAGAGAAAGGAAGAGCGGCTTACGCAAATGACTCTCTCTCAAGGTTTGGATGGTTCTTCTTTTTCGAACCAGTGTGAGTTGTCCGTCGACGAAGTCAACGATATGGTCCTCCAGGTATTGTTACGTTTTAATTATATGTCGATTTTGTTTTTTTTTCTTAAATTTCCATATTGACGCATCTCATTTTCCGTAGGAAACCCCATTGCGCAAGGGTCGTCGTCCTGGATTAGGCAATGTAGCAACTAGGTTCGGGCCTAGTTCTTCTTCCGCGACCAATCCCGTACTCTATGACGAAGTAGCCGGTCTCAAAGAAGCACTTGAGAAGAAAGACGAAGAAGTTGAAGAATTGAAGCTTGAGAACGCCGCAACAAAAGAGAGCCATGAAGCAATGAAAGCTTTCATGAGGAGCAAATTCCCAGATTTTCATTTTTAGATTTTCACATCGGTTTTAGTTTTGTTTTGCAATATACGTTTAAAATACTTCTGAATACTTTAAATTACATTTTCAATGTATTTTTATCTTTTTATTTAAATTATTTCGTAATTTAAATTATTAATAGATTAAATAATAAATAATTTATTTTTTTTACAAAAATAGCAAATCCGTCGGAAAACGGTCGGAAATTTCCGACGGACATTACCGTCAGAAATTTCCGACGGATCAGATGGTCGGAAATTTCCGACGGTATTGCCGGTCGGAATTTTCCGACGGCATTTGCAACGTCGGAAATCGGTCGAAAATTTCCGACGGATTCCGACCGATCTTTCATTTCCGACCACCTATACCCGACGGACAGTATGGTCGGAAATCCGTCGAAAACAGGTGTTTCCGACGGATTTCCGACCATACTGTCCGTCGAAAACAGCATAGTTTTCTTGTAGTGTGCTAGGATGGCCTCACCATGCATAATCTCCTTTGACGAGGTTAGTGATTCAAAGTAACATGAGTAAAGAATCGAAAAAAGCCTATATTTAAGAATCGAAGAGGAATTGGAGTCGAATCTAATCGTCTGTATTCAAGAAATATTGTTGCAAAAAGCTATTGTTCTGAAAATAAAACGGAATCGTAGGTGGATGCTTTAACAACAAAACGTGGAGAGCAAGGTGCTTGGGTTGTTGAACGACCTCTGAATCAGGTGATTTGTTTTGAATATCATTCTCAATCATTAATCATTATTGTACTGAAACATGTCTTACTGCTAGCTAACTATTTGACAGTTGCTCGTCGAATTAAGTGGCGGAAAACAACGAGATGGTATAATTGTGATTGCTGCTATATGTCTTAGGTTTTTGCTATGATCTAAGGGTAGAGTATTGTTTCGTGATTGTCACCAACACTCTTTATGTTCTTTTGTTGGGTTAGGCCGGACATGATGGAGCCTGCTGTACAAAGGTCAGGCAGGTTTGGGAGACACATCTATGTATCTCTCCCAAACCCTGACCAGCGTTACTCGATTTTGAAATCACTGGTGAGAGATATTCCAATCGACCCGAGTGTCGATTTGAACGCCATAGCAAGAATGAAATGCTGCCAGGGTCTTAAATCTTTGGTAAAAGAAGCTGGTTTTGCGGCTTTCACAGATATAAACTCACAACCAGTGAGAGTAGAATCAAGATGGTTCACTTTGAGCGAGCTTTCACTAATCTCAAACCTTGTCTCACAAATGAGGTTAGTGTTTTTGTTGTGAAAAGAACATACAATGTCAATGCTCCTTCTTCATTCTCTACTTTCCTGCAGCAAATAAGGGAATATGAGGCCGAGTTTCTAGGCGCCAAGTAAAAGAGCTTTTTAGGTTTAAAGTATGTTGTGTTTCTTTTTTGGTGATTGCAATAAATACTGAAATGATTTTAATATTTGCACACGTTATCTGTAAACAACAACTCATTGACTTGACCCACAAACTACTCTTGTTGGATCTTTACGCTTATGAGTATATATTATTTCCCTTCCTCCATTAAAGCTCTTGGCTTTTATATCTTTCAAGCTTATAACTTCCAATTCAAAAAAAAAAAAAAATCTCTTCTTTTTCTTTCTGTTAAAAATCCAACGGTCGAGATGAGACGAGAAGGTCGGCAACATGGTCTTGTCAGGACTTACCGGATTCTTCCACCACCGCTTAACCCAAGACTGTTCAACTCTTCCACTTCACCCCCAGCCTCCGAGTTATTTACGAGAATGCCATCGAAACCGACCAAAGGTAACCGGCAAGTGTTGTCTGGTCAGGTACATTGGTTGAGATCAAACGACATCGCTTCGTCAAGCTACAAACTTCTGACGTGGCGGGTATTAACTAGACCCGGACCCGTTTTGGATCTTGATGGTACTAATGGCGACGATGGTGAAGACAAAGGAGGAGAAGAAGCTAAAGTTGAAACGAGGAAGAGAGAGAATGAAGATAATAGCGAGAAAGAAGAAGATGGTGGGTCTCGTGATGATGATGAAAGTATGAGTTTTTACGATGTGGGGATGATGATGAATATGGAACATGTGTTAGATGACGATGAAGAAGATGGTTGGTGTTTGGTCTGAAAAAAGAAAAGAAAATCATCATTGTCTCCTCTCACGTGGATCAGCTTTTTCTTTTGCAAATTGTTTAAGTGAAAGTAAAATGATTCTTTTTATGTAAAAGCTTTACCAAGAAGAAGAAACCAATTTTAAGATCCAAGATCAGATCAAATAAAGAAACTAGAGTTTGTTGTTCTTCATTACATAGTAAACAGAAACAGAAGAAGCTATTTCCAGTTTTTTTTTTGTTGTTTCCTATTTTGCACTCAGACTCTTTCTTTAAACTGGTGGGAAAAAAAAAAGAGTATAATCGGTGCCGTGTACATAACGAAATTGTTAATCAACTAAAAGCTTGTGCGAACGATCGAGTTTTCGAAAACCCGAAATCGATCTTTTTATTCTCCCGTTTGCCATTTGCACACTTGTGTAAACGGTTTCTACATTTGCAAAGAGTTTCTTCAAAGATGTTTGTTTCCTTTGTTTGTTCCTTCTATGCCTCTCTTATGGATTCTCTTACTTCAAACAAAGACACCGAAACTGCTTCTTCTTCTCGGTCTTTCTCTGCGCAAACACGCAACCGATAAATGAGAAACATCTTCTCTTTTGATGTGTTCATGAGACTTCAACTGACAAGAAAAGAACCTTACCTTTTTCCTGGTCTGATTCTGATCTTGAGTTTTGGCATTACCCATGAAACATCTGTTGGTATGACAAAGAAAGATAACCATAATCAAAACCAGAAAACATATCAATACAATGCAAGAAAGAAAGAAAACACAGGAAGAGTCTGACTTACTTCAAAAAACTGAATCCCTGGCGATGAACCGGTTTTTCTTCATTCTGATTCATCGGTCTTTCGCTGCAATTACGTCACATAAAACAATCAGAAAAAACTGATATTATCCAGACAAGATTTGTGTACACAGAGAAATCACAAACCTTCTTTTCTCTATCTCTGTTGCTGTATCTATAGATTTAGGAGGGATTGTTTTCTCCAGAGACAATCTAAACACCGGTTTGTTCTTAGTTATTGATCTCCTCTCTTTCTTCTTCTCACCAACTGACCAATCCTCCTTCAAAACCTCCTCCTCTTGCTTCTTCTTCTCCTTGTCATCATCACCACCAATCAACTTTTCTTCCAATTCATCGGTCGAATCATCCACTAGAGCGGGTTTGTTATCCGAAACGTCCACAAGATCATCAATCTGATGAATACTTTTCCTTGCGGATTCTTCGTCTAGTTGCAAATTCAAGGGAGGCTGTGTTTCCAGAGTGTGAAGCAAGACTTCAGCAGGAGTAACGGTAGGTTGTTCTTGAGTTGCAGCTTTCTTAGCTTCAGCTATTCTCTTGTAATGAGCTTCAAAGAAAGCTTTCTTCTGAGCAACAGATCCAGGACGAGAGTATTTCTCTGCTTCTTCAACATACTTCTTGTGTGAAAAGCTTGACCATTTCCCCCATTCAAGATTCTCACTCATAAATTTCCCAAATGATATTGATTGACTCAGCGCATGAACTGTGTGATCCTGCAAAATATATCCAAACAACACAAACTTCTTATGAGCTACAATAAAATTGTTCAGAGAGTTTTTAACAAATCCAGAAGCGTTATTTGTTCTATCAGTTTTTTTTTTCCAAAATCAGAACTTTGAATCTACAATCTCTTCTCTCAAATTGTGATTGACAAAACAAAAAAAACTTACTGTTCGAATTTTCCGGAAAAATCTAGAACGGCGAGAGAAAATTTCCCAAAATCCTAAAGGTCAGATTTTTCTTAAAAAAATTAAAATAAAACTTTCTGTTCGAATTTTCCGAGAAAATCTAGAACAACGCGAGAGAAAAAATTCCCAGAACCGAGAAAATCTTAAAAAGGTCAGATTTTTCGTTGTGGGTATTCACCAAAAACTTACAAACAGCTCCAGTTTTTCCGTTCGAAAATTTTCCCGGAAAGAGAAAATTTTTCTGGATTTACAAAAACCAGAGGAAATTGTAGAAAACTAACCTCATGAGAATCGTTACGGGTAATAGGAGCTGCAAACGAATACGAATGAGCAAGAACAGCAGATTCACCCATTTTCAACCTTCACAAATCAAACAACCAAAATTTTCTACACCCAGAAAATGGAAGAAAATATGAAGCTTTTTTTTTGTTAAGCTCTAGGATT
This sequence comes from Arabis hirsuta, assembly GCA_964056655.1. Lineage (NCBI taxonomy): Eukaryota > Viridiplantae > Streptophyta > Magnoliopsida > Brassicales > Brassicaceae > Arabis > Arabis hirsuta. The sequence continues at coordinate 26,813,321 of OZ053308.1, forward strand.
TTTTGTCTCTGAGATAGTGTCTTTTTCTCGTCAAAAAAACGTCTCTTGAATTCAAAAATATTTCTCTGTCGTTGAAAAGAAAAACTCAGATTTTCTCGCTGAAGCTGCTAAAAACACATGGTGAGGGAAGAAGAAGATCTGAAGAATATATTTAGATCTGGGTCCCACGAACAAGGAAAGAAGATAAAATCAAACACAGATTATTAAAATAATTTCAGAAAATATTCACACTTTTTTTGTTTTGAGGATAGGAATGAAAATTATGGAAACTTGAAGAAATGATTTTTGTGATGTAGTCGTTGAGAAATGAAGTGGTTGAGAATTAAAGCGAAAGGAAAAATAAATAAATGTTTTCTGGTTTTTGATTTTTTCTGCTGTGGAAGGAAAAAACTGAGAAAATCCGGAAACTCGGTCTTCGCAACCGATTTCCGAGTTCTATTAAGATTTATTTAAATTTTTATTTATTATGAAACGTTTTTCTTAAAAAATACTAATTTTAGAATGTTTTATTTAAGTAAAGGATCAAAGGGATAATTATTTGTTTTTTTTTGCCAAAATGGGAAGAGTTTAAATCCAAATATCTTGTATTATGAACGTTACTTCTATGTTATTGGAATGCCTTTAAGACAATATTTCTTCCGTTTTCTTTTATAATTTTTTTAAATATTTTCTCCGTTTTTTATAATTTCCTTTTCTAAAAACATTAATTAATTTTTTTTATAACTTAAAGTAAATTCCAGAGTTTTGAAAACCAACCGTGAACCGTAGAGCTAACCGGTTTGAGTTAAGGCTAAAATCCAGATTTGGGAAAAACTGAAAAACCTGTCTAAAACCAGTGAACCGGTTTGAACCGGTGAACTACCAAAACCCGATTTTTGTGTTTTCTTTGTTGTTATACTTTTTCAGTTGATTTTTTCTACTATTTCGATTGTTTTGGTCTAATTAGTAGATGCATATAATGAAGAAACAAGTAAATGAAAATATGATTTTACATAAATTTAAGATTTGATAGAATAAAAAGTTGAAGGAGAAGTAAAAAAAAGAGATGGGCGGCGATTTCTTTGGAGAAGAAAGAGAGAATGATTTTTTTAAGGATTTTTTTATTATGTGTATTTAATATGAAGAAGACAGAAAATAAGTTAAGGTAAATACGTCTATAATAATTGTATACACATACAATATATATTTATTATATGAACCCGGTAGGACCGGATTGATCCATGATCAAGAAAATTTTCCGGTTCATCATCTGTTCCGGTTTTAAAAACATTGATCACATGCCTATGAAAAGACTAAGACTAATCCTTAGACGAGGTGCATCCCATGAATAGATTTTCTCTTTGAGATATGCAAATGGGCCGAAAGCAAGAGTCCATATCTATATGAGTGTTCAAAACAATGTGTTTTAATTTCACAATAGGTGGATCGAACTCGTAACATGTTGGCGTCACAAACCCGTTTCCTTACCATTTGACCACAAGGCTCCGGACAACATCAATATTTTTTTCATATTGATTACCAGACTTGAACGTCAACAAATCTTCGGACGAGGGTATCTTTTCACCTTTCGAAGACCATTATGTTGATGTTACCTCATCCTAGTCGATAATATACCATTCCTCCTGAAAGATCAGTTTCGATTCCAATTGAACATAATTCCTATTATATGCTCACATTGTTATTTTTGAACGTAGCTAAAATCAACGTAAAATATCACAAAACAATCAGTATGAAAGCCCTAATATCCGATTTGAACATGTCTTTACATATTTTCTAAAGAGCTTTTTATCCAAATGAGTTAAACGAGTTATAAAGTCAGGTTATCCGATGATGTTAAGAAAATAGATTATCCAGTTTAATTTTTAATAACTATAACTAAGTTTTCATGATTTTTTTGCAAAATTGGGTTAATAACTTATCTTTTAAATAGTAACACTTGAATCTGGTGGAATCTTGATGAATTTTTAAAAATAAACAAAATAATTAACCTATGCAAATATTAACTAAACAATGTTTATCAATAAGATTAGTTAGATAAATTAGTAAACTTTTAAATTTTAAATTTGGTAGATTTCATAATTTTATAAGCACATAACATGATAACAAAATTTGATGAAAAAAATTGCGAACTATAAAGGCAATAAAGGTGAGTTTTCATGAAATTTGAAATTAATATTTAACAATTTATTAAACATGATTAATACTATCAAACTATAAGCTACCAAAATGAATTCATATTTTGTACTGAAGTGTTTTCGGGACTCTTACACCAAGTCAAAACTTCTAGTTTTTACTCAAAGTTTGAATAACTTTCTAGTAAACTATATTTTATTTGTAGATGACACGGTGTTTTCTGTAAATCAAATGTCGATAGTATTTTAAAATTTTAAATCTGAAATTTGGACCTAGAGATCCTAAGACATTTTTTTAATTGAGATATATCACATAATCAATTGAAAAATATGGTATATTGTCGGGTATAAGTATGTATTGAAATTAGGAAAATTTGATGGTCTTTAAATAATTTTCTTGATATATGGTAATAAAAATGCTTTGGACAAAGCAATTGAAATTAGTGGTTTCCAAGAGGATTTCTTTTTCAACAATTTTATTTTGTATCTCGTCGAGGAAGAACGAAGATTTTACAAGCACTAGTGATTTCATATTCGCTAATTAAAACGAAATTTTAAGACATTATGAGCAAGTAATACTACATTTTCGGAAAAAACCATGAGTTTTATAATGTTTTGCTTCAACAAATGCTGTAGAAAAATTGTCATGATTATGAAATTTGGTTATAAGTAGATGAAGTTAGAGCAATCAACGTTGGTGTGTTTAACCGTTTTAGAGTATTTTGTAATACAAAAAAAAAACCACGAGCTTTAAACTGGAAGTAATCTTTCTTTTAGGAGTTAGTCGCAGTACCATACCATACATTAGTTGAACCATCACAGAAAGCAACACTACTCCTTCCTAGTTCAAGTGTATTTCAAGTGTATAAAGTTAAGAGAAAATAAAATTATCATCATTCTAAAAATACTAATAAATCTCATTTGTTTTGCAGGTATTAATTCAAGTGTATTTCAGTGTAATTAAAGGTTTACGAAGTTTCTCTTGTATTTGAAAAAAATAATTACATGATTGAAATCTGGAAGTAATTCGTTCAAGTTGCATTTTTAGCGGGGAAATACGCATTTATACTAATTCTGATTTCTAAAACGCGATTTGGTTTACATATTCGTGGGTACTGATTAATTACGAAATTAGCTAACCCAGTTTTATTTGATCACTATAGAGGAGTTAATGACTAGTTCATGTAATTTTATGATGGGTTTAAATTATTTTAGTTGCATTTCTAGGGAAAATACGCAGCCAACCTTATATTCTATCAATAATGACAAAATTTAAAAATAAAATTTATAAAAATCTATGTCTGGATATATGAAATAATTTTCCAAAAATAAATAAATTATAATTGTATTGTTGGGTATTAATATGAGGAATCCCTTGTAGTATTTAAATTTTAGAGATCTATACTATTCCAACACAAAATAGTGTTTATTTATAGATGCATTTTAAAAATTATGCGTTGAAAAAATGTAAATTATGCAAGAAATATGTACTATAATATTTAAAGGTTATGTAGAAAATGTCTGATAGCTCAAAATATTAAAGTACGATTTGAGTCATTTGACAATGAAACTTTTGAAATCGTAAGCAAAAAATATAGTATTACATAGCGTCTGATGTACACTATTAATGTAAAAGATTACTGATATACTATTTGTTTTATTTTTTTAGTGTATTTGACGTTTTGCAGAATATTCGTTGTTTTATAATCACGACTAATGAGGCCAACTCACGCCTAATACGTCACGTGCAAATACATGTGCTATGAATTACTATATGATACGAGAACTCCGTTCGGCGGCCTTCGCTAAATATTTTCATCTACAAAACTAATTTCTCCAATGTTCTTCCTCTTTGTTTAGCTCATTTCTCCAATGTTTTTTTTTTTTGGTCAACTCAATGTTTTGTTATTTTTTTTGGTTCTGTAGGCATCGGCTTCCGGATTTTGGTTCGGATTCGGATCTGATATTTTTATATTAAAAATTTAGGTATCAATTGCATAATTTTGAATTTCATTTTGGATTCAGTTTAATACCTTTTTAGTTTAGATCGGTTAGAATAGATGATTGTAAAACTGATAAGAAGCAACAATATTTTTTTGATTAATATCCGAAAGTATTCAAAATACCCACAATAATCGAAAAACAAAATAAAACCACAAAAGTTTGAAATTATAAAGCGCCAATCGAGCGTTCGGATTGGGCCTAGCGCCTAACTTAGTTGATAAAGAAATGCGTTATGTTAAACCCAACGACCTAAGCAAATTATAATTATAAACTCCTAAACCCAACAAACAAAATATTTTTAAAATGAGGTTCTATTCTTACAAATATTAGTTTTGAAAGCAGCTGAATAAAGGTAACCCTGGAACAAGACAACAAGATTCCATGTTTATGCACAAGAAGAATCTAATCAAACACTTTAATAAACACTTTGATCGGAATCATTTCCTTCTCGTCGAAGGAGGAGGTTCACGGCTGAGATTATGCTTTTGAAGAGTTTTGATATAGTTTCTCATGAGTCCAAACTTATTGCTCCCAAGCTCATAGAAATAATCCCATGGATATATCCCTGTTCTATGCAAGTCATCAAACACTAACCTGAATCCTCAAAGAGATTTAGCCCCAATCGTAGTAAGTTATAAGCGAACAAACAGAAACACATAAGTTCGCATATCTTTACGATGGCTAACTTATAACGACCTTGCGGGATTTCTAAGTACCTTACCCCGTAGTTTCCCACCGGTTCTGCAGACATGATTCCTACATACCGCCTTCCCGATATCACCTGATTCAGAAAACAAAATTCTTTAGGCCAAACGTAAAAAACAGCAAGATTCAGATACCATATATTGTTAAGAGTGCAGCTTAAAGAATTCATTATTTTGTCCAAACCCATCTAGAATCTATGTTCGATTAGTCACAATGAATGGCTTAGTAAACCTTAAGACAAATGAACAAATAGCAAGACAGATTGCTAAGATACTTAAAAATTGCATTTTCAACAAAATCCATACAGAAAATAGTCAACAAGAAAAGAAAGTAGAAGCCAAAAGCAAAGTCTCAAAAAAAACAACATCAACTCATTACTAACCATGTCCCCATCCAGTGGAGTTATATCATTAAAGTGGTTATCCTTTTACTCAGATTGCATCTTTAACAAAACCGGCCAATGATCTACGAACGATTAGTCATAAGGTAGAGAAACAAGACAAATTGTTATGCAAAAGCCAAAGAGCCACACGAACTAGACTTTGATTATAACCAGAATCCATTCTAGAATCAAGTATAAGTTGGAGTAAGAACAAGAAGCTAGTGGCCATATCTTAGCTTGTCCAAAAAACAAGAAGCCAAAATAAACAAAAAGAAGCATCCAATGCTAATGTAACCTCATAGACAACTATCAAATTATTGCAATGAGGATTAAGACAAGATATCAAATGTCTATATACTCCCTAGAAAATTTTTGTTAAACAAAAATCATGTGGCTTTGATGCAAATCGAGATGACTTCGATAATTTATAGAAAAAGTTGACCAATTACCTTTTCACCACCGATTGATCTGACTTTTCCATCTGCAGCTGGACTATGGATTCTCAGAAACTCAGATGAGAAATTGAATTTGGTGCCATCTGCATACTCTACCTCAATCTTCAAAAATGATATTCGACAAAATCAGATTATCCAACACCAAATATCAAACCATGGGTCTCAAACCACTCTCGAACTTGAAAATGGAATCGTAAGAGTTAAAGAGTATCAGAAAAACAGCGAAGCTTACGTTTTTGGGAGATAAAATAGAGAATCCTGAGAGTTTTGGAACAGTGACATCACTTGTGCCATAGATTCTCCGGCTTAAGACTCTCGTAATCGCCAACATTTCTTGTTCTGGCGATTCTAACTCAAACAAAACACACTCTTCAAGATCTTACAAGAATGACTCACTTCCTTGAGCCAAGGCAGTGACAAAACTCAGACTCTTGAAAGATCTTAGAGACAATGATTCATTTCCTAAATATTAAAAGAGAAGCAGCCAAGGTTTATTACTAGAATGATTGATTTAGCTTAAGAATACCCTGCAAAAAAAAAAGACTTGAGCAGACCCGTAAGCACCAATCGAGATTAACTTAATTGTGCAGATGATTTATGACTCAATTGCCCAACTTTTATAATTCTCCAACATCGAATCGAAGAACAAGTTCTAAAAACAAACGAATTGAAAAGTATTAAACAGGGCCTAATTCATAAAACGAAACCCAGGATGGAAAAAGCAGATCAGAAATCTAATATAACTTGCAAAACATATTAAGAGCTCACTATGGTACTATCGATGAATGATTTGACTTTGGGAGGCTGTTACAAATGAAACAGAGAAGGGTTCAAATCGAATAGAACCACACGCATTAGAAAGCAACAAAGAGTCAAACATATAAGTGGAACAGACACTAAAGACAATACTCTACTATAAACCATTACCAAAGCCTCCAAAGAACTCAAAACCCAATGATAACAATCAAAGGAACCAATCAACGCTTCACTGAAACCATTCTTTTGCATAAATTGAATCAGCAACAGAAACCCTAAGAGTAATCTAGAAAGTACATGAACACAAAAATGCAATAGGAATCCAAACGATCAAAAGCATGGTTTAGGAACACTTACAACTTCTTCTAAGCTTCATGATGTAGAGACACAGGGCATCTTCATGATCAACAAATCCTAAACAAAACACGAGAAAGAGAGAGATAATTGATCAATACACACAGGCTGAGGAACTGAAAATCAACGGTAAGGAATCGAATCAAAAATACTCAGAGTGATCTGGAGGGATTGCAATCGCTGACGCAGACGAAGAAGAAGAATTGACGATCCTGGATAAATAAATCCGAGTGAGAAGCGATTGGAAACTAGGGTTCTGAAGAGGATCATATATAGAGGGGATTTGATTAGGGTTGTCAAATGGTCAAAATTGACCAAGCCCAAAAGTGACCAAGTCCAAAAATGACCATGACCGATTGGGATTTATCTGCATCTGATTTTTCACTTAAACTTTCTTCTTTATTAAGAACTTGAAAACACATGATCTTGATAAAACACGTAGAGTTGAACCATAATAACCACATATCTTGATAAAACACATAGTCGAACCATAATGGAATTAACAAAAAAAAAACAAGTAGAAAAACAGTGTCCTATGATAGCTTCATTACAACCTAGGTCCAAATGGATCTCTTGCATCTTCATTACAACCAAGGTCCAAATGGATCTCTTGCATCTTCATCGCACTCTGTAACAAAATCAAATAAACATTGAACCATCATTCAGTTTGATAAACAAGAAGCATAGGAACAAATGATTATGAGATTCAAATTAATTAACATGACCAACACATACAAGTACAAAACCAAGCATGAATCCCAGACCAAGACATATCAGATTCAGACCAACAAACACAAGACATATCAGATTCAGATTCAGACAAAACCAAGCAGAATACACATACGAGAAACAACTACCTTAAGATCCTTCCTTCTCCTCTTCTTTCTTCTCTTTCTCCTTAATATACTCATCGTCTGAAAACATGTAAAACCAAATGAATTCATCAACTTGAATAATGTCATAAAAAAATCAGAATGATGGTGCAAATTAGAGTTACCCGTCTCTGGAAATCCACGATCCAGCTTCTAGTGCAGATCAACGCTTGCACATTCGTTGGAAGAAGAGAGTTCCTATACTTGTTGAGCACACGACTCCCTATACTAAACGATGATTCAGATGCCACCGTCGTTATTGGAATACTAATACGTCACACGCCATAGCTGCCAAGTCCTTGAATCAACTTGCGTTGTCTTTCCAATATGCCAAAACGTTTAGAGATCTAAAGGCGACCATATCCAATACTGGTTCATCTAAATAAATGTCTAGTTGTGATTTTCCACTACACCCAACCTTTTGAGAAAAGTAGGAATAAAATCCCTGAGAAAATAGAAACAAGAATAAAATTCAGACTTAGCAGAAGCAGAGCTATACCCTTTCTGGACAGACCGCGAGTATAAGAAATAAAAATTCAGAGACACAAAATCGAAACACAAATCAGTAATAGAAGAATTCACTTACACCATATCCTTCTGGAATGTCTTCTTGGCAAGTTTCTACTTGGGAAGAGGCTGCATCACTTGTATTTTCCTTATATGCTCCAAATAGCTTATATATCATTGAACGAACATGAGCCAATTTAAATTTACTTGTCGATGAATCAATGGTAGTGAAACAATACTCTAGAACTGTAAACTTTAAGCGTGGATCCAAAACAGCAGCGATGGCCAGTATACCACTATAATCCTCCCAGTATTTATCAAACTTTAGCTGCATAGTGTCCACCATTTCACGAATAACCTCATCATCAGAAAACTCATGAGCTAATGAGCTCTTAACCAATTTTCTATCTTCCACACCTGCATGAAGTAGAGGTTTGCTGTAGGATATGACGAACCAGATATCAAATTAGTCATTTCAGAAAACGGCCTCAAAAGCTCGCATATCAGTTTCGCTCTTCTCCACTCTACATCAGAGGGGAATCTAGTGTAACTTGTCTCTACATCAGCAAGATTACTTAGAGCATCCTTAAACTTAATAGCTCTCGTAAGCATGAGATAAGTAGAGTTCCAGCGAGTAGTTACGTCTAAAACAAGTCCTTCTCTACTCTGAATTCTTACAGTTTCTACACACCTTTGAAACATTATTTCTCTATTCTTGGATCCTTTGATAAACTTCACACTTTCTCTGATCCAGGTGTTCCAGGAGTCTTTAGACAACGATCCATATGACGAAGCAAAGTTGTAGTTCCACTTCTATGTAGACTCAAGAAATAATGCTTTTTACAATGGTTGCATCTAACATCTTGTTTACCATCAGGCAATGTCTCTCCTATTATTGTAAACTTCTTCCAACACCTAGAGACTCTACGAGTAATGCGACGTGTACCTTTTGTTTTCTGTTTCTCTTTCTCCACATTCTTTTTCTCTGCACCCTCTTTCTCTGCATCCACTTTCTCTATAATCTCTAGATCCATTTCCATATCACTCAAGGTGTTTATTTCATCGCTTAAGTTCAAGACATCCATTTTCTGAAACAACAAATCATTTGAATCAAATAACAGAAAATTATATAAATATGTATAACACAATTAAACATCACATATAAGTACACAGTCAAACTCATGCATATATCATTACTGACAGGGCTCTTATTAGTGCTTTGTACATAAGCAGCAGTATGTTTCAAAGAGACAATGACAAGGCTCAATATTAGCTATAGATGTTGCTAAAACAAAAGAAAAAACATTAAAAAAAAGAAAGAAGAAGAAGTCACATGTAACAGGGAACACGAAGCAAATTATCATCTCCTGAGCCACTCTAGCATATGCAAATTATAAAGACAAAGAGTATATGTGATCAAGCATGAAGTTACGACTACCTCAGACATCAACCATCAAACTTGAGCGAGCTTTATGGATTCATGCTAATGGACCTCTATTTATCAACAAAAGAATATAAGATGATGACTACTTACAGTAATTCTTCCTTCAATCCTCAAATTTTTCTTTAAGAATTCATCACCTTCAATCTGGATCCGAGCTTTCTGCATCACAAACACAGAAAAATCAAGAGCACGAATCAGTAATCTAATCAACACAAACCCAACGAAGCAACAAGGAAACTAACAATTCGATGAATCAATCACAAATTGATTGAAGCTTCACCCAAATCAGAAAATTGAATGTGATTAAACCCAACACGTAATCGAACCCATAAGCGTGAAAACGCAAAAGAAAAAGGAGGATTGAAGAATAGAATACGAACCCAGGAACCCAGAACGATGAACACTGAAGATCAGGACTTTATTTTTTTTAAAACCTAGAAAAACCAAATAAGGAGAAAAGAAGTAGAGGATCTGTTTTTTATCGCGGGTCAACCCGCTTTTGACCGCGGATCTAGTTGGTCTAATTTTCGAGTCAAAATCTTTGTAAAACCCAAAATTATCATCTCAAATCCATTAAACCCTTTTTCTGTTTTTTTATTTTTTTTAAATCAAAAGTTGAGCAATTACATTTTAACCCTTAATGAATTAGATAAATTACGTGATCCAACCACATTTCCGACCCGAACTCGTGAAATGACCCGAACCCGAAAAAAAAAACCGTAACAAAACAAAACATTATTACGAAAACCGTAAAAAAAAAAACTGTAAAAATCTATCTTCTCTCTTTCGCGAATCAGTTTGCGATTTCACAGTTTCGCCGTCGCCGGCCGTTCTCCATCGTCGTCGCGTTCTCCATCGCCTTCGCCTTCGCCGTCGATTTTCTTATTCCGTTTGTCATTCACAGAAGTTGAAGGTAATCACATCTCATCACATCTCCGTTTTGGGTTTTGATTTTTCCCAAAAGGATTTTGATTTTCGTGAATTGAATTTAAGATATTGGGGTTTTAATTTGATGTGGAAATGTTGGGATTGTCCGATTTGGATTTTTTAAAATTAGGGTTCCAAATTTAGGGTTTGATGTTTTTCGATAAGGGGTTTTTCGATAAGGGTTGTGAGATATATTGATTCGTATTTGATTTTGTTTATGTTTTGATTTTGTGTATGTATGTTTTGATTTTGATTTGTAGGAATGGTTAAAACGAGGGGAGGATTGACGATGACTAAAGGGGAAAAAAGGGGGAAGGGAGTTCTAGTGGTATTACGCCCACAAGGGAAAAGAGTTCAAGAGGGATTACGCCCACTGCGCAAAGATATGCTGTGAGCGAGTCAGATAATGAGGTATATTGGTCTTTGGTAAGTGATTGTTTCATAATTATTGAATACTGTTAGTTAGTAGAACTGTTAGTGCTTAGGTAACTGATAAGTAGTACTAGTTAGTATAACTGGTAATATTTTGTATAAGTAGTACTTCCAGTCACTGTTTGTACATGGTATAACTAGTACTGCTAGGATAACTGTTAGTACATGGTATAACTAGTACTGCTAGGATAACTGTTAGTACATGGTATAACTAGTACTGCTAGGATAACTGTTACATGGTATAACTAGTACTGCTAGGATAACTGTTAATACATGGTATAACTGGTATTGCTAGGATAACTGTTAATGCATGGTATAACTGGTACTACTAGAGTAACTAATTGGTAAATGTGTGATATTGGGATTGAAGTTTTGTTTTTGATTGCAGGATACAGAGGTCTCCCAACCAATGCCGCCTGAAATTTTTTTCTTAAACAGTAAGGAGTATCTCAAGTATCCGAAGATACAAACAAGGTGTAAGCTGGGTATGTTCTTGAAGACCATAAAGAGGCTTCAACCAGAATTGGAATGGTTCAGGACGCATCCTCAGCTTCACCATGTGCTTCACATGCCTGTTGAAACAAACCGTAGGCTGTTGGGATTGTGGATGCTAATGGTTAGAACTGTTTCTGTGGAAAAGAGGACAAGACTTTGGTTTGTGGTAAATGGCGTCCCCATCCGGTATTCTTTGAAGGAGCATTGTCTGATAACTGGGATGCACTGCCATGCTTACCCGAGAGATTGTAATCATAGAAAGGATTGGACGGATCATGTTGTAAGTTTCAGGAAAGATAGTTTCGCGGAAAAAAAAAATCACAATGAAAGATGTGGAAGAGAAGCTGGTGTCAATGAAGAAGAGTTCTCCCGATCGGTTAAAGATGGCTATCTTATTGTTTCTTTGTTCGGTGATCAGGCCTAGGAAGAATGCATTAGCAGGTATAGATCCATTCTTATTTAGATTGGCGGATGATGAAAAGTTATGTGAAAAGTTTCCGTGGGGCCGATTGACATATGACGACTCTGTCAACGATGTTTATCACGCGTTGGATCTTATGAAAGGTAGTGTGCAACCGTCGTTGACCCTTCCTGGTTTCATCATTCCTTTGGAGGTAAAAAATGGCTTCTAAATATTCAGTTTAACATATTTTATCTCTATATGTTTCCTTATGACGTTTTTTATCTCTATATGTAGATTTTAGCATTTGAGTGCATCCCAAATATGAGGAGGTCATTTCGAGAAGAAGTTATGGAGGCAGAGCCAGATTGTCCAAGGATGTGCAAACAAAAGTTCAAGCATAGTACTATGAAAGGTTGGGCGTTGAGTGAGATTTACGATTCGCTTGATTTAACTAAGGTATGTATTTTTTATCATTCTTATCTTTAAATATGTAATCTGTTTTTCTTAATGTTAATAGGTAAAGTTATATTTTGTGAAAATCGCAGGATATACATAGTACTTTGGTACCTGCATCTGCAAGTGAACGAAGATTAGCGCGTCTCATAGATGATGATGCAGATGATGAAGCCTTGGACACTGTGCCTGACAGCTGGGACGAGTATCTTGATGAGAACAAGATATTTTGGGATAAGCTATACGATCTGGATGTTGCTTCTCGAGAGGAGAATGAGGAGAAGGAAGAAGAAGAAATTCTTTTGGAACCAGAGAAGAATCCATCATTGCGTCTGCTTTTGAAAGACATGGAAGATAGGCTGGAAAACAAGATGTCTGAGAGGTTTTCCAAAATGAAAAGGAAAGTGTCAAGGTTACGGTTGAAGCTTAGGGGTGTTAGGCAAATAGTGAAGGATCTTCAAACTCAAGCATGGAGCCAATGTGACTGGCCTGAGCATACTGGTAATACCTGGCCTGAGACGACAGATATGGATAGAGAAGGACAAAAAGAGACAGCAGAAGAGACAACACAGATGGAGACAGAAGAAGGAGAGAAAGCAGAAGGGAAGTTGACAAAGCAGAAGAGAAGATGGAAGAGAGCTGTGCAGAAACAATTGGCCATTCGGAAAGAGAAAGAAGGGACAGAGAAAGAGGAAGAGAAAGAAGGAGAGAAAGAAGCCGAATCAGAAGGAGAGGAAGAAGAAGAGAAAGAAGAAGAGACAGGAGCCGAAGCAGAAGGAGAGAAAGAAGCCGAATCAGAAGGAGAGGAAGAAGAAGAGACAGGAGCCGAAGCAGAAGGAGAGACAGGAGCCGAAGCAGAAGGTGAGAAAGAGCCTGTAGCAGAAGAAGAGGATATGGAATCAAATTCGGCTATTGTCGTCTACCAGCAAAATGTGTTGAAAGAACAATTGTTGTTGCACTTTGCTGAATCAGAAGAAGGAAATAGAGATGTGGAGAAGCATAATGTGAAGAGGCCAAATGCAAAAAAGAATGTGAAACAGCAGAGAACTCCAAGGGAGAAGAGGATAACAGAACCATCACAATTCAAGAAAGAGCCTTATACGACGGAGGGGAAAGGCAAGAATAAAGACAAAGTAGGAGCTGAAGTTGGGAATAAGAGGGTAAGGAAGGGTAAACCTGAGGGAAGAATGACAAGGCAGAGAACCAAGAAATAGGTAGTAGTAGTATTCATGAACTGATGTATTTAGGTACTTGTGTGTACCTGGGACAGTAATCGTAACGGTAAACTTATGTTGTTCGTTGAACTTATTTAGGTACTACCGGTATATTTAGGTACTACCGGTGTATTTATGTACAACTAGTGTATTTATGCATGAACTGGTGTTTTTAGGTACTACTAATGTATTTAAGTACTACTAGTGTTAAAAGCAAACAAATACCACTTTGGCGGCATTAAAAAAATGTTTTAAAAAAATAGTTATATTTTAAGTACCACATTTAGCACGTGCGCCGTCTTATATATTTAAAATACTAAAATTTTACTTATAGTTATACTTAGTTACCTAGTAGTACCATATTTCACACAGTTATATTTTGATCCATTTTATGTATAATCAGTTATATGGGGTTAAAACATTAATGTTTGCAGTAGTACTCCTCAAATTATTCCAATTAAACACATTTCTTATAATTCTGTATATTAAAATTTTTGAAAACACAATGTTTGGTTGTTTTACATAACAATTAGGACTTCCATTCACACTTTAACATATAAATGTAAGATAGTTTTACTAAAAAAATGTTTTAGTGTAAATTTAGTTTTTGTAAAAACATATGTGCTCAGTATAATCTGTACCTAAGATAATAATTACTCTAAATGCAGCAATAAATAATAAGCACAAACCAGAAGAACACACACAACTTAAATCAAATAAACAACATAGTTATACCCAGTTTTACTAGTAGTACCTAACAGAGAGAACACACATATTAAACGTCACAGTTATACATAGTTTTACCTAGTAGTACTTGGCAGAAAGAACATCATCAAGTAAAATTCCATAGTTATACCAAGTAAATGGCAGAGCTTGCCTATTCCTGCTCCACCACATCGGGGTCACGAAAGAAATAGTTATATAATCCCCGTCCTCTTCCTCGTCCTCTTCCTCGTCCTCTTCCTCGTCCTCTTCTTCTTCCTCTTCCTCGTTGTCCTCCTCCTCTTTGTTCTCCTGCCGACGGGTACCGTCTTTCTTGATTTCTTCCTACTGAAGGATCTTCACGTGGTGGAGGCAAGCCTGTCAAAGCTCGTACATTTGCAGGGATAATCCATCCAGAAATATGGGGAACCGGATATATCGTCTTGCAATACGCCAATTTCCACTTGTCCATAAGAAAATATTCACAGCAATACTCATGTATACGGGTTTCGGTCTCTCCGCTTAATCGGACGATAGCTTGTAGAGCATGCACGCATGGGTACTTGTCGATATCATAATGCTTGCAACTGCAAGTTCTCCTCGTCAAATCAACCAAATAATTCATGCCATCCAGTCCAATCACATTGAACTCATTGGTGGAGTTGTTTAACTCAATGGAGACTAATTTCTTTGCAGTCGGTAACATGGCATGAATTTGATCGTGCACGTAAGGCACCAACTTCTGTGACATTATCACAGCAGCAGCACTCTTCCTATGTTTGTTGAACCATTCAGCCACTTTTGCAACAATGACATCAATCATAGGTAATAAAGAGTACTGCCTTGCAGTTAGCAAAACAGAATTGATAGATTCTGTTGAATTACTCGTACCTAAGTTGTACCTCTCTCCTACAAAATAACATCTTGCCCATTTTCTCACATCAACACTTCTATCTAGATAAGCACCTGCAGCAGGATACATTCTTCTAAACCTAGCATAAAGTGCTATGAACTCTGCCTCGGTATATGCATGTGCACATTCGATGAACTTACCCGAAACCATTTTTTTCGTACACCGGAAACGCTTTCTTTGACATTCTGAGACAGATGGTAGACACAATACCCATGTTGAGACAAAGGGAACACCTCACCTATTGAATTGATGAGGCTTTGATTTCTATCAGATATAAAAACTAGATGAGCATCATCCTTTACCACTGATTTCAACTGCTCCATAAACCACATCCAACTCGCTTCTTTCTCACCATCAGCTACGCCAAAAGCAATTGGATAATGGTGACGATCAGGATCCTGAGCCGTAGCAACAATTAAAACTCCACCAAAAGAACTTTTAAGATGGGTGGCATCCACAACGATGACTTTTCTCATGGATTTGAAACCTTCTATGCAAGCTCCAAGTGCGAAGAACAAATACTCAAACTTGCCTTCTTCATCCCATTTGACACATGTTTTTGTACCCTCATTCATCTTCTTAAGCATGTACATATAAGACTCCAACATCTTATAACTCTCCTCTGGACTTCCCCGTACACAATTAGCAGCTAGTTTTTTTCTTCTCCATGCAGTTGAGTATGATATATCAACACTAGCTTTTCCTTTTACCAACTTTATCAAACTTTTCGGTGCCGGAGTCTCAAAACAACCGGGAAAATCTTCATGTAAAATACCACTAACTATTCGTTGAGTCCCTCTCCTTCTTCGTCTCCTCGTACTTGCATCATCTCGGGAACATGTATGCATTTTGTTGTAAGTTCTAACTGACCAACGATCGGAATTCCGAATCAGAGTAACTCGTACATACCACTTGCAACCAGCTTTTGCTTCACTACACCAAAGTACATATCGCCCTGGATCGGTGTGCTTAACAACATACTCAAAGCAGTTCTGATGTGAAGCAATTTGAACTAGCTGTTTTACTTCATCTCTACTTGCAAATTCTTGATGTAGAGTCATATCCATACCATCTTCCCATCCTTGTTTTACATCTCCATCTCCATCCACAACAGCTGGTACCTCATTATATTCATACGTCCCAAAGTTATACTCATTATTACAATCATGCATACCAAAGTTATCTTGTTCTTCATGACCTATACTCAAATCAGAATCAAACAGTCATATCAGTTATACCTAGTAGTACCAGACAGAAGGAACAAGTAAAATAAGTCAAGCAGTTATATCAGTTATACCTAGTAGTACCAGACAGTAGAAACACATAAAATAAGTCAAGCAGTTATACCAGTTATTCCTAGTAGTACCAGACAGAGGGAACACGTAAAATAAGTCAAGCAGTTATACCTTGGTTTACCATCTCATGGTGTTTCGATGCTTCGTTGTTGTGTAGAGTTATCATCTCATGGTGTTGTGATGGTTCGTTGTTGTGTAGAGTTTCCCTCTCTCGATCCTCTCCTGTTTGTTGCTCATTTTGATCTCCGATTTGGATGAGCTCCACGTGCAATAGACTTCTAAGACCCTCTCCATTCATTTGCATTAGATAATTAAAAACGCCATCATCATTTGAGATATATGATGCTTTTGGAGCATTCAAAATCATAGGAATGTAGCTGAGTTTCAAATACGTTGTAGCTTCATCTATCATGATCTTTCTCCCAATTCTATCAACCAACGCCGAATAAGTTACATCCTCTGCTCCGGTCCGCATCGCTAAAGTGTGAATTTCATCTCCTCCTACGTTCCATCTGAAGTTATCACCTTCACTTATGTAACATCCTCCATAATCAAAACATATGATTGTGCAATTTTTATTCATTGTCCCCTACCAAAAAATAGAAACTTCGTAAGTGTATAATTAAACTGTAATTAAGTAATAGTAATACCAGGTATTCTAGTATTACCAGTTAGTCTCAAGAGTACCAGTTTATTCAGTAATACCATTATTTGGTATTAGTACCAGTTATTTTAGTTATATCCCTGCAGTTTCGTATTAGTACCAGTTATTTTAGTTATACACCTGCAGTTTTGATTTACCTCCCAAAATAGCAATTTTCACAACCTAATCTAATTCTATACACTAAAATAGCATACAACCCAAAGATCTTGCCTTCAAAACTTGAAGATTCGTTGGAAAACGAATGTGAAGGAGGCCGTGACGAGAACCTATGAAGGTCACCAATGCTTTGTTTTTTGTTTCGCAAAGAAGACGTCACGAAGAATAAGAAGGTCGTGACGAGAACCTGTGACCGTGGCTCTGTGTTTTCGTAACCCTAAACACAAAATAAAAAGCGAAAAATTGCAGAAGAAGAGAAGAAAAAGATCCTCTGTTTTTTTTCTTTTTCGCGAAGAATAATAGAAGAAAGTGACGTGGAAGGGAGAGTAGGTTTTGGTTGTTGAGGACATTAATTAAAATATTTAATTGTGTTTGATTTTATGAATTAATAATAAAAAAAGGGTGAGGGTAAAGATGAGAAAAGTGTGGATTTTAATAAAAAAAGGGTTGTTAGATTTAGATGGGATTGATTAGATTTGAAATAAAGAAAGGAGGTTTTATTGGCAATTCATTCCTAATTTTCAGTTGGACAGTTTTAATAATGGGCTAGTTTTTTAACCACTCAAAAACTTGCAAACTGGGCTTGACCAATGGACAACCCATCCATATGACAGCCCTAGTGTAACATTTTGCTGAGAAACACAAGGTCAAAGAAAATCAAGTGAAAAAAGAAAAGATACATTTAAAACCGTCAACGAAAGTAAATTCGTTTCTTAAAAAAGCAAATAAATTTGATCGGAGGCAAGTAGTCAAAGAAAAAGGAACAAATAGCAAGACAGATTGCTAAGATACTTAAAGATTGCATTTTCAACAAAATCCTTATAGATAATAGTCAATAATAACAGAAAGTAGAAGCCAAAAGCAAAGTCTCAAAGAAACAACATCAAGACTCATTACTAACCATGTCCCCATCCAGTGGAGTTATATCATTAAAGTGGTTATCCTTCTACTCAAAGATTGCATCTTTAACAAAACCGGCCAATGATCTACGAACGATTAGTCATAAGGTAGAGAAACAAGACAAGTTGTTATGCAAAAGCCAAAGAGCCACACGAACTAGACTTTGATTATAACCAGAATCCATTCTAGAACCAAGTATAAGTTGGAGTAAGAACAAGAAGCTAGTTGCCATAATCTTAGCTGGTCCAAAAAACAAGAAGCCAAAATAAACAAAAAGAAGCATCCAATGCTAATGTAACCTCATAGACAGCTATCAAATTATTGCAATGAGGATTAAGACAAGATATCAAAAGTCTATATACTCCCTAGAAAAGTTTGTGTGAAACAAAAATCATGTGGTTTTGATGCAAATCGAGACGACGTCGATAATTCATAGAAAAAGTTGACCAATTATCTTTTCACCACCGATTGATCTGACTTTTCCATCAGCAGCTGGACTATGGATTCTCAGAAACTCAGATGAGAAATTGAATTTGGTGCCATCTGCATACTCTACCTCAATCTTCAAAAAATGATATTCGACAAAATCAGATTATCCAACACCAAATATCGAACCATGGGTCTCAACTCACTCTCGAACTTCAAAATGGAATCGTAAGAGTTAAAGAGTACCAGAAAAAACAGCGAAGCTTACGTTTTTGGGAGATAAAACAGAGAATCCTGAGAGTTTTGGAACAGTGACATCACTTGTGCCATGGATTCTCCGGCTTAAAACTCTCGTAATCGTCAACATTTCTTGTTCCGGAGACGACGATTCTAGCTCCAATAATATTTTTCTTTTAAAAGCCCGAAACTTACTTTCTTGGGCCTAATTGAATGCTCTTTGGGCTGCGTTGTATCAATTTTTAGACGAAAGCTCAAACGGCATCGTAGGATTGTGTCCCACTTCATTGATAAATAGTTAAATACTGGTCCACCTCTCTAGTCAAAGGCAAAAATACTACCTAACAAAAATCAAAAATAAAAGTGGTTATATTTATAAAAGCAGCAAAGATGTTACGACGCATAAAAATAACACGCAAGGTATCCGAATCTTAATTTCTTTTTTCAATGTTAACGAGACGAAAAATTACATAATTAGGAGTTTTTTTTTTTGTTTTTATTAATTACTTGACGAAAAATTAATACTCCCTTTGTCTTATTATATTTTTTGTTCCATTTTATTTGATTTTCTTTGGTTATTAGATATAATTTAATGTGTTATAACCATAAATATTTTGCAAGATTTTTTAATTGATTAATTTATTTACAACTAAATATTAAATAATAATTTTAATGTAAAAAAACATAACATATACTAACATTTATATCATTTTCAAACTTCGTCTTTTTATCTAAAAAACTATTATATAAGACAGAGAGTATAACATTTTGCTGAGAAACGCAAGGTCAAAGAAAATCAAGTGAAAAAAAGAAAAGATTTACATTAAAAACCGTCAACGAAAGTAAATTCGTTTCTTAAAAAAGCAAATAAATTTGATCGGAGGCCAGTAGTTTTAGTGAGCCGTCTTTTTTCTCTCGATCTCCAAGTTTCTCACGTTCATTCTTCAGGGGAAGAAAAGACAAAAATTCCTTATTTTCTTAATTGAACAACACAAAATCAAGAAATTACGAAATCGAAAATTCTATTTTTTTTTTCCTGACTAATCATCATCAGCCAAAAACCATACTTTTTCTCAACGAAAAGAAAAACATAAACAGAGTTTCTTCCCGTTTAATCAACGGCCACCGCCGGCGATTTCGGCGGCGTAGGAGATGAAAGTACGTAGGAAGTTTGGTGGTGGTTGCGGCGGCGACGTCGTTATTACCTGGCGGACGTTTTTCTGGTTCGTCGTTCTGTTCGTCTTCTCCTTCGTTCTCTTCTCTACCATGTTCGTCTTTAAAGGTAACTTTATGGACCCGAACGGTTTTTGTATTTTTTCAAATTCGAACGGTTTTAATAAGAAACTGAAATTAATAAATTTAGCAGGGAAGTTTCGTCCGGTGGTGCGTTCAACGATAAGCTTCTCAACGGCAAGGGCGGTTCTCGGCGAGTCTGTAACTCCGTCTCCGGTGATTTCGATTCGTGAAGCGGTGAAATTACCTGAGCAGACACTTGTTTTCCTAAAATACCCTCGGTCTTTTCGTTTATTTACCAAAGATGATCTCCTCTGCGTTTTCTCCGGCGACGAGAAGCTACGGAAAGAGCATCCGACGGCTGTGGACATCGATAAACACGGAGGTCAGATCGTACGGTGTCCTGAGACGCCACGTGGCTACACTATATCGCTTGCTGTGTCGAGATGGACGACGGATGATCATCTTCCGTCTGGGCCCACTCACCGGTGGGATTGGCTGGTTTACGATGCTGTGATCGACTACGATAACTCCACGGTGGTTTTCGTCAAGGGATTAAATCTACGGCCAGGGAGAGTTGCTGACGTGTCGAGATACGAGTGCGTGTACGGCTGGGATTTCGCGAAACACAATCGGTTAATAAGATCAAACGTCATTTCTGCGGCGCAGGAGATCGTACGGTGTAGAACACCTTTAGCTGTGTTAGACGGCCCAAAATTAGCCCATGGGCCTGTTAAAGTCTCTGTTAGAATCAAAGGAGGAACCGGTATGCTTCCATCGATCGCTCAACCGGGTCGGATCATTAACCCGCCGCATCGAAAGAAACCGTTCGAGATGTGCGTTTGCACTATGACGCGAAACGCAGCCGCGGTTTTGAGAGAATGGGTGATGTACCACGCCGGAATCGGAGTTCAACGGTGGTTCATCTACGACAACAACAGCGACGACGAAATAATCGCCGAAATCAGAGATCTCGAAAATCGCGGTTACAACATCTCGAGACATTTTTGGCCATGGATCAAAACACAAGAAGCCGGATTCTCCAATTGCGCGATTCGTGCTAGGAGCGATTGCGATTGGATCGCGTTTATCGACGTGGACGAATTCTTCTACATCCCTTCCGGTCAAACCCTAAGAAACATCATCAGAAATTACACAACCTCCGATCAGATCGGAGAAATTCGAACGCCGTGTCACAGTTTCGGACCATCGGGTTTGAGAAATCGGCCTAAGGATGGAGTCATGGCGGGATACACTTGCCGTGTGGTTTTACCGGAGAGACACAAAAGCATACTCCGACCAGAATCGATGAACGAAACGCTGATCAACGTGGTGCACCATTTTCATCTCAGAGATGGATTCACGTTTGCTGACGTGGACAAAGACGTCATGGTGATTAACCATTATAAATATCAGGTTTGGGAGGTTTTCAAGGAGAAGTTTTATAGGCGAGTCGCGACTTACGTGGCGGATTGGCAAAACGAAGAGAATGTCGGGTCGAGAGATCGAGCACCCGGGTTAGGAACCCGACCCGTTGAGCCACCCGATTGGCCTGAGAGGTTCTGCGAGGTGAAGGACACCGGGCTTAGAGATCGAGTTTTGGAAAAATTCAAAGACAGTAAAACGCAGCGTTTAGTATGGGAAAAAGAGGAAGACGAAGTTAGAGTTAAATTGGGCTCAATGGCCCATAGTAGGATAGCTCGAAAGATTAAATAAATAGCTCAATAAAGCCCATTAGTCATACTCTTTTTTTTAGTTGCAAATTTCATCTGTGGAAATTATTTTGGAGACACGTGTCGAAATTTTCCTGTTATTTTGGGCGAGTAGTGTAGTGAAGAAGGAAGATATACGTGAAAAAAGGAAAGAAAATCAAAAAAATTAATAGGCCCAATAAAGGCCCAATTTCAAAGTAGCCGTTGCGAAAGAAATCAAGATTTTTAAAAAGAAAATCAGACCGTTGGGAGAATATATTATCTTCTTCATCTTCCCGGAGGTTCTCTGGAAATCAAACAGGGAAATCTCGAAGCCCTAAAGTCGAGAGAAATGGTTACTGAAACACCATCGAGAGTTACTAATCGATCCGTAAATGATGGATCTAAAGAAGGATCGATCGCGAGGGAGAAGAACGGTGAAAAAGCAGAGATTTTTATCAGCCCGAGATTCAAATCGGCGGCGGCTATGGCGGGTTGGGACGAAGAGGATCTGATAATCGCTAGCTTCGTGGTGGATGATACTCCTGAAAAAAGTTCTTCGAAGAGAAGGAGACGTTCCAATTTGTTGTTTAAATCAACCCCACCTTCTTCGGGTTCTTCAAGAAGGTAAAGTAGTCAAAAATTTGATTTTTCTTTTTAGGGTTCTTTAGATCTTGAGAAATTGTGGTATATTGATGTATCTGGGAAATGGGTTTTTGGAAAATAATTCAATTTTTTCTATGTTTTTGGATTCCAGGAAGCAACGGGTTAAGCAAAGTCCTATTCCGTTACCTGTTGATCTTGATCAAGTAATCAGACATGAAGGTACTTTCATAAGGATTTTCGGAAAAGAATTAGTTTGTTAGAGGCATTAGGGTCCATGAAATAAGACACGGATATAGTTTTGATGAAGTTTATGATGAGTGTGGTTGTAGAAGAAAAATCTGCAGAGAAGAAGGAAAAGAAGAGAGAGACAAAAACAGAAACACAAGAAGAGAAGAAAAAAGGAAAAGATGAGAAGATATTGTCAGAAGAGAAGAACTCAACTTCTGTTGTTCTTCCCTGCATAGATAAGCTTAGAGACGAATTGTCTTGTGCAGTATGAATCTGAATCTTGAGAGACTCTTTTGATTTTTTCGTAATTCATTGATTCATACTGATTTGCTTTCTGATTCTGCAGATTTGTCTTGAGATTTGCTTTGAGCCAAGTACAACAACTTGTGGACACAGGTAGATTATCTACACAACACAGTGTTATATTTGGATGGTGAATTTGGTACTGAATTGTTCAACTTTGGGTATGTGTAGCTTCTGCAAAAACTGTTTGCGATCTGCGGCGGATAAATGTGGAAGGAAATGTCCTAAATGCAGGCAGCTAATAGGGTAAACAGAATCGACTTTCGATGAGTTTTTTTATCGAAAGCTTTGAGGTTCTATTATCTAACAATGTGATTTATGTATGTAGAAATGGAAGATACTGTATGGTCAATACGGTTCTTTGGAACACGATCCAGCTTTTGTTCCCGAAAGAAGTGGAAGCACAGAGAGCTGCTGCTTCTGCTAGCTCGAGAGCGAAGGAGACATCGAGTCCAAGAAATCCGGATCAAAGGGTAAGAAGCAGAAACAACAGAGATCAAGATAGGTTGCAAAGAGAGGATCTTTCGAGATTGTTTGTATCTGATGAAGAGAGAAGCGAGAGAAGGAGGAGAGGAACGAGTACTATGAGGTTGGATCAAGATAGGGATGCTGCATTAGCCATGCGGTTGCAACGGCAGGAATATGCGTCTGCGTTCGGCGTTACGGCCGCTGGTGCAACTTCTTCTTCTTCTTCATCTGCTTCTACTCTGTCGCTGGCAAGAGCTAACCTACGAGCTATGGCGTCAAGAGCTGTTCGCAGGCAATGATCATTTATCATAGCCATCATGAGTGCCATTGTTAACATCATCATCATCTTTAGTGTGACCTAAAACTGACTCGGGATCTAGGCAAATTGCAAAAAAATTATTGGTTTACCACATTGTATAACTAAATTTTTATTCCTACATGAAATTTCTATAGCTCACATGATTTTTCCTATGGATCATGGGAGAGTTTGAAAATCCGAAAAGGGGATTTAATATTAGGTCAAAAAGATATATAAAAAATTGGGTTAAAAAGATGAAATAGGAACCTTTATCCCACTTCGGTAACTATCAAAAGTGTAATCTTATATATAAGACGTATAGACCATCCTACTTATTGTCAATTGGTGGTGTGGTAGCTGTTTATAGACAACCAAATTATAATCATGGGTCCTAGGGAGATCGAAAGATTGAAGAACCGGTATAATTTGAAAGTCCGAATGACATCCCTACTCATTGCCGATTGACATTTTAATTTTTTTGTTGTCGGGAATATTCTATTTTTTTGTAATAAAAAAAAAAAGATAATTACTAAAATAATTTTGGAAAGTTGCCTAATTACTAAAACAATTTTCACAAAAGGTAAAAATCTAACAAATGGAAATGGTTTAAAAGACATATAAACCTTGGTCATCTATTGTTATTACAAAATTGTCATTATTGAATTAAAAACAAAAAAACAAAAAGGAGAAGTCGCGATTTCTTTTTACCAGACTCCTCTTCTCCGCTTGTGACCTTGGCGACACAGGCGACTTATCAGAGAAAGTCGACGGCGGTGAACGGTAAGATTTCGACGAGAACAACGGTGAAACAAAGTCCATCTTCTTTGTTGTTGCTAGTTTTACTGATTTGGGGTGATAACGAAACTGACGATTCAGTTTCTTCCAGAGGTTTAGGGTTTCGTGTTGGTGGTTCGTACAACAAGTATATGGATTTTCGTTTTCATTTGGGTTGTTGTAATGTTTAAAAAATCTCAAAACCCTAAAATCTTCAATATATTTTGCATATTTGTATTTGAAATCGTGTTTTCCTTCAAATTCGGATGGCGAAATCGACGGTTCCGGTTAGAGAACTTGATAGTATGTTTAGAGACTGATAATATGTTCTGGTAGATTTGTTATTGAAATTGGCGGTAGATTTGTTAAAGTATAATGACGAGTTAAGAATGGTTGTTTGTTGCGGTGGTTGATTTGTTGGGGGGGAAGGAGATGCAGGAGGCTATCTCCAGTGGTGGAGGAGAAGGTCGGAGATGAGACAAAGAAGGAGATGCAGAAGATGGATATGTCCCGTTCTGAAGAAAGAAAGAAACGGAAGGTCAAAACATATCGGACTCAAATGAAACTTTAGGGGTAAGTAGTTAATTTACTGATCTAGTTATAGTCGAAAGAAGTTTGTCATTCGGAGTAATCGACTGAAAGTTATTGATGTTTTATTGTGACGGATCTGTGCACAACGAGTCTGCGACCAGCTGACTTCGTGGAAGGTTTTCGGCCAACTCCGAAAGAACCAGAGTGCGATCTAGACGTTGTTGGAAAGAGCTCTCTTAGAAGTTTCTGGAACAGTTCTTGGATTCTAAATCCAAGATAAGATCAGTCGGAAAATTGATCTCAAAGTTGAACCATAATCATTGTTTCTGAACCCAGAATATTTTAAATATATTGAATTTGTTCCAAGTTTAAGCTGGGGTTTTTTTAGAATTATTCCGGTGACATCAGAGCACCGACGACCAATATGTTGGCTTGATAAGAAAAAGGACATATCGCATAATACAAGGAAGCTTCGACAATGCGTTTTGTTCTTCCCTTCTCCGGCGAGGCTCAAAGCGGCGACATTCCTAATTCGAACTGAAGTTTGATTGTGTGTTTAGATGGTAGATTTAGTTATACAAGTAAATGTTTAAATGAAAGTATTCATGAATATTGGTAGATTTATTTTTCGGTTGATTGTAATTTAAATATATGTGTTATGTTATGGTAGATTTATTTTTGTTGGTGATGGTATATTTAAATATGTGTTACGGTAGATTTATTTCTGGTGATGGTAGATTTATTTTTGTTGATGGTATATTTATTTTTGTTGATAGTGATTTATTTGAGGACTTATATGACCATTTTTTTGTAATGTAATGATTTGACCAACTTTTTGTACTCTAAAAACATGGTCCTTAATATAGTATTGTTTTGTTTTAAAAATACAAGTATCAACTTGTAACGCTCCGACCGCCCCTGCCAGTGGGCCCCACGTCCACTCTCGACCCATGGGCCCACCCCTGTCCAACGGTTAGTGCGTTAGTCCGGGAGGCTCGAAAGACTTGTTTACTGACCCTGCAAATCACCATGTGATCTTCCCCCGTGTTCTGTCCTCACTCACACGGTACTGGAAATTACTTTCCAGTAGGTCACCCATCCTTAAATTGCTCCAGCCCAAGCACGCTTAACTCTGGAGTTCTCTCTGGATGTGTGACAGAAAAGATAAGTGCACTTTGGTGATATAGGTAGCCAAATCAATTCTCTTAAGCATCTCCGTATGCACCACATATTTCCTAGAACCGGGATGTTACAATCACCCCTACTAGCTGATCGCAATGTCCTCGTTGCGTACCAGGATCGTTACCCCGATAGTCTGACTCACACACTCGTCAGGGTTCTCTCTGATATCACTTGTAATTCCCCGACCGCTCCTACCAATGGGCCCCATGCCCACTTTTGGCCTGTGGGCCCATTCCTGTCCGACGGTCAGTGCTTTAGTCCGGGAGGCTCGAAAGACTTGTTTATTGACCCTGCGAATCATCACATGATCTTTCCCCGTGTTTTGCTCTCACTCACACGGTATTCGAAATGACTTTCTAGAAGATCAACCATTCTTAAATTGCTCCAGTCCAAGCACGCTTAACTCTGGAGTTCTCTCTAGATGTGTGAAGGAAAAGATAAATGCACTTTGGTGATATAGGTAGCCAAATCAATTCTCTTAAGCTTCTCCGCATGCACCACATATTTTCTGAAACCGGAATGTTACACAACTCATATGGAAAAGATACACAATACTAGAAACACATATTTAAGTTTCGCAAGTCAAACGATTATGGTCGTGTTAAGGATATTTAGAATATTTGTGCTCTTTCCTAGGCCGCTTCCACTCCATGGCAGTCTTCAATGCATCTTTTATCGGTGACATTTTTGGTCTACCAAGTGGTTCACGAACCACAGTTTTTGAGAAAGTGATGGTGGATTTGGTGAGGTTTATGCATTGGCCGGAACACTCTTCGTATCTTCTTAGGATGTTGACTAATTCTTTGCAATACACCTAGTACGCCCAAAAAACATTGTGTCATCCGCAAAGAGCAATTAGTTGATATATGGACTTTTCCATGCCAATTGTATTCCTTCGAGTTTCCCGGAATGATGACCTCTTCGGCAAAGACCCGAGAGGACTTCCGTGCATAAGATGAAGAGATAAAGAGATAGTGGATCTTCTTGTCCAAGGCCTCGAGTTGGCAAAACTCTTTCATTTGGATTACCATTGATAAGGAAAGAATAAGAAACTATAGTGACACATTCCATTATCCAATCAATTCACATATCTTGGAAACCCAATCTTTCTAACACCGCTTTTAGAAATCCCTATTCTATGTGATCATAAGCTTTACTCATGTCGGTTTTCACTACCGTAGAGCATCTTTTTGTGGTTTGTGACGTATTGAGGAAATGGAGCGTCTCATGCGTTATAAGAACATTATCGGCTATAGCCCTTCTGAGAACAAAAGATGATTGATGCATAGAGATGTGCGAGTCTAGTATCGATTGTAGTCTTCCGGTTAGAATCTTTGCTATAATTTTGTAGCGAACATTGCATAATGTTATCGGTCTATACTCCGAAGGCTTTCTTGGAGTGATTCCTTTGGGAAGCAAATACACATGTGTTTCATTTAGTCTTGATTCCATCAATCTTGAGGTAAAGAACATCCGGATTTCCCGGCAATTTTGGTAAGTATCTCTGTTTCTCATTCTCAACATAATATAAAGAAAAATAAATACATACTTTCTTAAATACCACGTTTATTACTTTTTTTTTGTTTTTAACACTGCATAGTTTATTATTATTTTATTACAAATTATGAGAACTGTTATATTGACGATTCCACAACAGACAAGTCTACCGTCTTGATCCATGCCAAATGATTCTACCTTATCCCACGCTGAAGATCTCCTGCAAGCTTGTCTCCATTAATCAGCATATATAATAATAATCACATCTTCTGGGATTCGAACCTCAGACCTCCTGGTGTAAAAGCATTAATGAACTCTTGATCAACCACTAGGTAAAGAACATCCAGATTTCCCGGCAATTTTGGTAAGTATCTCTATTTCTCATTCTCAACATAATATAAAGAAAAATAAATACATACTTTCTTAAATACCATGTTTATTACTTTTTTTTGTTTTTAACACTTCATAGTTTATTATTATTTTATTACAAATTATGAGAACTATTATATTGACGATTCCACAACAGACAAGTCTACCGTCTTGATCCATGCCAAACGATTCTACCTTTTCCCACGCTGACGATCTCCTGCAAACTTGTCTCCATTAATCTGCATATATAATAATAATCGCATCTTCTGGGATTTGAACCCCAGATATCCTGGTGTAGAAGCATTAATGAACTCTTGATCAACCACTAGGCCAAGGGGGCTTCCACAAAATGTTTATTACTTTTAAGTTTAAAGTTAAAGGAAAATAAAGAGAGTTAGCGAGTTGGTACATGCTCACTGCATGAATCTTATATAATATTTTAAGGTTTTTCTAAACCCAAGTCATGAGAAGATGTCATGTGTCATCTATTCTTTTTGACATTATAACTTTAACAATTAATTCCTACAATTTAATAGCCAAGTCTAATGTAAATTAATTTCAAAAATTAAAGTGTAACATAAGGATGACCAATTTTAATATAATAAGTCAATAATAATTTAACACTTATCTTTTTTTCTTTGATATCCACCAAAAACTATGATTTCAAATTAAATGTGTTATTGTGAACTTTTAACAGTTTAAAAAATTATATTTTATTTATTAAACCCAACAATAGACTATACAAAACATTTAAAACTTTATATAGGTAACTACGATTTTAAAACAAAAAGTCACAAAAATAAAGTCACAAAAGGCTTTAATAAAAAAAAAATTGTAACATTAACAAAAACAAATGATGTGAGAAAATTAATTAGTGATTTTAAAAATTTTAAAGTTGGTAGAATGATAATGTTGTCAATCAATGAATTTGATATATAATATATATATTTTCTATACATAACATAATTATGTACACTAATGTACACAAGACACTTAATTGTAATTTGTTGTAATTAATTTATATAAGAATTAACTATTAAATTGTTAAAACTAATTGCTAAATTTATTAAAAGATATTTAATTTTCTTTTTCTCTTCAATAAATAAATTAAAAAGCCAAAATGTCAAAAAAAATAGTACAATCAAGCATTCCAACATCTTTGTTGAGATGATGCTGATTTGTCGATATAAACAAAACATACTACAACTTGTCTGATCAATAGATTTCTTTTACAAACGTATTTAATGCAAGAAAAAGACGACCAATCATTTTTTTAGGAAACTGCAGTGAATATTGATAAAGACATACAAGTTACGAATTTGTGCTAAAGAAGATATAGTCCATATGTATATGCTGTAATTTTTATTTATGAACAGTCTATTTTTTTTCATATATAACATTATATATGTCCAATAAAATCTTCTAACCTAGATAAATATTTACTAGAACAACAACTTTTTGTAATATTAAATGCACAAATAATTAATAAGTTAGAATTATTGTATATTTTACTATGCTAATTTTTAAATCCACGCAACGCGTGGATAATTTCTAGTTATATTATATAGTTGGGATTTTGATGTAGAAATGAAGAAAACAAAATCAAAATTTATTCTACAAGTGGGAGAAAAGTTGAATGCTTTTTATGAACGATTAAAAGAATTAGGGTTTAGTCATATCATCTTTAAAGATTGAACAACCTTTTCTTTCTAAAGAGGGTAATTACTTCGATATCATCCGAGGATGCTTTTGTCCCGTTTGATTCGACGTATTTCCTATCTTCCAGGTTTTATTCCTGTCACGGATTCTCAATCTCTTGTCTCCTAAATTCTGGAGGCGTGATCAACCAGTTGAAAAACCTTCTCTTTAACATTTGATGCCTATTGAGACCCTTTTCTTTTATCCAAGTTATGTATGTTTCTCGTGTTGAGAATGAGCTACAGACGCATTAGCGAAATCTGCTTTTAGATCTCTTTACTTTGACAATGTGTAAAGTTATTTTTAAGTAACGAAAACTGGTTTCTCAAAAAAAAAAAAAAAAAAAAAAGACAATTGCAAAAATATCATTTTTGGTGTATACATTTGTAAAAATATCACTTAGAGGTGTCCATTTGCAAAAATGCCACTTTTTAAAACCTAAATTTTAAAATTATAAATCCTAAAAAATGTTTTGATCCCTAAAACCCTTTAAAACCTCAAAACTAAACCCTAATACAACATACTTAACCCAAACATAAATTATATAATGAATTTTTTTTTAAAAAAAAAGTAGCATTTTTGCAAAGATTTTGAAAATGTGGTATTTTTGAAAAATGACATTTGAAAAGTGGCATTTCTTGAAATTTCTCAAAACAAAAAAAAAGAATTTAGAAATTTGTCGAAGAGAGAAAAAAATATTTGGGAACTTTTTTTTTAATCTTAAAAGTTAATGATACAAAAATATTTATACCAAACTAACAATCTTAATTATCTTATCTCAATATGAGATTAGACTAATCCTACAATTGATTTTTAGAGAGTTGTTTTTTCAAATTAGTTATTTTTTAGGTTTTAATTCAAAATTAAATATATTTTTATTTGATATGTTTATTTGCATTTTGTAGTTTGATTTACTATTTGTTGAATTAAATTTACATAGATGATAAATAGTTTTTCATATTTTCAACTATTGTGATGTAAAGAGAATACATAATATTTTTTTTTATCGTCTTTTATTTTTATTTTAGTAGGACCCACATGTTCATATTTAACCTCATAACTGAAGATTGCCTAGGTCGAATCTAGATGGTGAGAAAGGTAACCGAGATGAGGAACATAATATTTTCATATATCTAAATTACTAGATTCTTTATTACAATATGATCTCTATGAGAATATTCTTCGGTTTAGTTTACGGATTTCACTTTATAGAAACTAAATGGTTTGTGGATTTATAGAGAAAACATTAGATAATACGGGGGCGGATGTAGTGTTATAGGAGAGAGGGCACGTGTACCCACAATTTTTTTTTAAAATAATGTATTTTGTAGTTAAATTTTTTTTTGCATCCATTAGATTTTGAGATTTTGCCTTTATTAAAAAATTAGTCAAAGCTCAAACTGTAAAATAAATAAATTAAACCCATCAAATAAGTTTTTGAAGTTAATTTTGATTTTACCAGTTGCTACTGCAAGTGTTAAAAGATGTTTTTCTGCGAAAAAACGTAAAATGTATTTGTAGAATGTTATTTTAATTTTAATATGACATTATATTTTTAATATTTTATTTAATATATATTAATTTAATATTTATACCCCATTTAAAAAAATTAATAGATCCGTCTCTCGACTAATAATAAATGATATATATAATTCTTAGAGAAAACGTGGAATGTTGTCTTGGGAACTAACCCAAATAGTGAAAATGAGACGTATAGTTTGAGAAATAGCTAAAGATGCATAACGTGGAATGCTGTCTTGGGAACTGACCCAAAGAGAGTTGCGTTCATTGTAGTATGGTTAACAAAGGGATGATTACATATATATATATATATAAGTACTTTCGGGTAAATTCTTTTCACTAAAAGGCACTTTGCAAAGGAGGTATACTTTGGATTTGTGTATTATTTATGGTACCATTAACTAAATTTGTTAATATCTAATCTACCATTTTCTAATTACTAATTTTTGTTCAATTTTAATTTTTTTTATCATATATTTTAGTTGAAGAATAAGAAGATTTTTTTTTCCGATGAACCCAAAGCTCCCATGCCACTGTTCAATCACCGTTTCTAGTAAATCCACCGTCTCTGCCACCGCAACAAACCAAGGGTTCGATTCAGATTCTGGATCTGAGACAGAGACTGATTCCGACTCTGAAACCGAGCAAGCTTCAATGAATCCCAATACTAGATTTGGGAAACTAATCGTTGTCACCGTCGCAGCCACAAACCCTAAGAAGAAGGAAGATCTTTCTTCTACTACTTTAGCTTTACCGGCGGTGAAATCAAGTATGAAGCGGCCAAGTGAAGGGACTTCGGAGGACAGTAAGGCGAAGCGAGTGAAGAAGGTTACTTCAGGAGAAGATGAGAAGATCGAGGAAGATACAAAGAAATTCCTTTTGAAGACACTAATGGGTTTTACGGTTTCATGAAGAAATAGATCGATTAGCTTTGAGGTTAGTAAGAACCAATTCATTGATAAGATTAGTAGCTTGAAAATCATCGTTTAGGATTTGGGCCATCAACTCTAAATCTCATTATGTAGTTTAGGATACAAGAACGAATTTGTTGTTGCTCGAATTCGTGTCCATATGGACACTATAAACTGATCACAGTTTCATGGATACTATAAACCTAGTGGTCACAGTTTCATGGATACTATAAAACTGGTCTCGACTTCACTTTTTCAGTTTCTCCAATTCCTTTAACAATCTATTTCTTGATAGATTTATGTGTGAATATAGGGTTGTGTGTTGTACTTTCTGAGTTTAATTTTAGTAGCTTTGTCTTGCTTTCATGGTTTTATGAGTTTATGTTGTTACTCTTGAGATTTTTATATGGGAATGATGAGGTTCTGCTATCTTACAAATTCTTGTTTAGCTTGTGGATGCCATAGATGGACGTCTATTTGTGGATGATCTTTGGAAGAGAAGCTTTGCTTCAATGTCTTATGTTGTGCTCAAATGGGATGGAGAAGAATTTGTATCCAAGATGCAGTATCCATGACAAAAGTCCAGGATGCATTATCCACAACATAATGTCGATGATCATTTAACAAAGCTAGTAATCTCTGATCCATCCACCACCTCATGAATATATATATTAGTTAAAGTTCAAACTTACAAATGATATGTTATTGTTAGAAATTTATGTCTGCTGGACTTTAATCATCACTAGCTCTTTTAGTTTTTTAATGGAGAAGGAAATCTCGTTGCTAGCTTATTTACAAATAACATTATCTATGTGGGTGATAGACCGTGGTTAGGGTTTTGTGGTTACTAATCGATAACTTATCCATGATCTTCCATCCACGTTTACTAGCGTAATAAGATGCAACTTTGTTATATCAACAACATACAAATGGTATAATTCTTGTGACAAAACCACACAAAGAAAACAATATGTGCAGGAAAAAAAGGAAACAAATATACCAACATCCAGAGGTAGTAAAACGAGTCTTTTTTACTAGTAAAACGAGAACGTAAGGATTGTGATAAAATTGTAGTACAATATGTCCATGCTATATCGAACACATGTACAAAAGCAGATGGACAATATACAAGAACCATGACCATTTGGATAATAAATGCGATTGTTTGACCATAGAACTATGACCATTTGGATACGTTTGTTTGCGTGACCATAAAACCATGACCATTTGGATACACCTTAAGGTTTGTCCATTTACAGTATCATTTTCTTCAAGATTTGGAAACTTTCTTGCAATTTACCATGTGTAATCCCATTGAAAACCTGTTTCTCAAAACAAGCAAATCTTAGCATGTTGCTCTTACCGAGTAATATCAGTTTTAATGATTCAACTAAACAAGCAAATCAAAGGATCCAAAACATTCCCAAACGCAAAAGTCTCTTCTTTGGATTTATTATGCAATTAGAAACAAGTTGCACAACTACGAATGACAAACATATCTTCAATTACTCAAGCGTGCAAGCTAAACCAAAATCAAGAACATAATGATCGAGAAGCATTCACCGCATTGTCCAATACCAATCAAGAGTTTCCGAACGGAAGGGTGACGATCGAATTTCCATTTGTCACTGCAATATAACAATCCTACAAGCACCAAATGACAAGAACACTAAAATTGCATTTCAATTCAACCCCAATGTCTGGACATGATTCATACTTAACCTATTTGAACAATTAGGGAGATTTAACTTTGTTCGATTAGCCGGAGATGTAACGCCTGTGAACCAAAAAATGGATTTTTGGTGTGTGTCGATCGACACGTGTGTTTTTGGACTTAGGAGAAGTCGGGTTTTGGGCGTTATGTCGATCGACACGGGTGGTATATGTCGATTGACACGGGGTTAAATTAGACCGGCAAGTTTGGTTTAATTGTCTGGTTTGGTGGGCCGGTTAAGAAAACCCTAGGTTTTGATATAAAAGGCAGAAACAGTGTTCTGACCGTTTTTGGTTGATCAGAAATCAGAAGTTTAGGGTTTTGGGAGAGTTTTGGAGAGATTGAGGGTTTCTGGTGAAGGATTGATCGTGGGGGCTTGTTCTTGGGATTGGAGAAACGTGAGAGGATAGAGAGTGAGATTGTTCGTGTTAAGAGAAGGAAATCAGAGGCTGTTTGCGATCGTTCTTCGTGTCCTTCGTCTTTTCAATCCTTTGTCGAGGTGAGTGCGTGACTGTAGGCTTATATGGGTATAGAGAATGATAGAATGCGTTTGCTTGGTGGTTTCGTGTGTTTTGTGAATGGAATTGTGCATGAGACTCGACGAATCGCGATGGATTCGAGTCGTGTGAGGATAAACTCGTTTCTTGGTCTGCGACGTCGTATCGATCGACACCAGGGTGGTGTGTCGATCGATATGGGGCAACCTGTTGTCGACACCTAGTGGTTGTGTCGATCGACACAGGGGTGCCTGTCGATCGACGTGAGGCAACTGTTGTTCGACACCTAGTGGTTGTGTCGATCAACACAGTGAAGCCTGTCGATCGACACAGTGCTGTCTGTACGAGTTCGTGTTGATTGTTTCGTGTATGCTTGTTCTGTGATCATCCTGGTATTGTATCCTTGTTTATACTTATATATAAATAGCCTGTAGACGGGATGACCGCGTCGCTGAGTATTTGTGATAATACTCACGCAACTCTTTTTGCCATGTGTTGCAGATAAAGAGGAAATGTGATCGTGGAATCGTGGCGAGGAAGAAGAGATGATTTAGGGTCTCGATGTGTGTTGTCGTTTATGGAATTGTTAGGTTGTTAGTTATTGGATATTGGTTGATTGGTTGAACTGTTTTGATATTTAATAAAGTATGGGATTTGTTAAATTGAAATCTGTTGTTGATGTTTTATTGTTCCGCGTTGCTTGTTTGTTGACCCATTGAGGATTAGTATCTGTGATGATAGTAATCTGGAGGGAAAATTTTTAATTTTTGGGTCGGGTCGTTTCATTTTGGTATCAGAGCCCTAGCGGTTCTAGGGCGGGTACATTTAATTGATTATGTGATTTAGTCAATTGATTGTTGTGTGGGTATGGAGTCCTAGATCATCTCTTCCGAGCCTTCAATGAGATTCCACGGTAAGTGTTGTATGATTTCTGTTTTTGTGCTAGTACTTAGTAATCTGCTGTGAGTGCAGAGTTATGGCTAGAGGTGCTAGAGGCAGAGGTCGTGGTGGTCGTGGTGGGCGCGGGCGAGGACTGCAGGTTGAGTCTGATGCCGCGAGTGTGGCCCAGGAGACCACGCAGGAGCAGGTGGCGGACTCGCAGGCGTTTCAGGAGGGGTGTGTGGGTGTGACTGCTACGGGTGCCAGCGTGAGGGCTGGCGGGGCTAGTGTGGGTCCCGAGGTAGCTGGTGGTGCGGGGGGGCCCGGGTGGGGGTGCTCCCGTAGGTGTGGCCCAAGACCGAGATGATCGTCTGGCGGGTTTGCTGTAGTTGATTCTGGAGCGGTTACGAGGTGGGGTACCGGCTCCGGGTCAGGCTCCGGGAGTTCAGCCAGTTGGGGCTAGTGTGCAGCCAGTAGTGGCTGGGGTTCAGCCGAGAGTGGCTGGGGTGCAGCCGGGTGTGGCGGTTGCGGAGGAGCTTCCATCCTATCTAAGGATGATGGAGCAGATGCAGAGGATTGGCATCGGGTTTTTCTCGGGTTGTGTCAAGCCTGAGGATGCCGATGAGTGGCGGCGGATATTGGAGCGGAATTTTCGCTCTATCAGGCGTCCAGAGGGATACCGGGTTGATCTGGCAGTCCATTATCTGGATGGTGACGCGCATCTCTGGTGGAGAGGCGTTAAGGCCAGGCGAGTACAGGCCGAGATGGTTTGGGAGGATTTCTTGGCTGAGTTTAATGCCAAGTATTTCCCACAGGAGGCGGTGGACCGGATGGAGTCGAGGTTTCTGAACCTGACTCAGGGGGATCGGACTGTAAGGGAGTTTGATTTAGAGTTCAGCCGACTCCTGGTACATGCTGGTAGGGGAATGGAGGGCGAGCAAGCCCAGGTGAGGAGGTTCCTCGGGGGACTTCGAGCTGAGTTGAGGACTCGCTGCAGGACGAGTAAGTTCGCCACGAGGGCGGAGCTGGTTGAGACTGCTGCGGCGATTGAAGAGGACCTCAGAGAGCAGGCTGTGGTGGTTAGTCCACCGGTGCAGCAGCAGCAGCAGAGGAGAACGCAGCAGCAGGCGGTTTCGGGCCGAGGCGGTAAGCCTGCGTAGGGTCAGAAGAAGAAGTAGGAGAGCACTTCAGGAGCCATCCTGAGAGGTCAGGGTGGTTCGGGATGCTTCGGGTGCGGTGGCATGTACCACAAGGTGGCGGATTGTCTGAAGAGGAGAGAGGAGCGGGCGGCTCAGGTGTGCTATCAGTGCAGGGAACCGGGGCATTTCAAGCCCAAGTGCCCTAGGTTGCAGCAGATGGCGGTAGCGGCAGTGCAGCCATTGGCGGTCCCACCTTTGGCACAGATTGCAGCGGCGCCACGAATGTACACGTCGGTAGAGGCGGGCGGTTCTAGCGCCAGACCGATCACAGGTATATCCCAGACTTGATCCTTTTCTTTTAAATTCTTGTCTTGCTTGATTTCAGTCTATTGGGAAATTGTGAGTCTGCGTTAGAGTGTCGGGTCTTAAAGCACA
The DNA here is from genome assembly GCA_964056655.1 of Arabis hirsuta. Classification (NCBI taxonomy): domain Eukaryota; kingdom Viridiplantae; phylum Streptophyta; class Magnoliopsida; order Brassicales; family Brassicaceae; genus Arabis; species Arabis hirsuta. The sequence continues at coordinate 26,850,123 of OZ053308.1, forward strand.
TGGGTTTGTGCAGGGACCTTAGTTATGGGCGGATGTGAGTCCCACATGTTGTTTGATTCAGGAGCTACGAATAGCTTCATTACTCCGGAGTGTGCGGAGGGCAGTGGAATGCGGAGTGATTCGGGGGAGCAGACAGGAGTAGTTAAGGTCGCTGGTGGCAGGACGTTAGCTACTTTCGGCCGGCTCGTGGTGTGGACGTTCTGGTGGCGGGAGAGTCGATGCCAACAGACCTGATCATAAGTCCGGTGGAGCTGTACGATGTCATTTTGGGAATGGATTGGTTGGATCGGTACAGGGTCCATCTGGACTGTCGGCGTGGACGAGTAGTGTTCGAGCGAGAGACGGGGAGGTTGGTGTATCAGGGTGTGAGACCGACTTCCGGGAGTCTCGTGATTTCAGCGATACAGGCCGAACAGTTGATTGAGAAGGGCTATGAGGCGTATCTTGCGACTATAGTGATGCCGGAGACTATTGGAGAGGTTGCAGTAGGGGATATTCAGGTTTTTCGGGAATTCCATGATGTTTTTCAGTCGTTGTTGGGATTGCCACCATCGCGGTCAGATCCATTTACGATTGAGTTGGAACCCGGGACGATGCCTATATCCAAGGCGCCTTACTGTATGGCCTCAGCAGAGATGGCAGAGCTGAAGAAGCAGCTGGATGATCTGTTGGGTAAGGGTTTCATCCGGCCTAGTGTTTCACCGTGGGGAGCATCGGTGTTATTTGAGAAGAAGAAGGATGGGAGTTTTCGATTGTGCATCGATTACCGGGGGCTTAACCGAGTCACTGTGAAGAAGAGGTATCCTCTGCCGTGCATTGATGAGTTGTTGGATCAGTTGCGAGAGGCTACTTGGTTCTCCAAGATTGACTTGGCTTCGGGATACCATCAGATTTCGATTGATGAGGCGGACGTCAGGAAGACGGCCTTTCGGACGAGGTACGGACACTATGAGTTTGTAGTGATGCCGTTTGGGTTAACGAATGCCCCAGCGACATTCATGCGGTTGATGAACGGGGTGTTCCAGGAGTATCTGGATATGTTCGTGATTATCTTCATAGATGATATCCTGGTATATTCGAGGAGTCCGGAGGAGCACGAGGTGCATTTGAGATTGGTTCTAGAGAAGCTGCGGGAGCAGAAGCTGTATGCGAAGTTGAGTAAGTGCAATTTCTGGCAGAGGGAAATGAGCTTTCTTGGCCACGTTGTGTCTGCAGAGGGTGTGTCTGTGGATCCGGCTAAGATTGAGGCTATCAAAGGTTGGCCTAGACCGAGGAGTGCCACCGAGATCAGGAGTTTTCTTGGGTTGGCGGGTTATTACCGGAGGTTCGTCAAGGGGTTTGCGAGTATGGCGTAGTCGATGACGAAGCTGACAGGGAAGGATGTTCCGTTTGTGTGGTCTTCAGCTTGCGAGGAGAGTTTCGGGAAGCTGAAGAAGATGCTGACTAGTACACCGATTTTGGCGTTACCCGAGCCGGGTGAGCCATATGTGGTGTATACAGATGCTTTTGGAGTTAGTTTGGGATGTGTGTTGATGCATTAGGGGAAGGTTATTGCATATGCTTCGAGGCAGTTGAGGAAGCATGAGTGCAATTACTCTACCCATGTTCTGGAGTTGGCTGCGGTGATTTTTGCACTTAAGATTTGGAGGTCTTATCTGTATGGCGGGAAGGTGCAGGTATTCACAGACCACAAGAGTCTGAAGTATTTTCACTCAGCCGGAGCTGAACCAGAGACAGAGGCGCTAGATGGAGTTAGTTGCAGACTATGACCTAGAGATTGGGTATCATCCGGGTAAGGCTAACCTGGTTGCAAATGCGTTGAGTCGGAAGAGAGCGGCTTCAGATCAGGAGCGAGATATGGAGGCTCTGGTGAGCGAGATCAGCACGTTGAGGTTGTGTGTGATCTCACAGGAGCCGTTGGGGTTAGAGGCAGCTAACCAGGCAGATCTGTTGAGCAGGATTCGGGTTGCACAGGAGAAGGATCAGAGTTTGATTGATGCTTCTCAGGCGGCCGGTTCAAAGTATGTGGTCTCAGCGAGTGGGATGATACTGGTGAACGGACGGGTTTGTGTACCCAAAGACGAGGGTCTGAGGCAAGAGATCCTGAGGGAGGCTCATTCGAGCATGTTGTCGATTCATCCGGGAGCGACCAAGATGTACCGTGACCTAAAGCGGTATTATCACTGGGTCGGGATAAAGAGGGATGTAGCTAGCTGGGTTGCGACGTGCAACATGTGTTAGGTGGAGAAGGCTGAGCATCAGGTTCCGAGTGGTATGTTGCAGAGTTTGCCCATTCCGGAGTGGAAGTGGGATATGATTACCATGGATTTCGTGACGGGGTTGCCGGTGTCACGGACTTTTGATGCGATTTGGGTTATTGTGGATCGTCTGACCAAGTCAGCACATTTTCTGGCCATCAAGAAGACTGATGGAGTGGCAGTTTTGGCTAGGTAGTATTTGCGGGAGATTGTGAGGCTGCACGGTGTGCCAGCGAGTATTGTGTCAGACCGGGATCCGAGATTTACTTCAGAATTCTGGAGGGCGTTTCAGGCAGAGATGGACACTAAGGTGCATATGAGCACAACGTATCATCCTCAGTCGGACGGGCAGTCCGAGCATACGATTCAGACTTTGGAGGATTTGCTGAGGATGTGTGTGCTTGATTATGGTGATCATTGGGCGGATCATCCGAACCTGGTTGAGTTTTCGTATAACAACAGTTACCAGGCGAGTATTGGGATGGTTCCATATGAGGCTCTGTATGGGAGGCCGTGTAGGACACCATTATGCTGGACTCAAGTGGGGGAGAGGAGCATGTTTGGTGCGGATTTTGTTCAAGAGATGACGGAGAAGATCCGTGTCTTGAGGCTGAACATGAGGGAGGCTCAGAATCGGCAGAAGAGTTACGCCGATAGGAGACGGATGGAGCTGGAGTTTGAGCTAGGAGATATGGTGTATCTCAAGGCAGCTATGTTGAGGGGTCCTAACAGATCCATTTCAGAGAACAAGCTGAGTCCAAGGTTTATGGGTCCATTCAAGGTTGTGGAACGGGTCGGACCGGTGGCTTATCGGTTGGAGTTACCTCAGAGTATGAAGGCTTTTCACAAGGTCTTCCATGTTTCGATACTGCGGAAGTGTCTGCATGAGTCTAAGGAGGTGTTGGCTAGGATTCCGGAGGATCTTCAGCCTAACATGACATTGGCGGCGAGGCCTGTGAGGATTCTCGAGAGGAGGGTCAAGGTGCTGCGCCGGAAGAGTATACCGTTGGTGAGAGTCGTGTGGGACTGTGACGGTATTGAGGAGGAGACTTGGGAACCAGAAGCGTCGATGAAGAGGAAGTTCTCGAAGTGGTTCGAGAAGTAAGCGGTGGCTTGAGTTCTTAATCTGGTTTTCAGAGTCTGTATTAGCATGTTGCTATGATTGTGATATTGTATTTCGTTGTGTTGTAACGAGTATACATTTTGGAGATTTAATAAGAAGAGTTGCCTTGTTAAATGTGTGTTAAGACGTGTGTTCTTATGAGATGACTAGTGATGTCATGGGTGGTGATGACTGGTAGGTCATGAGGAGGTCTAGCGGTAGAAGTTCTATGTGAGTTAGAGCTTGCTTATCGGCTAGGACGGCTAGGAATAGAAGTTTTACGCGGCTTAGATTTGCTCATGTTCCAGGAGTGGCTGGAAATGAGATTTGTTCATGTTTTAGGAGTGGCTAGAAATGAGATTTGTTCATGTTCTAGGAGTGGCTAGAAATGAGCTTGTTCATGTTCCAGGAGTGGCTGGAAATGAGATAGCTCATGTTCCAGGAGTGGCTGGAAATGAGATTCTACATGTTCCAGGAGAGGCTGGAAATGTAAGCTCTATGCGCGTTAGAACTTGTCTATTTCCTAGGGAGAGTCTGGAAAAGAGGTTTTAGGTGAGATAGAATCGTCTTTTCCAGGGACTCTGCGAGACACCCTGGTGATTGGGTTGTTTCGGATGACCACGAGAGGTGATTTCAGTCGACAGGTGCCTAAGATGCATGTTACAGAGTGATTGCCCCAGGGGATAGTGGTTCTCTTGGGTATACTTGAGGGGACAGTGATGTTCTCTCCGGGGGAAAGTGGTTCCCTTGCATATACTTTGAGGGGTGAAGCCTCTCCAGGAGATGTGTGATTCCTCTGCAGCCGAGCTTGACGGACTGTGTGTCTTGAGAGGGAGAGGGGCTGGAGCATACCGAGAGCTGGATGGACGGCGGTCCTGAAGGTGGAGGGGTATGATATACTTCGAGAGCTCAAAGGGTGACGATCCTGAGAGCGAAGTGTGGTATATAGATATGAGTATGGGCAATAGTATCTGTAATGTGGTTGTAAGCATGAGACTGGATGAACTTCAGGGATCGGGAGTGGATCCCAGGTGGTGCTGACCGGGTTGGGTCAGGATTGCAGCCGTGGTGAGACGGTGCAATGAGGCTAGTGTGAGCCTAGTAGAACTCGGGGATCAGGAGTGATCACGAGTGGTGCTGGTTGAGGGCCAGGGGTGCGTTGTGGACGGCGAGTCTGGGGTTATTATTGGAGTCTGGAATTCGGTTCGGACAATCCTGGTAGCATATGTTACGCCGATGGTCGTACATGTTATTGTTTGATTGTTGTACGATCATTTGGTCCAATGCGGGGTCAACGGTTGGCCGGACATGTTCTTGTTTGATTGTTGGACGGTCAATCGGGCCGCGCTAATCTGGACCATGGGGCGTGCATCGTGGATGTTCCGGGTGAATCTAGTCGAATTTTAGGCGAGAGTGTTAGCTTTAGCAAGACGGGTTGTGGGATTCGAGTGTGATCTCGAAGGATACTGGCCGGGTGCGGGTCAGGTGGTTGAGACCGTAGTGTGGCGGTGTCGCCGGATTCGAGGTCGAATCCGTGTAAGTGGAGGAGAATTGTAACGCCCGTGAACCAAAAAGTGGATTTTTGGTGTGTGTCGATCGACACAGGGTGGTGTGTCGATCGACACGTGTGTTTTTGGACTTAGGAGAAGTCGGGTTTTTGGCGTTATGTCGATCGACACGGGGTTAAATTAGACCGGCATGTTCGGTTTAATTGTCCGGTTTGGTGGCCCGGTTAAGAAAACCTTAGGTTTTGATATAAAAGGCAGAAACAGTGTTCTGGCCGTTTTTGGTTGATCAGAAATCAGAAGTTTAGGGTTTTGGAGAGTTTTGGAGAGATTGAGGATTGATCGTGGGGGCTTGTTCTTGGGATTGGAGGAACGTGAGAGGATAGAGAGTGAGATTGTTCGTGTTAAGAGAAGGAAATCAGAGGCTGTTCGCGATCGTTCTTCGTGTCCTTCGTCTTTTCAATCCTTTGTCGAGGTGAGTGCGTGACTGTAGGCTTATATGGGTATAGAGAATGATAGAATGCGTTTGCTTGGTGGTTTCGTGTGTTTTGTGAATGGAATTGTGCATTCGCGACGGATTTGAGTCGTGTGAGGATAGACTCATTTCTTGGTCTGCGACGTCGTGTCGATCGACACCAGGGTGGTGTGTCGATCGACACGGGGCAACCTGTTGTCGACACCTAGTGGTTGTGTCGATCGACACAGGGGTGCCTGTCGATTGGCGCGAGGCAACTGTTGTTCGACACCTAGTGGTTGTGTCGATCGACACAGTGAAGCCTGTCGATCGACACAGTGCTCTCTGTACGAGTTCGTGTTGATTGTTTCGTGTATGCTTGTTCTGTTATCATCCTGGTATTGTATCCTTGTTTATACTTATATATAAATAGCCTGTAGACGGGATGACCGCGTCGCTGAGTATTTGTGATAATACTCACGCAACTCTTTTTGCCATGTGTTGCAGGTAAAGAGGAATTTTTTTAATTTTTGGGTAGGGTCGTTTCAGGAAATGTCAAAGGTGCGGTACGGAGATGACAGAGGTTGCGACAGAGGAGCGATGGTCAACAAGCTCGTGGTAGCCGGAATCGCGGAGCCAAGATTTGAGAGAGAGAGAGAGAGATTATGAAAACTCAATTTTTTTTTTTGTCGAAGATTCAGTTTCTTCTTGTCGAAATCCATCACTTTACATATTCCATCGACATGATTATCAACAAATCCAACTGAAAAAAATGAAGAATCTAAAACAAGAAGAAAAGAGAAAAAGAAGCGTGAGTTATGTTTAACAAATCAAATCAGAGCCACACACTCTGCATCAATCTAAGCCATTAGATTTTAATGACTTCAGACGGCTGAGATCATATAGAAACATCTACTACACATCTTTTATCTCAACCGTCAGATTTTAATGAAAATGGACGATTTAGATTAAATAATACCCAACTAAAAATCAGCATCTCTCTTTATTTTCAAGGGCAAATTTGTCTGGAAAAAAACCTTGAAGCCTTCTAAAGTCACCAATTTTTACAAAGTATTTTGAAGTGTAAACACCTTTATTTTAAAGTGCATTTGAATGTAATTATCCCATTAACAAATGATTGATATCCGTTATCAGAAAAAAAACAAATGATTGATATCCAGTTGGTATGTACGTGTATAGATAATTATTTTTCTCGTACATTATTATCGCTCCACTGATACTATAATGATATTTGTCAAAACTAGCACATCTATATATTATTTTTGCAGTCTTTTAAGTTTGTTTCCAAACACTCTTAATCTAACTTTTTAAGTTTGTTTCCAAACACTCCTAATTTAGGATATTTGCCAATCAAAAATCGAAAAATCAAATATTATGAAAACAAATTAAATCGACAATAATGTATGATACATGAGTCTTAAAAGCTTTTTCCATATCTAAATCTAAAATATTCATCCTTCCTCCTAAATCACGGGTCTTAAAAGCTGATTACCTATCAGATGATCGAAAATATTCATCCTTTTTCCTAAATCATGGGTCTTAAAAGTTTCTTCTCTTTTCCTAAATCGAAAAGTTCCTCTATGGAAACAAATTAAATCGACAATAAACTCTTAAATCACGGGTTTTAAAAGCTTATTATCTATTAGATGATCGAAAATGGGAAAGGATTTTGATGTTTATGAAATATGTTATATGGAAACAAACTTCTTCCATATTCTAAATCTAAAATATTCTTCATTCCTCCTAAATCACGGGTCTTAAAAGCTTATTACCTATTAGATGATCGAAAATATTCATCTTTCTTCCTAAATCATGGATTTAAAAGTTTATTCTCTCTTCCTAAATCGAAAAGTCTCTCTATGGAAACAAATTAAATCGATAATAAACTCCTAAATCACAGGTCTTAAAAGCTTCTTCTCTCTTCCTAAATCGAAAAGTCCTTCAATGGAACAAATTAAATCGACAATAAACTCATAAATCACGGGTCTATATTATTATTTTTGCAGCCTTTTAAGTTTGTTTCCAAACACTCCTAATCTAGGATATTGCCAATCAAATTTCAAACACTCCTAATCTAAGATATTTCCCAATCAAAAATCGAAAAGTCACTCTATGGAAACAAATTAAATCGACAATAATTTATGATACACGAGTCTTAAAAGCTTATTACATATTAGATGATCGAAAATATTCATCCTTCTTCCTAAATCATGGGTCTTAAAAGTTTTTTCTCTCTTCCTAAATTGAAAAATCTCTCTATGGAAACAAATTAAATCGATAATAAACTTCTAAATCACGGGTCTTAAAAACTTTTTCTCTCTTCCTAAATCGAAAAGTCCCTCTATGGAAACAAATTAAATCGACAATAAACTCCTAAATCACGGGTCTTAAAAACTTATTACCTATTAGATGATCGAAAATGGGAAAGGATTTTGATGTTTATGAAGTTTGTTATGTAGTTTAATGTCTTTTTTTCTTAAGTCTGTTAAGTTATCAGTTGTTGGTATTTTGTTTGGGTGTGGTATATTTGTATTACTATGATGTGCGTTTAACTTATCAAACAAAAATTATTCCATTGTCTTTTATATATTCGCTATTCTGAATAATCCGCTATTCTGTAAAACTACGTTATAGCATTTATATTCTCATATAAGAAACTAATGTATACAAAAATGAATCGTAGTTTATACTAAAGTCAGAGATTCAAACCAATTAAAACAAAGATAAAATACAAACAATACAAATTTTAAAATAAAGTAACCACTGTGATATTCTAACAATACAAACGTTAAAATAAAATAGATATAAAAATTTCAAAAAAAAACATAGATCCATGGTATACCACGGATTAAATCCTAGTACTTGTTTATACTTGGTGTAAGAATCTCGGCCAAGCAGAAAATAATAAACGAAAATTCAGTAAAGAATTGTTTTAGAAAGAAAGTTCAAATAAAAGAAAACGAAAAAAAAAGAGTCAATTTAAGTTAACAAAAAAAAAACCAGAGGTTTAGCAAAAAAAAAACCAGAATATAAAATCTAACTATTTAGTTAGAGAAATAGAGAGAAAAAGTGAAATTTGGTTAATTAGATTTTACATTTTTTTTATGGTTTATACATTCTAATTGCCCAAAACAGAAGTCCAAAAATAATGTTTTGAAAAAAAATTCGAACAGAAAAACCGTTACCGAAGAAAAGAGGATATCAAAGAAAATTGGGAAATTTATGGGAGAATAAATGAAAAAAACAAATGAGATAATGAGGAATGATAAAGCAAAAAAGTATCAAAAGAAAGGAAAACAGAAACAATGGGAGACTGCAAATTGTTTTATCACTGGATTGTATTTTATAATAAATTTAGCGATTAAAAAAATTCTTTTAGAATATTACTCTATAAATATTTTCAATTTTTAACTTGTATTTAGTTAAAATCAATTAACAAAATTGTTTTTAATGACTAAAAGTTGTTTTAGGAAGACATTTTCATTTAGTTTTAACTTTGATTTTAAAAATAACTTATGTATAAATAAAATAGACATCCCAACAACAATTTGAACTTGTCCAAAGTGGTAATGTCCCCACAGACATATCTCTCGCCACAGTTCAATCAATTAAAATAAAATATAAATCGTAAATAGACAAATGTTACTTAGTTCATGAAAAAAGAAGCTTCTTAAATATTTTTACTGCCGCTGTCTGAGAAGATAGAGAGTTTTATACAAGTTGCATGAGATCGAGATGGATTGAGCCAGCATGATCATCCATCCATGAATCAATCAACAAGGTCCTAGAAAGACAGAATACCATGACCATAAACTTCAACCACTACAAGAAAACAGCTACTATTCCGACGGAAATTCCGACGGCCAATATTTCCGTCGGAATTTTCCGACGGATTTCCGACTAACATCTATTCCGTCGGTATTCCGACGGAATACCGACGGTACGAACGACGGAATTCCGACGGAAAATAATCTATCGTAATATTCTGACGACTTTCCGACGGACTACCGACGGAAATCCGATATTTTCGATGTCGGCAAATTTGAGTGGTTACCATTCGTTAGCGGTGGCCGATGGGATTGGTGGGGTGTTATGTCGGAGTTTTGTGACGGATTTCTGACGGAATTCCGACGGAAATCCGTTTTATATAAGTTCCTTCGTTTCTTCGTTCATTCATAACACAATTTTACAAATCAAAAAAATTTGTTAGCGATGAGTTCATATTTTCGGTCTTGGATGGACGAGCCAATGATGGATATGGGCTCGAACTTATTAACATCCGCTTACGCTGCAGGTATATGCGAGTTCATGAATTTACCCAGAAACCAAGATGCAGCAAAAAAAGGTCAGGATATCAAATGTCCATGTTCTAATTGCTGTAACAGAATTAGTGTTGCGGTTCATACTGTTTGGAATCACTTATATAGATATGGATTTAGGCCGGGATATAAGGTTTGGTTTTTACATGGAGAAAGCAATTACGAATATGGTAGTACTAGTAGTAATGCACCTTATTTTCCGGATAGCGTAGAAGAACGTACAACGGAAGTAGATATTGGGGTAAGTACGGTTGCGATGGTTAACGACGCGTTTAGAGAGAATTTGCAGTCGGGTGGTTATGAGGGTGATAGGGTTGAAGAACCTAATTTAGAAGCTCGAAGGTTTTTTGATATGTTAGACGCATCAAAGCAACCACTGTACAACGGTTGTAGGGAAGGGCATTCACCGTTATCTTCTGCTAGTAGGATGATGAACATGAAGACCGATTACAATTTGTCCGAAGAATGTGTTGATGCATTCGCCGAGTTTGTGAAAGATGTTTTGCCAGAGGATAATCTTTCTCCAGCATCATACTACGAGGTCCAGAAACTTGTTGCCGGTCTTGGTTTGCCCTACCAGATAATAGATGTGTGCATCGACAACTGCATGCTATACTGGAGGGAAGATGAGAACAGGAAAAAATGTAAATTTTGCCGTAAACCACGGTTCCAAGACACAAGTGGCAGAGTGAAGATTCCTTTCAAACGGATGTGGTATTTACCATTAACAGAGAGGTTGAAGAGGCTGTATCAATCAGAACGCACTACTAAGGCTATGAGATGGCATGCAGAGCATAATCAAGATGGAGATATTACGCATCCTTCTGACGCAGAAGCGTGGAAATACTTTCAATCGGTATATCCAGATTTCGCATACGAACGCCGAAATGTATACCTCGGCTTATCCACTGATGGTTTCAACCCATTTGGAAAGCATGGAAGAAAATATTCATTGTGGCCGGTCATCGTAACACCTTACAATTTGCCTCCTTCTATGTGCATGCGGCAAGAGTTCCTGTTTCTCTCAGTTCTAGTTCCTGGGCCAGATCATCCAAGACGATCACTCGATATATTCCTCCAACCATTGATCTATGAGTTGCAGATGTTGTGGGAGCATGGTGTTGAGGCATTTGATGTTTCAATCCAGCAGAATTTCAACTTGCGTTCGGTTCTTATGTGGACCATTAGCGATTTTCCGGCGTACGGTATGTTATCTGGATGGACAACGCATGGAAGATTGGCATGTCCTTATTGCCAAGACAATACTTCAGCATTCCAATTGCAGAACGGAAGGAAGACTTCATGGTTTGATTGCCATAGGTGTTTTTTGCCGACAAATCATCCATATCGTCGGTCTAGAAGACATTTTATAAAGAATTTTCCAGTGTTTACTGGTCCACCTCCAGAGATAGATGGTCGCAGCATATTGGAACAGTTACGAGATTTTGGTGCAGAGCGAACTCCTGAATGTGGGGGTAATGGCCATCACCCCGTCGACGGCTGTGGGGAATATCACAATTGGCATAAGAAAAGTATTTTTTGGGATTTACCTTATTGGAAAGATCATCTACTGCGGCATAATCTAGATGTCATGCATGTTGAAAAGAATTTCTTTGACAACATCATGAACACCATTTTAAATGTACCAGGAAAGACAAAAGATAACTGGAAATCTAGATTAGACTTGCCATTGATTTGTTCAAGGGCATCCCTTCATGTTTTGCCTAATGGTAGATTGCCGATGCCTGCGTACCGGTTAGACGCGGGTAAGAAGGAAGTTTTCTTTGAATGGATTAAAAATTTTGTTAAATTTCCTGACGGCTACGCATCTAATCTGCGTAATTGCGTGGATTCGACGGAAGGGAAGTTTATTGGAATGAAGAGTCATGATTGCCATGTTGTGATGCAACGTCTTCTTCCATTTGCATTTTCTAATCTTCTTCCACAAGACATCCATCAAGCAATTGGAGGTATATTTCATAATTTTCTTTAGTTTATTACTAATATAATGTTACTATATATGTACTAACTTGATTACTTTTCGTTTGTAGGAGTTGGGGCTTTCTTTCGAGATTTATGTTCACGGACACTAACAGCGGACGGGATCCGGTCTTTAGAGGCCAACATCCCGGTGCTCCTTTGTAATCTTGAGAAGATATGTCCACCGTCTTTTTTTGATGTTATGGAACATCTTCCTATTCACCTCCCACGAGAAGCAGCATTAGGAGGCCCTGTTCAATACCGATGGATGTACCCGTTCGAGCGTTACATGAAGTATTGTTGCACAAAGTCTAAACGAAGAAGTATCACACTTTGCCGAATATTACTTTCCTTCGGATGTCCGGACTAAAGGTAGACGGCCGGCGCGACATGATGATAGAGGTGAGAAAGCAGTGTATCCCGTGGTTGTACCTGAGTTGTTTGCGCAAGTGGGCCGCGTAAGTGGAAAAGGGAAGAAACGCATACTATCACCACAAGAGGTCACACATTTGCATACATATATCCTCAGAAATTGTGACGAACTTGGAGAGTATGAAAGGTACACCATTTCTCATACTAAATTTGTGCAATTATTTGTCTTCATCTAATAACAATTGTTATGTTACAGGATATACATGTCCCTAGCACAAACTTACCATGCTGATAAGACAGATTCCGAACTTGCTGTATTAAAAGATGAAGAATTCCCGGAGTGGTTGAAATTTTTTGTACGTTAAATATAACTCCTCACTCTTATTTTATAAGTTTTTCACGTTCATATGTTATTGATTGCTTACTTATATTGTTTTTAGGTTTCCGAAGGTTTACCAAGTGGTCAAACCCTCCCGACATGGTTAGTGGAGTTTTCTCATGGTTTACGCAGCACCGCGACTTCATATCCGAGATTTTGCACTAGGGGATATTCGTTCAGAATTCGTGACGAAGGACGTCAAAGGCCAACTTCGGACAATGGTATTTCGGCGCAATCAGGTGATACCATGTACTATGGCCATTTAAAAGAAATCTTGGAAATCCACTATCCAGGAATGTTGGACTTGAGGTGCATTGTGTTTATGTGCGATTGGTATGATCCATCCAATGGTAGTGGGGTTCGAATTGACCGTCTTGGTGTTATTTCGATAAATTCAAGTCGGAAATTACATCATTACGATCCATTTATCCTTGCATCTCAAGCAGACCAGGTATCAATATATTGATAGGTTTTCCGTTATATTTATACGTTAGGTTTTGTTATTTTTGTATATAAACAACATCCACCGTTAATGAATAGGTTTGCTACATTCCATATCCTCGAGTTGGGCGGAGGACAGATCCTTGGATGACAGTAACTCCAATTAATCCGCGAGGAAAAATATATGGAGTTCCGGAACATGATGCTCTACAAGTATCGCGAACCAACCAAATGTCACATGTTGAGGAGACGGATAACATTGACCTTGTCACTGATGTCACACATATCGGCGATGATCTAGTGCATTCGGATGAAGATGAACTACGTGAAGAATTTGACGACGATTCCGACTCCATCCCTAGTGAAGGTTCATCAGAAGAGTCAGATTAATAATTTATGAATAAAAATTTGTTTGGAGCTGTTTTGTACTATAACCCCTATGCGTTCCCTCTAATATAATGTACTTTATGGTAATATTCGCCAGAATCATTTATTAAATTTGCCGCCGGATTTCCGCGCGCGGGATAAAAGCTGTCCTAATTTTCGGACGACATAACGACGGAATTAGTTCCGTCGGAATTCCGTCGGTATTCCGATGTCGGCAAAGTTTGAGTGGTTACCATTGCATTATCCGCAGCCGATGGGACTGGCGGGGTATTATGTCGGAGGTTTCAGACGGATTTCCGACGGATTTCCGACGGTTTTCCGTTCTATATAAGGTTCCTCAGACGTTCATTCCTGTCAACAACACAAATAATGTCTTCTAACTCTCCTAATGAAGACTCAAATATCGTGGCAAACCACTTTCTACTTCCAAAGTACTCGTGGGAAACCGAAACCCAATGCGACACACACACTGAAGAGATACCCACTTACTCGTGGGAATTTGATACGGTCTCACCAATCTCAATCGGAGATTCTTCATCAACAAAAGTGCCGGAGAGCCAGTGCTTGCCAAACGTCTCGTGGGAAACGCAATCGCAGTGCGACAAATATCCAGACAAGAAGAGTGTTCTCGAAGACGTACAACCATCTCGCTTGATTGAAACGTCAGATACATACGGTGGAAGTACTTCAAATGAATGTAAGGATAACTACTATGATTATGAATTTGCCCAGAGACCAGAAACTCCGAACTTAAATATAGATGTTGATGCAATCAAAAGAGATGTTTGCGGCGGATATTTAGAAGGTACACCGAAGAATAAAAAGGATCAGTACAATGATGATGAATTTGCCCAAAGACCTGAAAGTCCGAACTTAAATATAGATGTTGATGCAATCGAAAGGGAATTTTGCAAAGGATATGTAGATTCTCCGCGAAAGGAAAAAAAGGGAAAAAAAAGTTTCAGGTTCTAAAAACAAATAAGTTTGGAGCGGATACAGAGACATATGTGTTTCAAACTTTAAAATAAATAAATTTCATTTCGCCTTTTGTTTTTTCTCTGTTATAAAATTTCGTTGTGTAAATCTTTTATTCAATTCCCGGATATATTTAAAATTATGTATGAAAAAATGTTTGGAAATTTTTTTAATTAACTATGCAATCGGGTCACCACGCGGACTTTTAAACGATAGATTTTTCACAGTTTTCCGACGGATTGTAATTTTTATTTTTAAAACATGTATCTGCTATATAAAAAATATTACACCCGTCGGAAATCCGTCAACAATACCGACGGATTTCGGACGGCTATTAATTTTTTTTTAATACGGTTTTTTTGTTATATACAATATTAAATCCGTCGGAAAACTGTTTTATAAAAAAATCCGAATAAAAAAAATCCGAATAAAAAAAAACGGGTGTAATATTTTTATAATATAAAAAAATCCGAATAAAAAAAAAGTTATAAAAAAAAAATCTTATATCCGACGGATTTAATATTTTTTTTTTATTCGGATTTAATAAAATGCAAAAAATTTACGCGGTTTTATATATAAATGTTTAGAATCCGTCGGAAATTCCGACGGATTTCCGACGGAAACCCTAATTTCTGCCGCCTAAGAGCCTCGATCTCAACGAAAAACGCGGGAAATTCCCTCGGATTTCCGTCGGAAATCCGTCGGAAATCCGTCGGTAACCTGTAATAAAACCATCGTCTTCTTCTTCGCATCGACAAAACGAAAAGTCGGAAAAAAACAAAAAGTCGCCGAAAATCGATCGATCCAATCGGAAACACGCCGGAAATCAACATATTCATCCACAATCTCAATCTCGAACAACAAATCAACAATCCAATGTAAGTTTTTCGAAGTTTTTTTTTTGTAAATTATGAATTTAGAGAATTTTGTGAATTTTTTAGATTTAGGTTGTTAAAAATTAATAGAAATGTACGGGTTTAGGATGTTTGAAAAGTTTTTTATTTTGTAAATTTTGTGATTTAGTGAATTTTCGGGTTTATAAAATTTAGAAAAGTATTTATAAAATTATTTATTTTTAGAAAATTATAAATATTTATAATATAAAAATATTAGTAAAATTATGACGGATTTGTAAAATTTTACTAATTTTTTAATTTGTTTAAATTACAAAATCCCAAATTCTGGAAAAATCGTAAATATCTAAAACTTTAAATTACCAAATATGAAATTCCAAAAATTTTCTAAATCTGTAGGATATTAAATGTTCATATCTGAATTCCATAATCCAAATATCCCTAAATACCTATTTACAGAAATTTCAATTTTCCACAATCCCTAACTCCCTAAAACCTTAATTTATGAAATCCCGAAATTCCATAAATTAATCCCTAAATTCCAAATTCCCTACTTCTCAAAATATCAATATCCTAAAATCACTAAGTCTCCAATTCCCGTAAATTTTATAATTCGGAAATCTCAAAAATTCGATGTCGGCAAATTCTCAAAAACTAAAAATCCCTAAATCGGTAATGTAAATTAAATTATCTGTAAATTTATCTTTAAAATTTATTATTTAAATTATCAGAATTTATATTTATATATGTAAGTAAATTTCAACGGTATGTAAACATTTTGGAATTCGTAGGGACTATGGGCGATTTCATCACTCTACTGGATCCGGTACTTCCAGTAGGGGAGGGAGTCAGTCGCAAATCCCAGATACTAGCTTTCCGGATCCCCAACACCCGTCTCCTCCACTGGATACACAGCCCTCAGCTCCCACGGCCATGTCCGTTGAGGAGTTTGTTTCGCAACCTGGACGGGATAGGTTGCGTCGCCTAGATCCTGACTTGCCACCTAACACGACATGGTAAGTTTTATTTAAAAATGTATTTGATTATATTAACTTAAAAAAATATTTAACTAAATATTGTTTAGGTTTCAATTTTCGGGAAACGGGATTACGAGTTCGATCAACGCAATGACTAATTCGTTGATCACTTCCCCGTATCCCACATTTACTTCGATGCCGGTGGCAGACCAGGAGATCTGGTTTCGGCAATTTGCGGTATGTTTTCTTTTCCTATTAAGAATTTAGATTTTTATTTTCATTAAAATTGTCAATACTAATATGGGTACGTTTTTTTTTTCAGCAAGAATTTACTTGGGACCCACAGTTGACTGCCCGGGTCCGACGGGAGTTCTACAGAGTAGCCTCCCGGAAATATTCGTTGAAGATAAACGAATGGAAGGACACGTGGTACAAAGAGGGAAAAGTACCGCGCAGATTGCAAGATAACCCCACATTATGGGGTGGACTACTTGCCCATTGGGAACGGGAGGAGACAAAATCAAGCTCCGGAAAGAACTCGTCTAACCGGAACAGCGACCGGAAGGGGAAGGGACCGACGACCCATAACCTCGGTGCGACGAGCAAAGCGTCACGTCTTCAGAAGCTGGTACGTAATTTTATAAATTTTACAAAAATTTTATTTCTAACACTTCTCATATTTATTTCATTATCTATGCCAACAGATGGAGAGGACCGGTGTGCGTCCGTCACATCTTGACTTGGTCAAAGATGCGCACACCAACAGAAAGACGGGGGAAATTCAAGATCCCATTGCTCGTGAAATCGTGGAGAGCGTGGAGAGGCTGGGTGAGGAGTACCTCCAATCCCAAACGATCGTCGAAGGAACTCCCCCGGCCACGGAAGTTCCTCTGGAGATGATCAACGAGTTTACCTATCAGGTTAGTAACACTGTCAATTATTATTAAATTTTAAATAAATTTAATTCAGCACAACTTACAACATTTATTTATTGATTTTTTTTCGTAGGTTGCGCCTAAGCACAGAGGTCGTGTGTTTGGCCTACCGGAAGACAGTTCATCCCCGTCCATCAACTCCTACCGCATTCATGCAGATAGTGCGTTGAGGGCACAGAATGCCGAACTTCTCGAGCGGGTGACCGGGTTGGAGTCCCGACGCGCACAAGATGAAGCTCGCTACGAGGAACAGCAGGCACGGTTGCAGGCAATGGAAGAGCAGGTAGCACGAATGCGGGAAATAGACGAGCAGATGGCACGAATGCGGGAAATGGAAGACAGGATGAACGAGTTCTTCCGTAACCGATAGACAATACGTTATTTTAATTTTCTTAATCACTTTTAAAAATATTGAACCTTAATTTTAACTGTTGTTTTTCTTATTTTTATTTTAATTTAATTTTTATTTATATTTAATTTTAATTTAATTTAATTTATTTTATTTTAATTTAATTTCATTAAATATAATTGAATTAAAAATTTTTTTTTAATAAATACAATATCCGTCGGAAATCCGTCGGTATATGTAGCCGTCGGAAATCCGTCGGCCAATTACATACTCACGGATTTCCGACGGAATTATGACGGATTCCGGTTATTGCTTTTCCGTCGGAATTCCGTCAGTATTTCCGACGAGATAGAACCGACCGGTCAAAACCGTCGGAAAGCCGTCGGAATAAGCCATATTCCGACGGATTTCCGACGGTTTTGACCGTCAGAAAGTTGCCTGTTTTCTTGTAGTGAACCAAAATTTGAATGGGGCCATCAACATAGTCCATTCCATTTCATTACATGTTTACTTGCCTAAATAACTATTAGCAGTTATTTTTGTAATATCTAAATTTAATATGGTCATTTGACAAATTAACTCTAATCTATTTTTCTTCTTCTAAATACGTATATTAATTGGATAAAATCTGGTCATGCTATCACTTTCCCTCATGATTGCCCACCATGAACTATGAAACGCTTTCAAACTAAACTTCCAAATTTAATTAAAATTTTGACTTGGCGTTTTTGAAACCAAAAATTAGGAAAAAAAATTATTGCCTAATTGATGACGATGGATTAGCTCTTTCATTTCTGAAAGAAAGATTACAACTAATTTTTCTTTTTAAACTAATGTGAATGAACATTCAGGGATCCTATGAATTAGTTGAAAATTTCACAGTTATTTAAAGAAGCTATTATTATCTGGGATTTTATATCCATTCTAATCCGCTTTAAAAAGTTTGGAGAATTTGGATTTGAATAGTAAAATACCAAATCTGTTGAACCCGAATCATGATCAGAGTATGAAAATCATACATAAATGTTCATAATTATTATCTAATTTTTTTTATTTCTTAATCCGAATATCCTGTCCAGCCAGGATGTCAGAATTTTGATTAAGAATCGCTTTCTTAATTAAGCCGGCGAACCGAAAGAGAGGACAAAGAATTAAATAAATCACATCGACCTTTCAACAAATAAATTTGATAATCGCAGTAATGGTTTCTAATTCTCTATATAAACAAACAACTTCCAACAATCTAGTTTCTACAAGACAAACACGTCAAAAAAATTTCTCATAGTCATTCATATCGAGCTTAATTGAAAAAAGCAGCGTTTTCAAAACAATATACGTCGAACAAAATGATGAAGAATATGGTTTTGGCTTGTCTGGTGTTGGCATTGATGATTACGATGGCATCGGCCCAATACGAATACGGAAACGACAATGCGAAGACACCAAGCTCTGCCGTCATTCCTGCCGGCAACATTTTCACCGGTTTTGCAATAGCCGCCGTGGCTCTGGTGGCTGGTTTCATCTACTGAATCATTGTTTCGGCTTTTAAGGATTCATTTGTTTCTGTTTTCATTTTTTTTTATCGCCTCTTGCGTAATATAAGCTTGAAAGTGATTGTTTTGGTGAATAAACTGATGAATTTTTGGAGTTTTTCTGAATGGGACATACTCTCTTAACTAATGTACCGGAACCAAATCATACAAAATCATCATAGTAGTCTGGTTCGAGCAATCGAGCCCTTTGTAACCATAAACAAAGAGCGAGATACAAAAACAATGGAACCAGATTATCTAATTTGTGTTCTTCTTGGGGAGTTTGAAACCGCAATAACGTTGTGCAGTTCCCATCCTAACTCCTGTAGTCGATCAAGACTACGACCTGCAAAAAGTTAGTACGAAAACTAAGCAGAAGAAATAACAAACTTAACCTACAAGAAGGAGTCAGGAGCTTTGGCAAATATCACGTCCCTATCCCAAAATTTTCGGCTAAAACCTAACTTAAATTGCAAGAAAGCATGTTGGGTATCATTTTGGGTTAAGTGGTTAATCCTATTTGGACCGAAAATGAAACATGAGTAAAAGCCTTCTCATAATTGATCAATTTTGACCCAAGTCGTTGAGCCCAAAGCCAAAGTCAACTTTTATTCTAATGTTGGAAACCCTAGCCTTTTGCTTTGGGGGAAGTGGCCGTGAATCAAAAAGAGAGAAGAAGAAATGAGAAAAAGAGGCAGAAAGATCGTGAGAAAAGAGAGGAAGAAGGAGAAAGAAAGAGACGAGAGAGAGAGAGAAATCTCTCTACAATATCGTGAAGAATAGAGGAAGATGTTGTCGTGGTGAAGAGGAAACGTGAGTGAAGGAGGAAGGTTCTGGCTGGGAGAAGGAGATAGAGGAAGATGTTGTCTGTGGTAGAAGATCCACCGGAGATTAAGGTCGGAGACGCAGAGACGGAGGAGGAACTGATCGGAGAAGAAATAGGAAAGGAGGAAGAAGATGGAGGAAACAGATCCGACATGGTGGTTTGGAGAGTCTTTTCTGGTCAGATTCGGAAGAGTTATTCAACGTTTTTCATATCTCTGGAAAGATCTTGTTTTCCAATCTCTGGAGCACTTTTCCGATCTGAAATTTGAGGTAAGATCAGTCGGGAAACTCATCTCAAATTTGAGCCACAATCATTCTTTGTGAACCCAGAATTTTGATTAGTATATATTCAAATGTTCCAGTTTCAAGCAGCCATTTTTGGAGGATGATTCCGGTCACATAAAAGAATGTATGGTCATGGAGATGCTTTCTTCTAATAGAAGACATGTCAGTGAACCAATGAAAGTTCCAATCATCTCTATCGGGGTTACACTATGGCTGTGATGACGTCTGCTTGTTGCACAAGATTCAGCAGAATTGAAATGCAGTCCAGAGACAGTTTCGATGCAGCCACTTTAAAGGTCCGTTAGGAGATCTATATGAAGTCCGATCAGGCTGTAAATTGGTGGAGTTTATCATGACACTACTTTATTCAGAATCAACGGTCAGATTCTTAATTGGACAGTTAGTTTGTCATTTACTGACATCTTTCTAAAGATGGTTAATGCAGTTTTGTTCGAACATAAACTGCTTGAATTATATTGTTTGTTTCGACAAACGAGCTCGGAATGAGCTGGAAATTTGCAGGAACTTTATGGACTCATAAGATGAGATGTTGTCAAAGGATAATTGAAGTTGGAGATTAGAAATCCAGTCGAGTAAGGAAAGTTCCACATGGTAGTTTCAGAAACTCTGGAAGCTTTGTGGCTAAAGCGAGGGTTGGGATTTGTGGATTTATATTATGCAATGGTCCGATTTGATGGGCGTGTATGTTGGGTTTAGGAATAGTGATTGAAGTGTGGAATGAAATGTTAAGTTGAGATATGTTGTGATGTAGTATGGTCAAGGTATGATAGTTATGTTATATTATATATAAGTAATATGAGATATGTGATGTGTGGTGTGTGATGTCGGACTGAGGGCGAGGACATGGGGATCCCGATAAAGCCCGTAAACTGGCTGACGAGCCAAAGGTGGCGTACGACCTTTCGAGGTGACGGCCAGCCCAAGTTGTCATGGACTTCGTGTTGAGAAATTGATATGAAATGTTGAGTTATGTGATATGGTGATCAGTTATGTGATGCATGTTATGTTGATATCTTGTTAGATGTTAGGTTGATTGTTGCATGACTATATCTAAGCTTCTCAAGAAAGAGACAATATTTTTTATTCGAGATAACGGCCTATTCCTCCATGAACTATAATGATTATGTTTATTTACACGTGAAGTATTGAACCCGGTCTAAACACTCATTAACTCGGTTGTTTTTTGAATTTAGTACATAATGTATATAAATTTGGCCAATTCACACAAAACCGTCAACGGTGTTAATTTCCCACTCATGCCGTTGAATCTCCGTTGACGGAGTTGACAAAAAAATTTTCCCAATTTCAGAACCCGTTTTATGATTTGGGGAAAAAAAAGTTGCAAACTTAGGGTTCTTCATCAGCTATCGGGTTTTTGGTGGGGGGTTTGGTTTGGGAGAGAAACAAATTTAGGAAAATTGAGGGATAGAAAGAGAGATCGAAAGCGAGAAAGTTGTTTGTGTCTTTCGATTCGAATCACTCTATTCCTTTGAGATTAGTTGGTTTGGGAATCACTCTATTTCATTGTCTCTTGAAACCTTTGTTGGAGAGTCATCACTAACGTTTGGACTCTCCCAAATCTGAAAATTGGAGTTTCCGCGAGAGGTCCGATACATTGAACTCCGGCGTTATTGACCAAACATCGATCTGACCGAATTTGTCGATAACTTTCGACAAAACTTTACTCACGCTCTGCTCCGATTGAACATCGAGCTTTTCCACAAACATCTTCGGATCTTTCTCCATATCGGTCATGGTGCTCTGAGACCGACTCGTCGCCACCACACGACAACCATTCGCCGAGAACTCACGAGCCAACGCGTGACCGATTCCTCCATGAGAACATCCCGTGATTAGAACCACTGGCGTTTCATCGATGCTTCCCATTCTTAAAGCTATCAAAGGTTTCGGATTAAGCAACTATGGAGTTTATAACTGATTTTATAATCTTACTTGGAAAAAAAAAACAAGATTAATTTTGTACGAAAAGAACTATGATACTTCTTTTAAAAGAAATTTGTTCTTACTCTTCTACTCTGAATGATTTCGCCGGAGAAGACAAAGTCATATTTAGAAAAACAGAAAATTACATTTGATTACTTCAGATTATGTTACATATTTAGTTATATTTACATTAAAAAAAACCCAAAAGCAAAGGAAAAAAAACAGAGATTAATAAAGAAACGAAATAAGCCATATGAACAAAATGGAATCAAGCAGAGAAGAAGCCATGGGAGATAGCGAGAGCAAACTGAGATTTAGCCTCAAATTTATTCATCAACTTTTCTATCTTCATCTTGTCAATTACTAGACTCATCACCAAAAACCCCCCACCAAAAACCCGATAGCCGATATAGATGCTGATGAAGAACCCTAAGTTTGCAACTTTTTTTTTCCCCAAATCATAAAACGACACCGTTTTATGGGTTCTGAAATTGGGAAAAAAAAATTTGTCAGCTCCGTCAACGGAGATTCAACGACGTGAGTGGGAAATTAACACCGTTGACGGTTTTGTGTGAATTGGCCAAATTTATATACATTATGTACTAAATTCAAAAAACAACCGAGTTAATGAATGTTTAGACCGGGTTCAATACTTCATGTGTAAATAAACATAATCAATATAGTTCATGGAGGAATAGACCGTTATCCCATTTACATTCACCGCATCATCAACCACGTTCTTATAGGCAGCAGGACATATATCATTATCTCCGTCTCCGCGAGAGCCACGTAAAGATCGCCAAATGACCTCAGAAAATAAGCATGACCTTTCGTATGGCAAGCTTGATGCGGCCTGGCCCAGAATCAACGCGAAGATCCTCAGTTCTTGATTTTTTAGCAGAATTGGAAGGGACAAATGACGACTTCCTCTTCAAAGAGCTTGACGAACTAGGAGATTCCGAGGAGGTCATGAGTTCTTCGTGTGATGACGAGACAAGGCCGCAAGCGGAAGGCATGATTATCGGATTAAAAACGATTCGATAGATGAAGAGAGAGAAAGTAATGATCTTTTAGAACAGATTATTGTGGAAGGTTACAAGACTCAATGATTATAACCAGGATACAAAAATCAAGGGTAATGATTAAACCCTAGATGTCACGCTGGGATTAAACCGAGACGACTCTTCGGCGTCATGTGGAAACAAGCGATTTAAAATAGGCCACGTGTCAAGATTCGCAACGATGCAGGATCCAGGTCGAATCAGTTATTTCAAATACACTTCGATGATCTTACTGTGATGATTTTAGCACCCGTCTCCAAGACCCGATCCAGATCGGGAGCTTTGCCAGAAGAGCGACGGAATGGGCCCACCAAAGCAGCTTCAACCCAACAGATAAGTTCGGCCTAGACCCATAATGATTCCACCGACCTAGCAGGCTTCGGATAAAAAGAAAAATATCAACATTAATAATGGAAAATAACTTAGAATTAGGAGATTTTCCATATTTCTTTAGAGTTGATTCAACCGACTTAGTTTGGTATAAATATACGATGTAATTCTTTTTAAAAACGATCCACAACTTGAATCAAAGACATATTGCTTATTCTTTTCATCGTTTTTACTATTTTTGAGTTTTTACTTTGAAAATCTAGTTTTTCGATTATTTGGAAATGATTGCTAATTTAAAGTACAAATGTTTTGTTCCTATTAAAGTATATGTGGGTGTTAGAAATTCGGAGATCTTGAGAATTAGTTAAAAATTTCACGTCTCTTAAAAGAAATTATTATATGAGATTTGATAATCCGTTTTGATTCGCTTCACATTTGTTGAATTTAGACAATGATCAAAATGTTGATTAAAAAAAAGAAAGACAATGATCAAAATATGTTAAAACAAACATATATAATCAAGAAACGCGTTCTGGATTAATCGATTAAACTGTATTTTTTTTATCTGTCTTTTTTCCTATTAAAGTAAGGGTCAATTTGCTAACTAAGCAGAAAAATAACTATAATTAAAAAATATCCAAAAATATGTGGCAAAACATCAACCATTAGATCTAGGTTATTTTGTTAGAATTTTAGTTATAATTTAGAATTTAAACGTTTTTTCAAATGATTTCATAGCTTTTAAAGCCAATTTACCAATTTACTAATCACCTTCTAATGCAATTGAAACAATTTGTGTTGGACAAAATAACGTTTTTAACCAAGAATCTAGAAACAAAACTTTACTCCACTCCAAATTGTAAATCCAGAAAAACAAAATCACGTCACAAATGAATTGATGTGAAAGATAAAAATCACAGCAAAACGATAAATAGAGTGTATAACATTGTATATGTCCAACAATTTGCTACAATTGTTTAATAATCTAACTTAGATAAATATTTACTATAAACACCAAATTTATATAATATTAAATACATAAATAATCGATAACTAGAAATTAATAATGTTAAATTTTAAATTCCACGCAAAGATTTTTAAACCCCACACAATGCGTGGGTAATTCCTAGTAGTATATAAAGTAAAACATAACTCATAATTGATGATTAAGTATGGTTTGGTTTCGGTTTGTAAAGCTTTTAGGTCAAATAAAGTTTTTGATTTCGGTTTGTATTTGAATTTTAATTGTTTTTAAAATTTTTGCTATTATGGAGTATTGTCCGATGCTTTTTTGGAGGTTCTCTTAATGGAAAAGAGATTAACGTCAACTCATTTGTTGTCAATTTGATATACAATTACAAGGGATTACATGTAGGGCGCTTTTTCATGTTTTCCTTACATTTTAGACATTTTATGTTTTTAAAGGCACTTTCTTAAAAATTGAAGGACTAGAGTCTGAAATTGAAAGACTTGCATTGGAATCATCAAAACTTTATTTGTGTTATCAGTTGGGTTATGCTTGTACAAGTTTTTGTGGATATAATTGTGGACACGTATTGTATAGATATGTTATGGACAATAATTTATAGATATAATGAATCTCTTAACTAGCTCTAAAGTTTTGTTGTCTCTTTGAATGTCTCACGTTAGTAGGCATCGTAATAAGATTGGCTTTTTGTGTTGAAATTGAGTTTTGTGTTAAGCCAATAGTATGCTTAAGTTTTTATCACGTCAAATCTTCGAAACTCAAATTGTTAGATTTATAAAACTTGATGGATGGTGTGTGTGGTTATACAGACCATAGTGAATGAGAGATCAATACATGATGATTGATTTAGAAATCGATATGGTTTAGGTTCAATGTCCTTGTAATCGCAATGAAGATTTTTTAAGGAATAATTTGTACTGCTTCTTGGCTTTGAATCATAATGAAGAATTATCCATGACCACGAAAAATTATCAACGATAATTTGTACACAAAAATCTGACCACGAACATATAAGATCAGTATGTTCAATCTGTATACTAAAAATACAAGGATACAAAATTACAATTTTGTACACACAAATCTGACCACAATATTTTGTACAAAAAAATCTGTCCACGATCTATATGTAAGCTTCAGCATATAATAATGGTCCACAATACTTTAATAAGATGTAAACTAATTAAAATTTGTCCACACAAACTTATCCACGATAACTATATAAGCTTCCAAAATAAAAAAATGGGACAATACATTCTATGAAGAATCATATAGAGACAAACCCAAACCACAAAACTCCATGGATCTCTAAAACCCAACAATGAATTGATTCCTCAGTGGTGTCGAAAGCTACTGGTTGTGTCGTCAGTGGTGTCGAAAGCTACTGTCTTCAAATAGTTTCCCTAATAACTTGTCTAGATCTCGATCTCGAATTGATTCGTTGGTGGTGTCGAAAGCTACTGGTTCAAAGATCTGGGTTGATGAGTCGTTGGGATTTGAGTTCAATGTTGTGGAACTTTGATAGAAAGTGTCTATAGGTGTAATTTTTCCCAATTACAATTCATAACCTGGCAAATGGTAGTGAATTCCATTAAACCTAAACTAAGCATATATCCGATCAAAACATGGAATATAATCTCTCGACTAATTTACCTAAACCAAATCGGGAATACAAAATTATCACACTAGTCTGGTTCGAGCAATCGAGCCTTTTGTGTTCTAATAAACAAAGAGAGAAATACATAAGACAAAACACAGACGCTGCAAAACAATGAAACCAGATCTAATTAATAATCTTCTTCGGGAGTTTGAAACCGCAACAAAACGCTTCTCCTGACTTCATTTCTAAAATCCCTAATTGACTCACCTGACCGATTGAAAATAAATCTCGGTCATTCATTCGGGCATTTAGGGTCGAGTCGCAATTTTCCACTCATGCAGCGGTCTAGACCTGCCAGCTGAATGTTCTATCATTCAACTGTGAAAACTCAGTTTCTGTGTATTCTGCTTTTGGTATGGAAACGAAGGTCGTCGTTGTTCAACTGTGAGATCTTAAGAGTCAAAGAGATGCAGCCTAAAGCAGCTATGGCGTAGAACACTTTGTATGGAGCCAAGTCTAGTCCCGAGAAGAAGCAGTAGTAGCCGGCGAGGAGATAGATGTGATGGGGACGGAGTTGGTGTCCCGAGAGAGACGGGAAAGAACGTAAGATGCTTGACTCGGGTCTCGAGTTCAGTATTCCGTGGAAGATTACGCCAACACAGAGAGCCGAGTCAGCAAACCAAGGGAAGCTTTGTCCTGTTCCAATCCGCTACAAGAAAGATGCCAACTAGAATATTAGTCAATCTCATTTTTCAGGTCTTGGCCGAACAAAACCATGAAATAAACCACTTTTACTCTAAGAACGCTCTATTGTGAACATGAATTGAGTACCTGGAACCAAGCAGCAAGAGACGGTACGAACATCAGAGATGCAAAGAGATGCAATATTAGTAAACCGTGCCTATGGTTAAAGATGTCTGCTTGTGTCTCAACAAATGACTTTTCAGACAATTCTCCTGATAAGGGTTCTTGTTTGCTTGAGGGATGTCGAGTTTTACGATCGGCTTCATTTTTCTGATCGACTGATTCCTTTCGCCTCGATGCTATCATGATACTTCCATGAAAAAATGAAAACAACTATTAGCTATGATTGCCTCTTACTGAATTTCTGATTCATAATTGTCTTCATAGTAATTTGAGTTTCAACTTTTGCCTTTCAGGATCAGGTATTGGTTCTTTACGGGTAAAATCAATATTTTTCGCGTACATTTGTGGCATCATCCCGTCACACATGGCAAGATTTGAAAAGACGCAAGCCCACTGCTTACCAGCACATGGAATTATGGCAACAAAGGGCATGAGACGCGAGGAGTACAAAAAGACCCAAAGCCGGATGAACAAAGGACACCAAGGTAACCGCTACTAGTGTCATAACAATTGTTGTGTTGAGCTTCAGAATTCGGATTGCCTGCTTCAAGAAACAGAATCTCACAAACTAATTATGACGATAAAACTTAGCCAAGAGAAGATGCTAAACTAAGAGCATATGGTTTTCAGAAATAAATAAAGCTATTGGCATGCGGTTAATGTTAGATGGTTTTAGGTAAAGCACAGAAGCGAAAAGCAAACCTTTAAACAGACGAAACTGGAAGCAAGCATGGATAACCAATGAAGGAAAGCATGAGAATAATTTCTTTCCAAAGCTTGGCACCTGCTACACATTGGCACTGATTCAGTTATTTCTGGACAGAGTTGAGTAATTTTACATTAAACCAAAGAAAGGTGATGAAAGTCAGCCACTTACCTTGATTTAACAGTGGTGTGGACAAGGGCCGACACTTGGAAGGCAAATTTGGAGACAATAATTAACACAGTGATGAAGGCATTTGCCAACAAATAGCAAATCAATGAGACCACTGTGAAGCTTGCGAGGGGAGGGATTGGCTGAGCCATTAGGAAAGAGAAGAACAAGGAACATAGAAGAGGGAAAGTAGCTAGAAGCAGAAATGGAGATGGCATTTCTAAGTTGTACTCCATAGCGGAGAGCAATGGTGGCACAGATAGTTTCTGGTCCCATTGATAAGATTGCCGCATAAGAGCAAACAGTATAACGGCAAATGAGAAGCCCACTATCTGCAATATCAGATGTCACGTGAAGAAAGGTTCAGTCACTCATAAATCAGTGAGCTGCCTCGTATCCAAAAAAACAAAAGGTTGTCTAGTTTAGACAGGAAGTCTTGAGGCAATAGTTATATGCAGCACACTACTATAGCATGCATAATTAGTACACATAGAGATCAGAGATAAAGCTACCTGAGGACCATATAGAAGTACAAATCTGGTGGACATGGCAGCAGAAGAGACATGAACGCTTGCCGTGTATGAGCAATGAGGGTCAACCTGCAGAAGGGCCAGGAAAGAGAAAAAACACTTGAGTTTTCTGTTTCAATGAGGATAACAGAGACTAGCTTTGCGTACGAGACTTCTCTGACCAGCAGCATAATAGTAGTTTTCTCAGAACTCTGAGAACTCCAAAGAGCTGGTGAAGAATCAATAACTATCGTCTCACTGTAGAGGTTTGGAAAAACGTGAAGTCCAGAAGAAGAATCCCAGGCAAGAGCAACAGGTGGGAAACAACGCAATTTGCAAAGCTCTGAAAATTGAACAATGTTGGGTAAATAAACTGAAGACCAATGCATTAATCCAACAGGACTGGAAATCTAGGCAGATGCTGACCAGAAGATTAAAAGCCAAAACTATAAGCACGAAACTATCAAAAGAAAGATCCGTAAGATTCAGAAGAGGATTTTGAATTCTTACTATCCTTGTCCAAGTCTCCTGTCTCGCCATCTGGTAGACCAAAAGTTTTAATTCCACAACCAGCAGTGTTCAGGGAAAGCGTTATGGGCAATAGACCTAAGCTGATAGTAAACGATAGATTGTAAGCTAGAGGATGGTCCTCCTTCAGAAATATCTCCTGCAGAAAAGTAATCCACAACTAAAATTAGTTAACACTGGAGATGCAATGGAAGAGTGTGGCCACTTTTAAGAATGATAACCTTTGCCCAGTATGTGGATAAGAGCATTGATTGAGATGAGACCTCCATGGTCCCTTCTTCCGGATTAAAGAACTGTCCTACTGCCATAGAAACCGCCACAGGAGGTTTACCGGAAACTGCCTGCGCAAGAGAAAGTCTCATTTCAGTCACGCTTTTAGTCATCTGAAAACTGCTGAAATGCGAAAGAAATCAAAGGTATCCAGGGGACAAAGTACTTCGCGAGGGGCCACAGAGATAGTCAAGAATCTGAATCCATCCATGTCTTCAGGCCCTAGCGTTAGCACTGCAGATGGGGGAGCTTGCTCGGTCTGACTCCCTGGTTCCGACTAACAAACATATACACAAAGAAAATTCTAGTCAATGACAATGCTTATCTGATCTTCTAAAAATGTGAAGACGCCCACAGGAAATAAACTGAGAGTATGTTACAGGAGACAAATTCCAGAATTGTTATAATTGATCCCTCAAATTAATTTGGCATATGAGAATCCAGTATACATCACCTGTTTTGGTGCGGGGCCTGCCGGAATGAGAACCATCTTTGATGTAACTTCCAGAACCCTTTCACAAACAGGTAAATCTGAATTTGATTTCTCTTTCTCAGGCCATAGATGGAGTCTTACTCCAGAACAAGGTGCCAGATTTGTAACAAAGATAAAGTGTTTCATTCCATTAGACCCCTATAGTACAGAAAATGTGTCATGGGAGATCGATAGTGACATCTTTAAGTAATATAAAAGTTTAAAATAGTATCCCTAAGTGAATCCTATCATCACAGACCAATAATTTTATGTCCATCCAGCGCCTTCTCCCGTCCATTGCCAAAATTGTAACAGTACTTGTTTGTATGTACAGATCCCGATCGAGAGCATCATCCCTCCAATCCAAGGCACAGGTAGAAATTTGTAATTCAGAGCCTGGAAAGATAGACATCACAGAGTTATGGGCATGCAAGAGAATAGCATGTCCCTACAATAAATATCAACACCTAATGAAATTGTTCTCTTAGTTACTAATTGCCGCAAAAATCGTTTCACGAATAAGATACCTCTAGCTTTGTATGTTTGTATTAGTTGACAATGTTAGCTGATAGAGGCTAATAACCCCAGGATCAGACAAGTTTATAACTTCAATACAAAAGAAATCTATATTCTTTTTTTGAGGACTTCTATTCTGAGAAAATAAGATATACATAGAGATGATATTAATACCCTTTGAGACCAGCATGGGCACCTCATGAGAGACTTTCATAGGCGTCATTCCATTGAAACTTTGTGCTAATGCACTCTGAAGCATTCTGGTCAAAACCTGAAGTCTCTTTTGAGTATCAGAAAATGGCTGACCAGTTTTCGAGTCCACCAAACTAAGAAGCGTATGTGAAACCTGCATGACATGTGAATCTTCAAATTCATCGAACAGGACATTTTCCAGTACAAATTAAGATTTTTTTACCTACTTGAACAACCAATTGGTTACACCAAAGTATAGCTTGATGTTCCATCGACAGCCACACGTTTTTCATACTTGTACTACTTATCATAAAGCCGTGAGTTGAAGGGACAATGCCATCAAGTGACTCTAACTTTGATCGCACCTAAGGCCAAAGGAAAAATCTTAAGCCTTAAAGAAAACAATCAAATATCATCCCATTAGAAGTAAAATAAAATCAAAGCAAACACAACGGTATAAGGAATGGAGCAAGCAACAAAAAAGACCAAATTACTGGTGGATATTTTCAGACCTGATAATCATTGTAGCCACCGGCAATGGATACAACAACAACTCCGGATAGTAATGGGTCAGATACATAACTTCCCCCAGGCGATGCTTGAACTTCATACCCTTTTTTCCATTCTCGGTTCACTTGAGCAAAGTAATGCCCCAAGGATGGCTGCAATGCCAGAGGAGGTGATCTGGATGAAATTAGATACATAAAAACCTAAACCATGTTGTTTGACGAGTTAAACTTGTGGAAGCATGCAGAGAACTTACTGGTGCGGACTTGAAAGTGTTAGAATAGTTTGCACAGCTAACTTCCGCAAACGAGGATGGACTGCAGCAGCTCTGGCAACAAAACCACCCATAGAATGACCAACCAATATCACATTACGTGGTAAGTTACTGGACGCGGCAGCACCTTCTCTTTCTCTACTATCATGAGATTCCTTATATCGATCGAGAATCTGAAGAATATAAGTGGATCAGAATAAGGGATAAAAGAGAAAGCAGAGCATTTCAAAACAAGACTTAAAAAAGCAGTATGTTGAGGTTTCTTAGAGAACTTTGTTACATGAAACTTCTGAAAAGGAGTCCCCACATGCAGATCATCTTAATGCACAACAATTAACAGCTTAAATAACATGGTTACTATACTCTTAATTAAGAATGTCATGGAGAGAATGAGGTAAAACTGTCAAAATTCCCACCCTATGAATGGCATATACGACATATTCACTGTGCTCCTCAAGTATGCGACCATCCATTGCAGAATGTTCACCTTCAAGATCCACGGCAAACCAATCCAGTCTGTTACTGTACCGACTAGGGAAATCATAGTCTACAGAATCTGTTTCTGCAGCTCCCCCAGGGAATACAGAAGCTTCCTGGTAAAACGTGCGCTCAAATGGGCCCCCCTGATATGCTCTATCAGATTCTGCTGCCACAGACCTGACCTGTATGAACAACACAAGAAACCTAGAAATAAGTTCCCAACAGACGCAAGATATTTTACATTATTCTGGAGTTCAAAAAACAATTGGCTCCGCAACCACATGAAACAACTGCTAGTTACAGAATTCCTAACTTCGCATAGTTTTTTTTTGTAATATTCAATGCTTTTATAATGGCACCATTTTAAGTCATAAAGTATTACTATAAATGGGTTATTTCTCGTACCTGCTTATAGCTACCAGCATTGCCAGGAATGAAAAGAACTGGAACTCCGCTAAGTTTCTGAAGGTGCTCCTTAAAGTCGATCTTCCTCCACCCTTCATGATAAAGATAGAGTCCATATCTTCCAGAAGGTGCATTGTCCGTCACAGAGATAGGAATGTAAGTGGGATACATATAAGTCATAGTACAACCATTCTTTACAGGTTTTAACAAACCAAACAAAGCCGCAAGCCCAATCCATGCTGCTAAAATCAAAATGCCAACTATCCTCAACCTTGGTCGAACACCTTGACTGCTCAAACCAAACCTTACACCCCACATTTCAACCTTATATATTTGCTTATAAGCATGCCAAAACCCTACGTTTCCAAAAAAAAACCACACAGCCATATTTACATTAACAAAAAAAAATTAAAACATTCAAAATCACTCATAAGAAAAACAGAGAACCAAATGAAATACATAGCACCAAAAACGAGTATGCCTAATCTTTTTTAGTATATATTTGATACACACAAATGAAGAACCATAAACAGTAAAGTTGAGTCCAACCTAATAGCATATCCAAATCTAGTTAACAACCAAAAACATTACAAGCTTAGATCTAAAATCATTACAGTTTTTCAATGTGAAGTAACATGAATCAAATTACACAGAAGAGAAACTGAAACAATACAAATCAAAAAACAAAAATTAAGAAAAAAATCAAGTCAAAATCAGCGCATGAAAATTAGGAATCAAAAGAAGCTTAAAATAGTAACAGTAATATAGCACAAGTGAAGAAAGAGTAATAAATAACACAAAGGGCACAAAAAGGAAACATTTTTACAGTTGGATCTCGCCATCAATGCGAAGCTAAGAGCTTGATTTGGTAATATCGATGAGTTATTTATAAAGCTCAGAACCCGTGAGGGTGTGATTCAGAGCCATTGATGAGAGAGAAACTAACCGGTCAAGAAGATGTGCCAGAGAAATCACGTGGTGGCCGGAAAAAATTGAACCGCCGGTTAAGATGGGATCGAAGGACGGTGCAACGGAGGTCAGGGTACTTCGCTCAAATCGAGGAGGGCGAATAAAACGGAGATCCTTGCGCTAACCGGGTCCGGGTTCGGATGCTTGAGTACGAGTTGGGTTAGATTTAGCTAATGGGGCTGTATTTAGATTAGGCCCAACTTTACCATATGGTGGTGAAACATGTTGTTGAATTTGGTCTGGTTTTGATTTCAGTTTCGTATTTATTTACGACAATTACAATTGAAGTTAATTTGAAATCCTTTTACTGATCAATTTTTTTTTTTTTAAATCTCTTAGCCCCCGAAATCAACCTTTAGTTTATTTCTTATGAAAAGATCCCTTCTCCCAAGTAGACTTGAATTAAGGATTTTTTCTCATTTTTAAGAGAAAGAAACCGCTAGACCAAGAGTCACTTGGTTTATTGACCAATTTTGAGATAAGTGAACACGATTTTTTGTGTACTGGTAATTTTGCGATGGATATAATCATCGCAAATTTTAGACAAAATCATGGCTAAATTCGTCACTAATCATTTGTTAAATTTTCTTGTAAATTAGTTGCTAGTTTTTGTTTTCTAACAAAATTTTTTATGTGGAAGCTCTTTTGGTCCAGTGATTTGACCAATGATTCATTAATGTTTCTATACCGGAAAATCTGGGTTTCAAATCCCAGAAGATGCGATTTATTAATATTGATGCAGATTAATGGAGATAAGTTTACTTGAGATCTTCAACATGTGACAAAATGCAATCATTTGGCGTATATCAAGACGGAAGATTTGTACATTGTAGAATTGTCGATGTAACAGTTCTCATAATTTGTAATAGAATAATAATAAATTCAGACAATTAAAAAAAATCTCTATAAATAGAGCGATTAAGGAATTATTATTTTTTTGTTCAAATCCATTTATCTCTTATAGAAACCACTAATAAAAATAGATAAAAAACAATGGGACAATTGCAAAAATATTACTTTTAGTGTCCATTTTCAAAAATGTCACTATAGGTTGTCCATTTGCAAAAATGCCACTAATTATGGATTTTAAAATTCTAAATCCTAAAAGATATTTTGATCCCTAACAAACTCTAAATTTTCAAAACTAAACTCTGATACAACTCAGTTAATCTAAACATTAATGAAATAATAAGTATATAATTTTGAAAAAAATAACATTTTTCAAAAATTCTCAAAAACAATCTAGTGATTCGTACTGACTCGAATGGCCTTTGATCCCATATATTAGCTCGAGACAGGAACTTTCGATAATATTTTTGTGTTGTGAAAAAAAGTGGTCCGACTTAACACACATTTCTTCACTACTTGGATTTTATCACAAATAACTTCAAATTTATTGACCCAAAAAACAAAAACAAAAACCTCAAATTTTAGTCTCTTCTGATTTTATCTCTCGATTCGATTAGAACTTTTCCTTGACTCTGGTACTTCTTCTCACCTCCTTTTCGATCACCACTCTAGTCATTATCTTCATAAATGACATTTTTAATTAGTTTTCATTCTCTTTAATTAAATTGTCTATTAAAATACCTGAAAAAACTGTATATCTTATAATTTTTGAGATTGTTGTTGAAATAATCTCAAATTTGAAGTCAATTGCAAATGTAACCCCCTCTTTCTCTTTTCTCAAAATTTGAAATAATCAACCATAAAATTCAACTTATTCACGGAAATGCCATTATATTTGAATTAATTTTTTTTTAAAAATCAGACATTCTAAACTATAAAATAAACAACCAGATATATTAACTTATTTACGAAAATACCATCATCATCAATATTTCCAACCACCATGAACAACCAAAATGAAGCTCTAAATGCTTCCCCAACTAATTTGGAAAGGATAACAGCTTCATTTGTGAACTCATAACTTCTTCTTTACCCATTTCCTCTCCAATTTCATCTAAAAAACTAACTAAATTTGGTTTTCAAAATTCTTTCTCTCATAATCTATCGATTTTTAATGGTTCTTTCATAAATGACGGCTGGGCTTCTTTGTTAACGGTCATATTAGAAGTTTCAGGTACTTGAAAGAGCTGAAAACCGAGCTCTATGTGTGAAAAAGAACAAAAAACCGTGTTTTCCGATTTTGTAGACTGCACCAGAAGTCTACTAGTCAACGAAATGTTAGATTTGCAA
Source organism: Arabis hirsuta (assembly GCA_964056655.1). Classification (NCBI taxonomy): domain Eukaryota; kingdom Viridiplantae; phylum Streptophyta; class Magnoliopsida; order Brassicales; family Brassicaceae; genus Arabis; species Arabis hirsuta. The sequence goes on from OZ053308.1 coordinate 26,885,076, forward strand.
TTGACCTTTTTTAAAAATATTCAAAGTAGACTGCTCGTGAAGTCTACCTGTTTTCCTTTGATAAAAAAAAAAACACTCGTAGACTTCACGAGCAGTCTACTTGAAAATGAGTTAGTTTTGTATTTGACAAAAACTTTGGCTTTAAAGAGTAGACTTCTCCGTAGACTTCTCCAGTAGACTGCAAATAGAGTCTACTGCAAGGTTATTTCTGGCATTGACCACATTGTTGACTTTTTGTGTAGACTGCATCAGAAGTCTGTTATGTACGGACGGGTTAGTTTTGCGTTTGACCAAAATCTCAGACATTGACCAAGAAAAACATTTATCAGTAGACTTCTTATGCAGTCTACTACTTATTAAATAAATCAGTAGACTTCTTAAATAAATCAGTAGACTTCTTAAATTAGTAGTAGACTGCATGAGAAGTCTGCCGATACATGTTTGGTCAAACACAAAACTAACCTTTTTTAGAGTAGACCTCTGGAGAAGTCTACTCAAGAAGTCAACAATATGGTCAACTGCAAATGTAACCCGGCCTTTTGAGTAGACATCAGAATGAAGTCTACTAAATAAAGTCAAACTTTAGTCAATTGCAGAAATAACCTTTTTATTCAGTAGACTTCTCTAAGAAGTCTATTTGAAAAAGTCAAATTCTAGTCAAATTCTGGTCAAATGCAAAAGTAACCTAATAGACTGCTGCTGAAGTCTACTAGCGTTTGTCGTAATTGCAAAAATAACCCATTACATAGACTTCTCGATGAAGTCTACTGGTAGACTTCTCTAACTTCATAGAGAAGTCTACTGATTTAATTTTCTTATAATTGCATTTAAAACTTATTTATAATGAATTTTTTAGATTTTCTTTCTCTCACATGTGTGTTATATAATGTGTTTCCTTCTGTGTTAATTTGACATATTTAGATTCAATATTTATTGTATAAATCAAATTTCTTGTTTGAGTAGTACCTACATGTTGTTCGTAGACTTCTCTGTGAAGTCTACTAGTAGTCACTTAGTAGACTTCAGTACGAAGTCTACAGCAGATGTTCGAGACCTAATGTGTTTTCTTTTGTTTTATTTTTACAGAGAATGGTTCATTTAGTTGTTGTCTATGGAGAATGGGCTATTCAAGATAAGGCGTGGCAATTTGTGGTTGATAATCCAAAAGGAGGAAGACTGTTCTTTTTGAGTGATGATTGCACCCATTGTGATCTTCTTGAGATGGCCAAAGATGAATATAAGCTGGAATCAGACTTGGTGGAGATCACTTATTCACTATCGGAATCAATGTTGCAACATATGGCACCGGATACTCCTCCAATGCATGTCACAAATGATAGACAAGTTAAGAATTTGATTGAGCTAAGTAAAACGCATGTTATACGTCTTTGTGTCTCTAGTCGGTTGGAGAAGGATGATGATGTCAACAATGATTGTGATGGAATTTTGGCCAGTGGTGAAGAATATACAGACGTAGATGCTGAGGAATGCGAGGAAGGAGATGGTGACCACTATGGGGATGATACGGGAAATGATGTCAATGAAGAAGATCATGGTAGTGCATATGGTGATGGGCAAGACGTTGAAGATGGTGATGGGCAAGACGAGGATATAAAAATTAATGGTGTTGGTATCAATGAAGATTACAGTGCATACGGAAAAGTCAAAGATGAGGATGAAGATGATATCTCGTTTGATGGTGTTGGTGGGAGTGAGCGTTGTTTTGGCGAAGGATTAGGATAAAAAATGACATGGTTTGATGGTATACTTGTCGGAAAGAGTTTTGGTAGCAAGGATGAGCTGCTTAGAGAGTTGCGATTGACGGCCGTGATGTCAAGATTTGCATTCAAAACATACAAGTCTACTAAGACTCTGTTAGTCGCTATGTGTCGTGTTAAAGGATGCAAGTGGAAAGTCAGAGCTGCCGTGACGAATGAACCAAACCGTTTTTGGGTGACAAAGTATATTAAAAAGCATACATGTTCACTACCGGACAGAGTTGCTCACAGGAAACGCTCTACTCCAAAGTATATTGGTAGGTTATTTATCGAGCGCGTCGGAATAATTGATGGAGTTACGCCAAAGCATATACAAGATTCAATGAAGGTGATGTTTGGTATGAATCTGGATTATTCCACTTCATACAGATCATTGTTATACGCCCAAGAAATGGTGAGGGGAACTGCTGAACATGGATATGAAAATCTCCCATCTTATTTACATATGATCAAGAAAGCAAATCCGGGAACATTGACAGCTCTTGAGGTTGATGCTGACAATAGATTTAAATATCTATTTATATCGTTCGGAGCCTCCATAACTGGTTTTCAGTATCTTAGACGAGTAATCGTGGTCGATGGGACTCATTTAAGTGGAAAGTATGAAGGTGTTTTGCTAGTGGCGGCCGCCTAAGATGGTAATTTTCAGATTTTCCCTTTGGCGTTTGGAATTGTAGATGCTGAGAATGATGCTTCATGGCAATGGTTTTTTACCAAATTGAGAGGTTGTATTTCTGATCAATACTCGTTGAGCATAGTTTCAGACAGGCACGCGTCCATTAAGAAGGCATGCGAGACGGTTTTCCCTTGGGCAACCCGAGGTATATGTTACTACCATCTTCAGTGTAACATTGTCACAAAATTTAGGGGAAAATAGCTCATGTACTTGGTCAAAGGCGCTGCGTATGCGTATACGCTTGATGAGTATGACCGATACATGGATTTGATACGAAGTGTGAAGCCAGAAATTGCAACATACTTGGAGGAAGCGGATCCAAAGCTATGGTCACGAGTTCACTTCGAGGGAGATAGATATAACATAAAGACAAGCAAAATTGCTGAATCTATCAATGCCGCACTTAAGGTAGCTCGAGGATTTCCCATAACATTTCTTTTGGAATTTATCCGTGAGAAGCTAGGAAGGTGGTTTCGTATAAGGTGAGAAGATGCTCTACGTCTAACAACACGCCATACTCGGGCAGTTGAATACTTGTTGGCGGTTCGTGATGATTACGCGTCTCGGATGAAAGTGGGACGCATTAATAATCTTCAGTTTCATGTGAAGGGAGGAGCACGTGACTGTATTGTTGATTTGGGCCAAAACAAATGTACATGTGGTGTCTTCAACATCGAAAAGATACCTTGCTCGCATGCTATTGCCGCTTTGGTAGAGAGTAAACAAGATGTCGGTACCGGTGTTTGCCCGACTTATGGAAGGGATTCTTTGTACTGGGCCTATGCGGAAAGCATTTTCCCGATAAACCCAGTCGGTGAATGTATAGCATCAACCCCATGTCTGCCTCCTGACGTGAAGACGCGTCCGGGTCGGAAGAAGAAATTAAGGTGGCAAACTTGGTTAGAAATCGCAAGGATGAAAGGTACTAAACAACGGAAGATTCATGCTCAATACAATTGTTCAAATTGCAACCAACCGGGACATACAAAGCCGAATTGTGGTACTTAGCTGTTGTTGCTTACATGTTGTTCGTAGAATTCTCCATGAAGTCGACTGGTAGACTTCTCTAAACAAGTCTACCACTAGACTTCATAGAGAAGTCTACTGATTTAATTTTCTTATAATTGCATTTAAAACTTATTTATAATGAATTTTTTAGTTTTCCTTTCTCTCAAATGTGTGTTATATAATTGTTTGCCTCCTGTATGATTTTGACATATTTAGGTTCAATATTTATTGTATAAATCAAATTTTCTGTTTTCAGTAGTACTTACATGTTGTTAGTAGACATCTCCATGAAGTCGACTGGTAGACTTCTCTAAACAAGTCTACCAGTAGACTTCATAGAGAAGTCTACTGATTTAATTTTCTTATGGTAGCATTTCAAACTTATTTATAATGAATTTTTTAGTTTTCCTTTCTCCCAAATGTGTGTTATATAATTGTTTGCCTCCTGTATGATTTTGACATATTTAGGTTCAATATTTATTGTATAAATCAGATTTTCTGTTTTCAGTAGTACTTACATGTTGTTAGTAGACTTCTCCATGAAGTCGACTTGTAGACTTCTCTAAACAAGTCTACCAGCAGACTTCATAGAGAAGTCTACTGATTTAATTTTCTTATGGTAGCATTTCAAACTTATTTATAATAAATTTTTTAGTTTTCCTTTCTCCCAAATGTGTGTTATATAATTGTTTGCCTCCTGTATGATTTTGACATATTTAGGTTCAATATTTATTGTATAAATCAAATTTTCTGTTTTCAGTAGTACTTACATGTTGTTAGTAGACTTCTCCATGAAGTCGACTGGTAGACTTCTCTAAACAAGTATACCAGTAGACTTCAAGAGATGTCTACTGATTTAATTTTCTTGTGGTAGTATTTCAAACTTATTTATAAAAATATTCCATTATGAGAAGTACCAAATAACGTCAATACAAGTGAAAACAAACTCCATAATGATATTTTTTAACAGATAAATACAATGAAATCCTATTTAGTAGACTTTGGTGTGGACTTGCGTGAATTGTTTTGCATGAGACGAATAGCATTCCTGATCACTAGATCAATGTCTTCTTCGTCTTCCTCGATGCGTATTAAGTAGCCAAGGTGAGCGAGAGATCTTCTGTACTCTAGTTCAGTGATCTCCTCCACATCAACATCCATAGCTCAACATCCGTAGCACTTCCTTGATTGTCATTTGCTTGTTCTTGTCTCCCAAATGGTTGTTGTGGCTGTTGTGGCGGTTGTCGGACTGTTGGGTTGGCTCTCAATGCGGGGAGGGCGAGTACGATTTTCCTTGCTGCCATTGATAAAGTGCAAGTCAAATAACAAATAAGAAACAACAAATAACAAATAACAAATTAAGTTTCAAACCTGTTTATTCTAGCAGACTAAAGAGTAAGAGGTTTTTAGAGACACGAGAGAGATAGCGAGGAGACGAAAGGGATATATACAGCAGACGCGGACGGATACGAAGAGGTAAAAAAGGAAGATTTTATCCGTATATTGTTTATGACCGTTAGATTGTTTCTAATCAACGGCCTATGTAAAGAATTAGGTGATCCTCACCTTCATTAATTAGCCAATGAAATAAGTTTGTTACAAGAGAAGTCTACTAGGTAATACATGAGAAGTCTACTACAGAGAAGTCCGCTAGTAGACTTCTCTGTAGTAGACTTCTCCTGTATTACCTAGCAGACTTCTCTGTCAAATAAGTTTGTTACAAGAGAAGTCTACTAGGTAATACATGAGAAGTCTACTACAGAGAAGTGCGCTAGTAGACTTCTCCTGTTTATTCTAGCAGACTTCTCTGTCAAATAAGTTTGTTACAAGAGAAGTCTACTAGGTAATACAGGAGAAGTCTACTACAGAGAAGTCCGCTAGTAGACTTCTCTGTAGTAGACTTCTCCTGTTTATTCTAGCAGACTTCTCTGTCAAATAAGTTTGTTACAAGAGAAGTCTACTAGGTAATACAGGAGACTTCTCTGTCAAATATACTAGCAGACTTCTGTGGGAAATAAAAACTTCAATCTTCAAACTAGAGATATTGTAGCAGACTTCTCATACAAAACTTATAAATTTCAATCTTTTACAGAGAGGAAAAAAAAGTAGAGAGAGAAAGCTTGAGTAAGAAGTCGAATTGGTGTTCTTGTTTGCTACGGCGAGGCATCGGCTCTGGGTATTCTCGGATTTGGTGGTTGATTTGGACTCCGGCGAGATGATTCGTCTTCATCTCCAGTTTTCGGCGTCTCCTCTTCGAACCGAGCTCTATTTCTTTGAGTGAGAAAGTTCTGGTAGTACTTGCACAACGAGAAACAAACATGTTGACTAAGAGTTACTAAGAGTTTACCTGTTACGACAATACAGCAGAGATGTTGACTAAGAGTTTACCTGAAAATTCTCTCGACAACTGCCTCATACAACAAAAAGTTCTCTCCGTTTTGTGAATTTTTTCGGGCATAGTTGTCGATGGCCCTGTCGATTGGTCATCTCGCAACAGAGAAACAGATTCCAGATTAGTGCTGCACAAGAGATCTATACGCTCCTCAAGAGAAACATGGTTGGTTCATGGAACTTACAAGAGATTTCCTCCCATTATCGTGTAGTCAGCGATCTCTTGAGGGGCTTCAGTGGTTGTAGTTGGTTCATACAGAAAGGAAAAGAGAAAAGGAGTCAGACAGTGAGTTAGAAGTCAGAAAGGGAACATCTTGGACAGAGGAAGTCGAAGATACTTACATGGATCTGAGGAGAAGTCAATGCTATATCCAACCCTCTCGCGTCTAGGGAACCAAATTTCAGATGTAGCAGAGGAAGAATCCGGCTGCAGATTTGGAGATCGATACGGAGAGGCCATGATAGGTGATTGATTGAGATTTTAAGTTTTTGTTTTGCAAAAGAGGAGAAAGTGAGGAGCTTCGTTGGTTCGGAACCTAGGGTTTTCAGATAAAGGAATTGTTGACGGTTCTTTTTTGTTTAGATAAATATAAATAGAGAAACCGTGATATTTGATTAAATCTAGTAGAGAAGTCTACCGGAGAAGTCTACAAGAGAAGTCTACAAGGGAAGCGTACACGAGAAGATTCATGTCCAGAAGCAGATGTCTACCGGAGAAGTCTACTAGAGAAGTCTCCCGGAGAAGTCTACAAGAGATGCTTACACAAGAACATTCACGTACAGCAGCAGATGTCTACTAGAGAAGTCTACCGGAGAAGTCTACTAGAGAAGCGTACACGAGAACATTAATGTACAGAAGCAGATGTCTACCGGTGAAGTCTACAAGAGAAGTATACAAGATTCTGATTAATACAGAAACAAATGTCTACTATTTAAGTCTACAAGAGAAGTTTTTAGAGAGAAGTTAATAACATATCAAATTACGTTAATGTACATTAGTTTGCTACGGCGAGGTATCGGTTCTGTGTTTCTTCGGATTTGGTGGTTGATTTGGACTTCGGCGAGATGATTCGCCTTCATCTCCAGTTTTCGGCATCTTCTCTTCGATCCGAGCTCTGTTCCTTTGAGCGAGAAAGTTCTGGTAGTACCTGCACAACGAGAAATGTTCAAAATACAAGGAAAATGTCACTCACAGTATTAATTTCACCAGGTTGAAAACAACGAAAATTTGACTTGTAAAGAATTCGACATTTCATAGATGCTAGATACACATAATGACAGAATTCGACATTCAATACATTACACATGTTGACTAAGAGTTTACCTGAAAACTCTTTCAAGAATTGCCTCATACATCACAAAGCGAGATCCGTTTATTGTCATCTTTCGGGCATAGTTGTCGATGTCCCTGTCGAGATTGGTGTTTGAATCGATATGTACGCAGATAGAAGTATGTAGGTTTTTAATGGCGAGAAACAGTGTTGGTTCATGGAACTTACAAGATATTTCCTCCCATTATCGTGTAGTCAGCGATCTCCTGAGGGGCTTTAGTGGTTGTTGTTGGTTCGTACAGAAAAGAAAAGAGAAAAGGGGTCAGACACTGAGAAGTAAGTCAGAACCATAAAGATCTTGAACATGGGAAGTCGAAGAGACTTACATGGATCTACCTCGCAGTTAATGGTATATCCAACCCTCTCACGTCTAGGGAACCGCCTTTCAGAGGTAGCAGAGGAAGAATCTGGTTGCAGATTTGGGGATCGATACGGAGAGGCCATGATAGGTGATTGATTGAGATTTTAAGTTTTTGTTTCGCAAACGAGGAGAAAGTGAGGAACCTAGGGTTTTCAGATAAAGGAATTGTAGACGGTTTTTTTGGTTCAGATAAAAGGAGAGAGGAACCGTGATAATTGGTTTTATCTACTATAGAAGTCTACCGGAGAAGTCTGTCTACAAGAGAAGTCTACAAGAGAACATTAATGTTTAGAGAAGCAGATGTCTACAAGAGAAGTCTACCGGAGAAGTCTACGAGAGAAGTCTGTCTACAAGAGAAGTCTACGAGAGAAGTCTACAAGAGAAGTCTACGAGAGAAGTCTGTCTACAAGAGAAGTCTACGAGAGATGTCTACAAGAGAAGTCTACGAGAGATGTCTACAAGAGAAGTCTACCAGAGAAGTCTACGAGAGAAGTCTACAAGAGAAGCGTACACGAGAAGATTTATGTACAGAAGCAGATGTCTACAAGAGAAGTCTACTAGAGAAGTTTGTCTACAAGAGAAGTCTACCGGAGAAGTCTACGAGAGAAGATTCATGTACAGAAACAAATGTCTACTATTTAAGTATACAAGAGAAGTTGTTAGAGAGAAGTTAATAACATATCAAATTACGTTAATGTACATTAGTTTGTACATATCACATCCCGCCATAGTAGCAAAAAAATAAGGATGAGTTTTGGTGATTTTGTACATATCACATCCCACCTTTCATGCGTGAATTTGGTGATTGGCCACTTGGGTCTATCTTCTACTGAATATGCTGTATGCATTAGATAAGGTACCATAACGGCAATGGGCTCGACCAAGTCTTTGAGTTGCGCGAGCGTTGTATGGGTTACTATAGAGTCCCACACCACAATGTGTCTCTGTGGGAGTGATATTCACAAAGCCACCCAATGGTCTTCTTTGACATTTAAAGGTAAATAAATGTCCTCCACTTCAGTCCCCCACGTCTTCTGTACTTTTGCATACTGGGGGAGTTGACCTGCATAGTAATCCCACGCCCCACCTGGTAGCGTTTTTCCACTCCCGTCAGGATTGGGTTCTGAGTTTTTAAAGTTATTGTACCGAGTAGGCCATATGTTGCCTAGAGTAGAGTCGAGGATGCAAATTTTGTCACTCCTAAACCACTCTGGATGTTCCTTGTACCGTTTTCTCAGCATATTCAATGCAGCATCCAGGTGCTGCGATAAAACAACCAAAAGAATCAAGGTTAAACATCAAAAACTTCATAGAGAAGTCTACTGGAGAAGTCTACAAGAGAAGTCTACTGGAGAAGTCTACTAGAGAAGTCTACTAGAGAAGTCTACTAGAGAAGTCTCTGAAGAAAACTTCCTAGAGAAGTCAACTGGAGAAGTCTGTCTACAAGAGAAGTCTACTTGAGAAGAGAAGTCTACTGGAGAAGTCTACTGGAGAAGTCTACTGGAGAAGTCTGTCTACATGAGAAGTCTACTGGAGAGAAGAGAAGAGAAGGCTTACCGTGTCTCTTAGCCATTGTTGCGGTATTCGAAGAGTCCAAAACCACTCTACATTAGTGAACGAAATGATCTCTTCGCCATAATCCCTGTTTAGCAAGGAAATTTCAGCAATTGATAAACTTAAACAATGAGTTAAGGTCTTTTTTATACTTACGGCTGTTGCTTCAGCCACACATCAAGTCTCCTCGTCATTTGTTCATCAATGGTAGCAAAAGGATCATATCATTTTCCTACCTTTGAATTAACAAGTTTGTTTTCGTAAGGTGACTTATTTGCCATGGCCGGCTTCTTTAGCCTATCACTCCTTGATCGTCTCAAAACCGCCTGCTTTTTCTCCTCTTGTTTAGATTTCGTAATCTCAGCATAATTCGTAGGTAGATTCTGAGGAGACATAATGATAAGGCTCTTATCCGCACAAGTGACACTCGCACTCTGACCATCATCCTTAAGTGTTTCCTTGGCTGCCTTCTTCTCCTCTTGTTTAGCTTTCTGAAGCGGTAAATTCGGTTGTGGTTTTTGAGGAGGTGGTATCATAACTCTCGGATCCGCACCAGTGATAATCGCACTCTGGCCATCTTGAAGGATTTCCTTGTTAAACATTTTACTCTGCAAGTAGAGGATCAAAGTCGAATCATATACCAAATAGAATATATCATCCAAACAAGAAAAGGAATAAATGTTAAAATGTCAAAAGAAATTACAGAATCTAAACAAGATTACGCACTGACCCCAATATCAGGAACAGTCTTGTTCTCATCAGCAGCCGGTTCATTGGAGACCCCCACATGAAGAGTTGGGGCAATTTGGTTGGATTTGGTTTGCTCTTCCTTTCCAGTCTTCACAGCCTCTTCTTTTCCCTCTTTCACAGCCTCAATGCGTTCCAAGCGTTCCTCAATATTGTTGACCTTATCACCAAGGAGTTTGATATTGTTTTCACAGCGTTTAAAACCAGCATCAACCTTCTCTGACAAGTCCTTAAAATGCATGTCAAAGTGTGCTTGTATGCTCTGTACCAATGAAGGTAGTTCCGCCGTGTAACCAAACTCAAATTCTTCTCGACTCCTCTTCTCCGATAAGCTAACAAGGCTAAGGCTCATGCTGCTTTCATTTTTCACACCAGGCTTCACCCTTGACTTCACACCCTGCTTTCTTGTATCATTAGCGGAATCAATCACACCCGTCACTTGCCAGTGATCATGGGTCCATCTCCAGCCTGGTTCAAAAATAGCTGAGATTATGTTAACTATCTTCTGGTCGTAAACATCATCATCCCACCTTGGGAACATATCTTCGTATTCATCCTTCATCACACAGCTTAGGACATTCACCTACAAAATAGACATATAAGACGTAGACCGATTAACCAGAGAAGTCTACTGGATAAGAGAAGTCTATTGGAGAAGTCTACTGGAGACTTCTCCAGTAGAAGTCTACAATAGAAGTCTACTGGAGAAGAGAAGTATAGTAGAGAAGTCTACTGGAGAAGTCTACAATAGAAGTCTACTGGAGAAAAGAAGTATAGTAGAGAAGTCTACTGGAGAAGGAGAAGTCTACGAAGAGAATGAAAAGTCTACAAAGACCTGTTTGTACATGTTCTCTTTCATGTATCTCTTGCCTCTGGATCCCTTGAAAGCCAGTAGAGGTGGAGTAGGTTTATGTGGAAAGGGACCACCATATTGGGCTGCATAATCCTGTAGAGAATAGTACACCCATATTTGGAGAACATGTACGAAGCCTTCCAGTGTATACGATAACTTTGCCAAGTCTTTCTCCTTCACTGACTTGATGAGTAACTTCAATACAACCCTACCCCATGGGTAGTTCTGGAAGGCAGTGATATCCATCACAAGCCTAGCAAGGTTAACATTGATGGGTGTTGTCTCCTTTTTAGCTTCAATGTAACCGTCGTATATGCATAGATATCCCAACCTAATGCGGTCCAACCGTGTCCACTCTGCACATAAACCACAAGCTTCTATTAACTCGTTCACAGTTGGACCCCTGTCCAGATCAACTCCCATAAGGGTCCAAAATTGCCGCGTTTCTTCAGTGACCTCTACATCTGGGTTATCCAAGTTCGGAACGTCGCTGCAATTCAGACCGGTAATCTCCTCAAACTCAAGCAATGAAAAAATCAACGGCTTGTTACCAATCAGACTCCATATCTCATGGGGTTTCTTGCACTCTAGCTGAGCAGTTAGTATATAATAAACCATCCTCGATGCCCAGCCAAACTCGAGAGCATGGAACCGTAGCACCACACCTAATGGAGAGAATAAAAGCTCTTCCCACTCATCTTTCCTTAAGACGTTGCGTAGAGATTCAAACAATTTTGTATTTCTAGCATAGTAGTGTATGCTTTTACCCACTTTAGGCTCATCTCCTTTGGAATAAAGCCTTGACGAAAAACTTCTTGCATCCATATCCATCATCGCATCCATATCCACTGTATTTCGATGAAGTTAAACCGAATTCGTACTTTCCGGCGGCGGCAGATCGGCAAAGAAGACTGAAAAAAGAAAGTCAAAGCTCGAATCAGATAGAGAAATAGCGAGTAAGAGATAATAAAATCAAAAAGAGTTGAGAGAATGAAAAGAAGGCATGAAGTGTCCGACGGTGATGATGGAGACGGAAGGTGGTAGATCTCTTGTTTGGAGACGAAAGGTTGTAACTTTAGGTTGTAAATTTAGGTTGTAAATTAACCGCATTTTTGTGGTTTTATAGGTAGGGTAAATACATTGGTTAAGTTCGGTTAATTTGGATGGGTAAAAAAATTGGTTCAATTTGGTTCAGCTTAACTACACGATTTGATGAATGTTTAAGAAATTCAAATTTTTAAAATATTTTTTAAAAAATTCAAATTTGCCTCCTCATGTTTAGTAGACTTCTAAATGCGATTTAAATCTACTGGAGAAGTCTACTGGAGAAGTCTACTGCAGAAGTCTACTGGAGAAGTCTACTGCAGAAGTCTACTGGAGAAATCTACTGGAGGAGTCTAAGGGAAAGTCTACTGAAGAAGTCTACTGGAGAGTCTACTGCAGAAGTCTACTAGAGAAGTCTACTAGAGAAGTCTACTGTATCCAAAACCAAACATCGTATAAGAAAATAAAAGCACAGAAACATAGTGAAGACCTTCGATTTGGAAACCTTTGATTACTAAACATACTGAGAGGTGCAAACAAAAACACATCCTCTCACAAACCTACTGGGCTTCGATGATGCAAACAAATACACATCCTCTAAATTAAGTCTACTTCACATAAATCGATTATTTTCAATGATTATTCGAAACCCTATACCAAAACTTTCAAAACGTATAATATATTCACTCAAAAGTTAACACTTTTATGCAAATTTGACATTTTAAATATAAAAATAATAAACCCTAACTTTAACCCTAAGTGTAAAAACATGTTTGCAACCTATGATGTACCTTATTTGGTAACCCTTTGTTTAGTATAGTATGTATTTCATTCATAACATAATTTGTCTAAGTATGTTTAATTTTGTGAAATTTTATTTTTCACACATCACAATTGTTTATAGTCGGGTCATCAATCAAAATTTTTTATCAAAATATTTTTTGTTAATTTATAAATTTAAATTTAAAATATAATTATATAGTAGACTGCTGTAGTAGTCTACTAAACCACAAAAGTAGTCTTCATAACCTAATTTGTCTAAGTAGGTTTAAATATGTTTAATTTTGTGAAATTTTATTTTTCATACTTCACAATTATTTATAGTAAGGTCATCAATCAAAATATTTTTTGTTAATTTATAAATTTAATTTTAATATATAATTATATAGTAGACTCCATGAGAAGTCTACTAAACCCCCTCCAGTAGACTTCTCATGGAGTCTACGAGTTGATTTCGTAACAGAAGTCTACTAGTAGACTTATACATTACTTAGTAGACTTTCCTAAGTTAAAACAGTCATTATGCCTCCGTTTTATTGTTTGGTCATAAATGACGTAGTTGTAATTTCACTACTCTTTTGGGTTATTTTTCTCAAACATAGAATATATGGGTTACATTTGTATTTTAAATCAATTATATGGTCATTTTTTGTAACCACGACATAATTTTTTGATGTGGTAAGTTGGTTACTTTACATGGTCACTTTCTAAAGTTTATTATCTGAGTTTTTCTGATTTTTGACTAAAGTCACACGCATGGTATGTTTTATACTTTTATTTGTTTGAGTGTCAGAAAATCTTCATAACACTCTACCTAATATTTTTCAAACTGCTACGTGTTTGTTTATTTGTGCATGAGATTTATCCGTAGTGATTGGACTCATACGAGAAAACAAAATTACCTAAACAGTTCCAACCTCTCAACTAACTATACATGTCGATAATAAAAAAAAAACAACAACTAACTATACATGTCTGCCTCTACTGAAACCTATATTCTAGAAGGAACACATTCCATGGATATATCATGTATTTTAACATTACATTTTTTTTTTTAACTTTCTGGTTGTATTAATAATTTTAGAGTTACAAAATAGAGAAACTACACCAATTACCTTCGGTCTTTAACCATGAAGGAAAGGAATGAAGAAAAATACAAATCAAAGGGGTTCAAGTTCCTCTAAACCACAAGCCAAAACAATCCGAGAAGCTTTGTTTGTCCTTGAGAGCCAACACGCATTTCGAACTCCTCTATCAATCCTCTTGAACAACATCTCAGCGGGAAGATGAATGTTCTTTTAACATTACATGTTAATCTTATATATGCTTCTTCTTTTTTAACAGTCTTATGCTTTCTTTTTGGGTCAACAATTAGGACTTTAATTACAATTTCATAATAACTTTTCTTAGTCATAAGCGTACATTGATACAAAATCATATTCGAAGATAGCCCGGGGGCTTAGAACGAGTGCTCTAAAGTAGATAACACCAAGTACAAAAAAATTTGGTTAAAACATTTTCTTTTTGGTCAAAGAGTACAGCTAATAAGTAGTTATAGTTCAAAGAACTAACAATGAGAAAAGCAGCCCATAAATCTTTTATGCCTGTAAATTATTGATATTATTTCTTTGTATGCAACATGCAAATGAGATGGGTGTAACAACTGAATACTTAGAAAAAATCTTCAAAGTAGAAGAAGATATTCATCTTTCCGTACATAATAAGCAAAAGAAAAGTGAGAGAGAGAGAGAAACCCGACCCGAATCTAAACGGGAGCTCCGGGTTATTAAGACCGGGTAGGGCAGAAAGTGATCAAGTAGTTAGAACCAGAACATGTGAAAATGCTCGTAGGATCATCGTAAGCGTAACTATAAGCACTAGGGCAAGCATTCTTAAACATGGCCGAGTATTGCGTCGGAGAACAAGTTTCCGGCGTCGCATGAGCACCGGTGCAACAAAACTCCGGCGAATTAAACGCCGCACATGCACTCTTACACGCAGCCACGTTTCCACTGTTGTACGGATCCATGATCCGTAGCTCGCTAGGGCAAATCTCGTTTATGTCAGCAACGCAGCCTGCGTAATGACAATCTCCAGATCCACCTCCTTGTGGTCTTATCCCCATCTCCACATTGTAACCGTCGACAAGGCTCACATCGTAAAAATCCTTGTCGGAATTAGCTGATCCAACGGTGAACTCGGCTAAAGTAGCTGGAGGAACTCCACTTCCGAGACATTTTAAAACCCCGCCGCAGTCTCCGGTGACGCAGGAACCACGGCCGGTTGAGTCAAAGTTGCAGCCGGTACGAGCCCAGAACCGACCTGACCAGCCCGGAGGTGACGTGAGTTGTACGGAAGCTCCTGGAGTCAAGGGAAATCCACCGTCGCCGAGAGTGTTACTGTTGCCGGAGAGTATTCCGGGCCAGACGGTGTAAGGACAACTGTTCTGTAGAGTGAAGACGGTGGAGGAAACAGCAATGCCGCCTGCAATATTCAAAACACAAACCAAAAGAGAAATTTTTTTGAAATTAGAAGAAACATAGGAGATGATGTGAAACAGAGAGGGAACATAAACAGATTGTGTTTGATGTTGTTACTTGTGATGAACACGAAGAAGAGAACGTGGATACTTGAGAAATTCGCCATTTTTTTTAATAGGTTTTTTGGTGTGCTAATGTATGAATGTAAGTCTCAATGACGGCTAACCCTAGTCGTGATGCTCAATTTATTAGTGCTGGTTCGAGGTAGGGTTATAATTATTTTAATTAATTAAAATGTTGAGTCTTCTTGATAAAATTTCGATTGTTAGCCCATCATCTTTGGCACTCTGAATATTGTTTCCCTTGTTTTCTTTTTCTTCAATAACTTTTAGGTGATCCGAATTAGCATCAAACTAGAATTAATATAACCAAAACTACAACTGATTAAAACCATTTGATTAGTCTCAGACGTGAGCCAGTTTAAGAAAACAACTTAGTCCACCAAATTTTTAGTTCGTCTTAGGCATCGGACTAAGTTTGTGATTCGATGAACTTGTATTATTACATCGTCCTTACCAAAAAGAGACGAAGAAACTGTAGGATTTATGTCTCTTGAATGATCCCACATCAGTTATATTTTCATTGAAAGCTGTGCATAAGTCTATATTTTCATTGAAAGCTGAGCATAAATCTATGTACAGATGGGAAAAAAATACTTGATTCGGATCACAAACTTGCAAGTATCTGATCTATCGAATAACTTGTCAGTTCTCCCGATAAGATTTGGTACTCGGATCAATGGTTTTTCGTTTGGTTCGGTTGAGCATATTGATGATACACAAAAGCAGGAACCCACTCTTTAATGAAGAGAAGGACGAACGTATAATATAGTTTTAATATTACGGGAAATACCCCGAGACAACAAAGGCTTTCAGAGTCTTCTTGACTCGACCCATCTCACAAAGTAACACCTCTCTAAACTAACTCTACTCACAGAGAAAACCAACCCCTCGCTTGCCTTCCAAGGTAACTGCGTCAAAGAAGCTGACAAACAACAAAACCCGGTTACTTCTCGGTTAACCTCTTTTTGCTCCTCGGAGAAACAGCAAAACTCGACAAAACCCTGTCTACTTGTGGTGAACGCTAGTATGAGAACTCGTGGCCACGGAGAGAGATGTATTTCTTGACCCATATCGCGATATCTTCTGCACAAGCTTGAGCTTGTGGAGTCTTAAGAAGCATGTCGAGTGTTGCAAACTCGTGTACCGCGTCTTTGTACTCTAGCACGGGAGCATCTACATTGACTTTCCTTAGCTCTTCTGAGTAAGCGATGGCTCGATCTCTCATCCAGTCATGCTCTGCGACAATGGTTAGTGTCGGTGGCATGAACTTGAGTGGTGGGCCTCGGCCTGGAACGAGCGGGTTCGCTGCCGGGTGGTCCAAGCTGAATTCTTCTTCCGGTAAGAAAAGTTTCCAAGCCAGAATGCACATGGGCTTGTCATAGAAGTACGAGTTTGCTTGTTTAATCTCGGACTGTGTGGGAACACTACCGATGAAGAACGGGTACATTAGGACTTGAGCCACTACTTTGACTGGGTCTAGATTTTGACCAGCTTCAATGGCTTTGCGGGCTACGTAGTCAGCTATGTTGGCACCACAGCTCACACCAAGAAGCACACATCTGAAGTTTCAAAGTTTGAGAAGGCACAGAACTCAGTAAGATTTTTTTTCACCTGAATCACATGAAAGCAACGATCTACAAAATCTTATTTAAGTATAAATAGAAACTACTGCTCCAAATATTTCTTTATCCTTGGAAGTTCTTAAACCCAAAGAAGAACACTTCTGGAAAGAAAAGTCCTTAAATTATGTGAAAGCAGCAATCATTCATATATGAAAAAAGGAGGCATTGATGTGGCATTTGATATGAGTGATGAATCACATTTGACAATACGAAGTGCACATTTCAGGAATTGAATCCGTATGCAGATGTTTTTTAACAAAAAAAAAACAAGCTTCCTAAACCAATTCCAAGAAGGTTCCCAGAATCCAAATGATCAATGAGACCAACAGAGATCCATATATGATGCCAGTGGATAAGAGGAGAAGCAGCAACAGAAGTCTCCGACGAAAGCAAGTGCCTTTAGACAAATTTCAAGATATAATAACGACCTATAAAGACTTTTGAGTTGAAGAATGAAGCTGAACTTAGTACCAGTACCAAGAAACAACACTGTATTAACCAAATCCTTCCACAAGTAGATCACAGATCAAAGATCATAAAGGACACATTGCATAAGCAAAAAAATTGACATTAAAGGTTAGATTTTTAGCTGGAGGAACCTCTATAGACAAGAAGGCACACACATACCCAAGCATAGACAACACTTTCTAGCAAATTCTTGACTCTCCTTCACTAGTTCTTTCTCAGAACTAAGTATACTACCTAAATAAGCGTCGAATTCCCCTCAATTTCAAATATAGGCAATGCAAATGGGAAAGACATTGATTACCTCGAGGGATCAGCATGAGTTGCGAGCCAAGGCTCCACCATAGATGCACCAAAAGCATCAA
This sequence comes from Arabis hirsuta, assembly GCA_964056655.1. Lineage (NCBI taxonomy): Eukaryota > Viridiplantae > Streptophyta > Magnoliopsida > Brassicales > Brassicaceae > Arabis > Arabis hirsuta. The sequence continues at coordinate 26,902,653 of OZ053308.1, forward strand.
CTATATGTTTATTCACTTCTGATTTCTTCACCTCTCCTCCAGGTCGCCGTGAATTTCCCATCGACTTATTACATTCAGCCAAATTCGCCTGCTTCCCTAGCCATTTCAACACCTTGAATCCGTCCTCATACGCCGCCGGGTACCGATTCTCAGGCGCAAGCCGGTACCCGACGGCCAAAACAATGATGTCGCAATGCTTCGCCATCCTTCTGCAGAAGAAATCATTAGCCACTGAGTCATTGCTTCCACTTACCCATCCACCACCGTGAAATTGCAACATCACCGGAAGTTTTCGAGAGTTTCCAGACGGCGACGAAGACGACGGTGCGTATCCTCTATACGCGTCGGAGGATCCAGACCCGATAGCTTCAGGGGAGGAAGACCCGGTGGTGCAACCGTAACTGTTTCTTCTAGATTCTAACTTAGAAGACAACAACCAATTAGACGAATCGTAACTGTTTCTTCTAATAAGAAGATCCGATCCAGCGAGGTTGTTGAGATTTCGAGCCTTACCGGAATGGATACCGGCGGCGGTAGGTTCGAGCGGCGTAAGAGCTGATTCAGGAAGGAAAATCCGTACGGATAAAGAAGTTAACGGATCGATATGGATATCTTTGGTTGCGACTCCGTCGGTGAATAAGGGATTCGGAGCAGCGACGGACTCTTCAGGTCGGGTCGTAACACCGAACGGATCCGATGAAGAATCGTCACCGGAAGACTGAATCCGGTTCTGCAAACGGTGCTTTAATAGAAACTTGAAGAAGACACTGTAGAGCTTCACACCAACGCTCGGCATTTTCCTTTTTTTCCGAAGCCTTCCTTTTCGTGACTTCACAGAGATTGTGGATCCATTGGTTAGAGAGGAAGATGAAGAGAGATATTAAGGTGGGAATTGCATCGGATTTTAGGGTTTGTGGAGAGTGAAGATTGCTTCAATGGGGAGCTTTTGGATTGAGGTGAAAGATGAGCGTAATAGAGACAACAAGGATTAGACAAAATAAAGCAAACAAGCTTAGGTGGGAAGAAAGTTCACATGAGATTAATAAATTTTAACTTTTAAGAATGTGATATTTATTTTATTTTGGGAGGTTTTAAATATTTATCCTTTTGTATGGTCGCTATTCATTAATTTCAGGTGGTAAAATTAAATTATTTTCGAATGATATGATTTAAATAGTACCGGTTGAATTTAGAAAAAAATTATAATTTGGTTGGATTTTTGATGATTGTTTGTATAATATATACTGAATTTTTGAAAAAATGACTAAATAAATGATATTTAAGATATGAGATAAATAATAAATAATATTTTTTTTAAAAGTTTGTCCATCAATACTTTTAATCTAAAAATCCATATTTATCCCTAAACTATCCTTTTAAATTTAAAAATATTTTTTTTATTTTTTTTTGTGAAACATATGAAAAGCAAATAAATAAGATTTTCTATGAAAAGTGCAATTGTTATTTGTTAATCGAAAGATTTATAAAATTATTCTACTTTGTTCAGAAGACACTTTCTGTATTTATGCATGTTCTAAAAGATTCAAATTATGCGAAAGAAAACATTGTACATATTCTAAAAAGTTTAGAATACATGTACGTTCTACGAAATTTAGAAGACAGATTCAGAAGACGTAATCTGCATTTTACTGTATGTTCTACAAAATTTAGAATATGTATTCTAATATTTGTTAACAAACTCTAGAATACGTCTTCTACTAAAGTTAATTCTAAAAATAGCAGAATATGTATTATTCTATTTGCTCTATGTTCTGCAAAATTTATAAAATTAATTATAAATTATTGTAGAATTCTGGAAATTAAGGAAACTAAATATTTAAAATCTTATATATGAATCTAGCAGTTTAGGAAATCGAATATATTGTTTGATTACATTCTGCAAAATTTAGAATACGTATTCTACTTTTTTTAGAATTCAGTAAATTGTTGACTTCTCTTCTATATATTCTAACGTTGTTCTGATGAATTTTCTTTCTTTTATGTGTTTAGTTATTGAACATGATCAAATGTATGTAACTAATGCATAGTGTATATATACCAAGTATAAGTGATTAAAGATTTGCAGTATAAAAGTAAATTGGTAAGTACATGTAGAGTAAACGCAATTAGCTATCTATTAAAAGGATTAATGATTCAGAAGGGCTTTCATAAATAATTAGGAAATGTTTTAAAAGAAATCATTAGTGAAACTTCAAAAAATATGACTAAATTATTAAGATTGTTATTATTGTTTCAAATTAAAAGCATTAGTAGTTGCATTCAAACTCTATAATTCATTAACAACAACATGTTAAACAAACAAAAAACCAATTTGTGTTGGTTTCTTGATGATTCGGGAATAAATCAAAATTGCAAACCAATTTGTGTTGGTTTCTTAACGATTCAGTAACGAACTAGAGTTCATGATTTATGAGGTTGATGCTTGGTTCTTTTTGTCTTCAAAAAAATATTATCATTGATTAAATAAAAAGTATTAAAACAAAAGAGAGGAGGAAGCCTCGAACTTGAGACATCAATCAAGAATTTCTAACTCATCAACCAACTGAACCAAAAAAATATTGTTGTAAATTACCCCCTAAAATATGATTAAATCTAATATTTCTGATTAAGGGTATAATATGATTTTAACTAAATTAAAGTATATATCACAAATTTAAATAATAAAGGTATAGATGGACAAAATAAAAAAAACATCCTTTATTTCTAATTTTCCCTTGTTTGAAATCAAAATTTTCAGAGTGGAAAATAGGGTTTTCTACAAAACAACTCTCCACAATTTTTTTTCCGCAAGTTTAACTTAAAAAAATGTAAGTCAATGCATTAAACTCTATGGTCACCGGCAATATAGCCCTTCTCCGTGTATAGATTTTTCAATCTGTATAAGACTGTATATTTGTCATCAAAGGTACATCGTTTTGATCATTTTAAATTTGTCATCAAAGGTACATCGTTTTGATCATTTGAACTCTTGACTTTGGGAATAAAAAGGCAACACCCTACCACTTGGCCATCGACATGTTTTGTAAAATAATCAAACCTATAATATTAGATTTCTTCACCAATTATAACATCGATTTCTCCTCTCTTCTTCTCCTCTGCAACGACGGAATTAGCGAATCTCGCCATCGAAAAAATGCACATCTTTAGGGTTTAAGTATAAGAGAGTAATTAGGATTCTTGGATAAGTACTAAGTGCTAGAAGATCCGATAAGGGCTAAATTTCCGACGAGATTTCTTGTGCCTGAAACCTGGACCAATTACCAGAGATCTCAGGGAGAACATTGCCTTCGATTTGGAGGGGAAGAGATGGTTGAGACAGAGGAGTTTGGAGTAGATGCTAGCGGCGAGCTTCATGTTCCAACACATAGATGATCTAAAGAGAGAGATTGAAGAAGAAGAAGAAATGTAGTTTTCAAATGGGATCCGATTTGCCATCGAGAAAGATCTGATTTTGCTTGAGTTCGAACGGTCTGTATGCTTGTGGAGTCCGGAGAATAAGAAGAGATTGCAGATGAAGGCACAAACAAGAAAAAGATGAATTTGGGATTAAGTTTGGTATTCTATTGATACCAATTATCAAGTTAATGTTATATATAGACATATTGATGTCAGACAAGGCAGCCCGCGTCCAAGTAGCAAACCCTGTAACGAACAAAAAAAAAATTTCAACCCCTACGGGCTAGCGGGTTCGAAATATACGTCCAGGCCCGTATTATTTAGGCAAACGGGCCAGCCCGCGGGTTATGATAGTCTTGCTATAACGTACAAAAAGAAGTGTAACATTGAAACACAAGACATGAATGAAACAAAACTAATGTGTATTAGAAGCAAGCTCTCGTCTAAGGCTTTGTTGTGTACACATGTCAAACGCGAATACATTAACCAAGACTAAAGAAATGGATTTTAATTACTTCAAATATCTAGTATACAAATCTTATGTGAATCAAAAGAAAAACTCTCGTCTTTTTTCAATCCAAATCAAATTAGAAACATCAATAGCAAATCAAAATATCAAATTTAAAAATCAAAACTAAGTCATAGTTTTTAACTCAAAATTAAAACTCAAACACCTCAATCTCTGCTTGAAATTCAAAATAAAAGTTTAAACTAATATCCAAGAAGGCAACAAACAATTAAAACAAACCAAACATGATTTTCAATGATTTGTTATAGTACCATATCAATTTGTATTGTATATGTGTTTTTGGCTTAGTATGTACGTAAACATTTTATGTTTCACTTTTATGGTTAGGCTCACATTCACATCTATTATATACGTTGTATAATTAATATAACTTGATGTATTTTTTTGTTTTGTTTGCGATTGATAAATAGAAAAGAATTTATTGTTTAAATTTGGTTAGTGATATAAGTTATATGTTTTGTATTTATAATATAAACGTAAAAATATTGGTCGATAGAAATGATGTATTAATAGATTTTTCTGTTTCACTAACTTGTTTTATTCTTATTTTAAATAAACATATATTGAAACCAAACATGTATTCATGATTAAGAAATTTTTTTTTATTAAACTTTGTAACAAAAACTCAAATTAGTAACAAGAAAAACACATAAAAACACTAAATTTAAAGTCATTTATTCAAAACTAAAAATTTAGACGGGCCAAATGGGCCAGTCTGCGTCCAAATGGCCCAATCTGTTACAGACCAAAAAAAAAATTCAACCCATATGGGTTGATCTGTCATGGGTTGCGGGTTCTAAATGTGTGTCCAAACCCGCTCTGTTGCGGTCTTACTTCGGCCTAGCGCGCGGGCCGAAACCCATGTTGGCATCTCTATGTAGACAGTTGATTGAATATTCATAGAGTCAATTTCATGCGGCATAGTTGGTCTCGCGTATGACACTATGTTAGAGGACACGGGTTCGAGTCTTCAAAGATGGTATTTTGCTTCTGAAAAAATATATTCAAAACGACGTAGTTTTAATAATTATACATGGTCTTATACAGATTGAAAAATCTATGCACAGTCTTATAGAGATTGAAAAATCTATACACGAAGAAGGGCTATATTGACTTTGGAGTTCAATGCATTGACTTGTATTTTTTTTAAGTTCAAGGGTAAACTTGCAAAAAAAATATTTGTAGAAGGTTGTTTTGGAGAAAACCCTGGAAAATATTCACTTTGAGAACAAGTACTTATTCAAGTGATTATAGGCAAATTATAGAAAAATTCATAGACAAATTATGGAAAAATTCATATGCTTCATCAGCTCTACTCAACATGCTAATGCAGTTGCTATTGATCTGATGAAATATTGAACTAGAAGAATCTCTAGCTCTCAAAGAGGTGTGTATTCTTTTCACTTACATTTAAAATAAGTTTTAGGTTTCTCAATGATTTTCTAATGGACATAACTTTCTAACTTGTATTTTATTTTCTTAGGTCCAACTTATATTTTGAGAATAATATTCAAGTATTTAAGCACTCACATGCTTTATTCATTCAAGTAGTCATCGAGACATCTACTTCGATGGATATTACAGAGGAATTAACACTCGTTTTACTAATCAAGTACCAATGGGACATGAATGCTTTTGAGGGCAAAAATGTTGTCGATGCTTTGAAACATGAATGCATTTCAGCCGTGATGTCGAACCTCATGGTGTAGTCTACAATGCTGATATTGAGTGTCCCTTATGTACCGAACATATAGGTTGCTTCCTCTTATCTTGTGGACATAATGTTTGCGGTATCTGTATTGAATGTAATAATATTTCATTTGTTTATATTACATCTTCCTCTACATCTATTTATTTTGTTGTTTTTGTTTCAGATTCGATCCATCATCAGCTTGAAGATCATAACTTGATGGTGCTTTGCCCGAATGCAAATTGCAACAACTACATACTCTGGTCAACTCTACCTGATCCAATCAAAACCACATACGTCACTGTTTTAGTTCATGATTTTAACATCAAAACATCATAGTTTTGTAGAGGTAAGTAAATATTGTGATTGAAAAGTTTGTTTTCTTACAGTAAGACTATTCTTATTTGGCTTGTTTGTTTGGATTATAGGTGCGACTTTTGTTTGGATGCATAAGATGAAGATTTTGATGGTTGTTCAAATTGCACCTAAGATCATACCTCCGGTTCACAAGGCTTTTTGTTTGGAGAAAAGATAACCCTTGGAAAGCTTGGATACACCGCATCATGATTTATCAAAAGTCCATTCTTTTACAGAAAGAACGAAATTAAAAATCAAGGTTGGACGAGGAGAAAGATATCCATTCTTCTATATGACATAAGTGACATTCTTCCCAACAAATACAAATATGTTTTTGAGAGTTCAAAGATTTACTATGTACATGATTGGGTCAAGATATGTCAAAAACCTTGGAGAAAAGACAATCATAGTTTCAATTACAGGATCTAACAATATTTCATACAATAGTTAAACAAGGTTGTCAGCTACTAGAACATAAAAACTCAACAATTATATAAACTTTATTATGAAAAATAATACGTTTGATTTCGTGGCAAAAAAGAAGAAGAACAAGAGTAAGGAGAAATCTATAGACGAGAAACATAAAGAAAAGATATATACTTGGATTAGGAACTTGACCTCGTTAATATACTAGCATGCTACAAACAAAAGTCACTGCTAGAAAATATCTCAAAATATAAAATTAAAATTAAAAAGAAAAGTATAAATGTAATATCCATTTTCTCTTTTTGTACACATGACAAGCCTTACATTTATTAAAGCTAGAGGTATGATAGTATTAAAGCCAGAGGTATGATAGTATGATACTTACTTCTCACTTAGAAACAAAGAATGTAGATGATTGGTTGGGATGTAATTATAGATTAATTGCTGTAAATTTTGGGTTGTAGACGTTTTTGTTGTACCTGTAGAAATTTGGCTGTAACTATTTAAATTAAAACATGATTGGTAAGTATTATATTTATTATGTAGAATAATTATTTACTACATAAATTTGCAAAATAAAGTTAATGATATTTATATAAAAAATAATATGGAAAAATATTAAACTAAATAAAAATATATGTATATATATAAATTTATTTTATATAAATAATACATATGTAATACTATTTTTATATAAATAAAAATTAGTGCAATATGCATGTATATTTATAACATATCAGTATGTATATAAGTAATACTGTATGTAAAGTAACATAAAACTTAAAACAAAATGCGATGTGCATTTTATATAATATAATATATATAAGAAAATGAAAGAAAAAGGAAAAAGGAATAACAAGGAAAACAAACGTACAATCATCACATTTTTCCTAAAGCTTGTATCGTAAGGTTGTAGGTTTAAGGGGTTTTTTTTTTGTCGTCATATGTGGGCCACAAGCCGGCCCACTAGCCGATGTGGGCCACAAAGCCGACTCACTGGCTATTTTTCCTCACACAGGAGGGGGAGAGATCGAACTCCTCACCTAGATGTCAAGTTTAAAGTGGTAAGACCACTACACTACGTGCTCTTGACGGTTTAAGGGGTTTTACAACCTCTTTTTTGTAGGATGTAACTTTTAAAATAAATATAAAACATGAGATAAGTTTTAAAACTATAAAAAAATATTAAATCTGTAGATATTTTTTACATCCCAATCAATCATGTCCATAGAATAAAAAGTTGAATTACTTATCTCTCTTTCTGTTGTGGTTTATTGTGAAAACGGTTTGGGTGTAATTGAAGAGATCCACATATTTTACGAGTTCAAACTACATTTAATCGAAGAAGAGTTTTTTCAGAAAATATATAAATTTTTTGTTTAGTCTCTAATCTTAAACCTTTCACGACTGATTGTTGTTTCTTTATTTATACTCACATTGAATATATGTCGATCTCTTCCTACTTTTATATCAAACCATGGATCATAATAAAACCGAGATGAAAGGTAAAAACTTAGCTTGAGCTTGGTTTATTCTTTCTCCTAGTTACAATGACATAGATTATATAAAACTAACACAACAAAATAAACAAGTCACTCAAAACTATAATTTGTAATCGGAGTTTAGCTTTTGTCAAAATAAACTGTAATTTGTGAGTAAGAATTCCAATAGATTATCCAACAAAATCAACCAAAACAGATAGAAACCCAAAAATCAAAACGAATACCATTTGTTTTAGTAAATAAAATAAAATTTGAACGCTAGATTTTTATAAGAGCTAGGAGTTCGAGCAAATTGGGTCTCAAAAATAATATCACCAAACAAAGAAGATGTCGTCGATTTGTGATTTGCACTGGACGAAGAAAAGCTAGTGAAATCGATTGAAGAATCTCACCAAAAATAGAAAAAACAAAAGGAAATTATAAAAAACGACTCACATCAAAAGAAACTCGATAGTCGATACACAAGCAATAATGTGATAGAGATGCAAAAATAATTTAGGACTAGGATTTAGTACGTGGTACACCACGAGTCTATGTTTTTTTCGAAATTTTTATATCAATTTTATTTTAACGTTTGTATTGTTAGAATATCACAATGATTACTTTAGTTTAACGTTTGTATTGTTTGTATTTTATCTTTGTTTTAATTGGTTTGAATCTCTGACTTTAGTATAGACTACGATTCATTTTTGTATACATCAGTTTCTTATATGAGAATATAAATGATACGACGTAGTTCTACAGAATAGCGGATTATTCAGAATAACGAATATATAAAAGACAATGGAATAATTTTTGTTTGATAAGTTAAACGCACATCATAGTAATACAAATATACCACACCCAAACAAAATACCAACAAATGATAACTTAACAGACTTAAAAAAAAGACATTAAACCACATAACAAACTTCATAAACATCAAAATCCTTTCCTATTTTCGATCATCTAATAGGTAATAAGCTTTTAAGACCCGTGATTTAGGAGTTTATTGTCGATTTAATTTGTTTCCATAGAGGGACTTTTCAATTTAGGAATAGAGAAGAAGCTTTTAAAACCCGTGATTTAGGAGTTTATTGTCGATTTAATTTGTTTCCATAGAAGGATTTTTTGATTTAGGAAGAGAGAAAAAGCTTTTAAGACCCATGATTTAGGAAAAAGGATGAATATTTTCGATCATCTAATAGGTAATAAGCTTTTAAGACTCGTGTATCATAAATTATTGTCGATTTAATTTGTTTCCATAGAGTGACTTTTCGATTTTTGATTGGAAAATATCCTAGATTAGGAGTGTTTGGAATTTGATTGGCAATATCCTAGATTAGGAGTGTTTGGAAACAAACTTAAAAGGCTGCAAAAATAATAATATAGACCCGTGATTTAGGAGTTTATTGTCGATTTAATTTGTTTCCATAGAAGGACTTTTCGATTTAGGAAGAGAGAAGAAGCTTTTATTGTCGATTTAATTTGTTTCCATAGAGGGACTTTTCGATTTAGGAAGAGAGAAGAACCTTTTAAATCCATGATTTAGGAAGGAAGATGAATATTTTCGATCATCTAATAGGTAATAAGCTTTTAAGACCCGTGATTTAAGAGGAATGAAGAATATTTTAGATTTAGAATATGGAAGAAGTTTGTTTCCACATAACAAACTTCATAAACATCAAAATCTTTTCCAATTTTCGATCATCTAATAGATAATAAGTTTTTAAGACCCGTAATTTAAGAGTTTATTGTCGATTTAATTTGTTTCCATAGAGCGACTTTTCGATTTAGGAAGAGAGAAGAAACTTTGAAGACCCATGATTTAGGAAGAACGATGAATATTTTCGATCATCTAATATGTAATTAGCTTTTAAGACCCGTGATTTAGGAGGAAGGAAGAATATTTTAGATTTAGGATATGGAAAAAGCTTTTAAGACTTGTGTATCTTACATTATTGTCGATTTAATTTGTTTCCATAAAGTGACTTTTTGATTTTTGATTGGCAAATATCCTAGATTAGGAGTGTTTGGAAACAAACTTAAAAAACTAGATTAGGAGTGTTTGGAAACAAACTTAAAAAGGCTGCAAAAATAATATATCTACTTGTGTTTGTTTTGGTTAACTATTCTGTTCGGTAAACGGTTATACCGAACCAAACCAACTTGAGAACCGAAAACAATTTATATTTTTGTCGATCGATTATTTCATAATACCCGAATCAAAACTGTAATCTACTCCCAACCTATGTTGCATGGAAACGTGGATGAAGGTGCGTTTCCGTTTCCGAAACGTTTCGAAAACGGAAACGTGATGGAAACGCGTTTCCTAAATATTCTGATTTGGAAACGTTTTGGAAACGCGGCCGGAAACGTGTTTCCGAAATTGGAAACGCGAATTTTGGTTTTTGAAGCAAATTTAATAAATATTTTGAAAATATAGGGATTTGTTTGTTATTTTTAATAAGTTTTAAAACCTAATTATTAAACACTAATACATTATTTTTCTCTAATCGTCACCGTAACCTAAAAACGTAGAAGAATCGAATAGATAAACAAGGTATTTTTTCTAATTACAGTAGATTTGTTATTGATTATTGAAATTGTGAAGTCGTATATAAAAACGAAGTGTTTTTTTGTTCGAGTCAGATTAGATTTGCGTTGTTTCAAATATTTTAAAACTATTGATAATTTTTGTTTCATGATATATATATATATATATATACACGTTTCTAAAATGTTTCCGTTTTCTGTTTTTAAAGAAAAATTGTTTCCGCGTTTCTTAACGTTTCGATTACACGTTTCCGTTTCTATGCAGCTTAGCTCCCAACTAAAAAAAAAAAAAAAAGTATTTATTTTAATTTATGCGTCTCCTATACTTTTTAGTCTTTTAGAGAGAGAGAGAGATGGTATATAGACCGGTGATTCGCAGCAAAGAAAGAAGTAAAGAATAAATTGAACCGGTCTGATGTATGTAGATGACCCATCTCTACTGAAGCGAAGACGACTCTCGATCATCGATTCCATGGAACCTTCTTCTGCTCAGGTTTGTCACTTGCTTCTTCTCTCCCTCAATTCGTTACCATTTTGATTTTTCCTTCCATTTCGATTTCGCTCGATCTCGAATTTTCCGTCGGCGTTGATCGGTTTGTTCTTAGGAGCTCACGAAAGTTTCGCTAGGGTTTCTTTCTTCTTTGTATCGAATTCGATGTTGATTTAGTGAATTTCTCAAACATCAGGCTAAAATTGCTGCTATGCGAGAGAAATTTGGGCGAGAAATTCGCGTTTTCGAGACTTCGAGTATTTCACAGAAGCCAACTCAATCTTCTGGTGCTGGTAAGTTGACGGAGAAGGAACTGAAATGGTTTCTGATTCTGGCTAACATATTGCATCCGTCTTTCTCTTGATTTCTCTGGATTTGAAAAAGATTTGTGATCTTGTTGTATATGAAATTTGACAGAAGAAGAATCTGATGAATACTACGAACTCACAGCTGCAGATTATTACCGCCTTTTGGGAACTAAGAAAGAAGGTAACATGTTCTGATGAATTTGTATGGTTTGGTATACAATTTATTGAATTTGCATATTGCTTTTGGAAATTTCTGATTGAATCCAACTGTTTCACTTGAATCCCTAACACAAAACTCCTTGTCATACCGTAAAGATATAGCCATCTTTGGTTGTTTACTTCTTCTAACATGTAAATTACATCGACAAAAGATAAATCATTGAAGACAAGAAAGCTCCGGGAAGCAGAAGAAGCTGCACGGCGAGCAAAGCTGACTAAGGTTCTTATTACTTTCTTTAACTTTTTGTGTTGTTACATGCTTGGAAAGTAGTTTTAACCCACTGACTGTTTATAAAATTATATTGTCTATAGGCTGTAATCCGGATTCGTTTTCCTGATAATCACACATTCGAGGCAACATTTCATCCCTCAGAAAAGATTCAGTGCTTGATTGATCTTCTCAAAAGAGTAGTTGCTCATCCAGATATTCCTTTCTACTTGTGTATGTTTCCTACTCGGACCCTACTTATTCGTTTTTAAATTTGTAACATTTCACAAGACAAAAGAAACCTCACGTTGTTACTATCTTGCAGACACAACTCCTCCCAAGAAGCAGATAAAAGATTTCTCACAAGACTTCTACGCCGCTGGGTTTATTCCTGGAGCAATTGTCTACTTTGCAAATGAACTACCAAAAGGTTAGCTTGTGCTATTATTACCTTCACATGATACTGTAGAGTATAGACTTCCTCTTTCTCTGAGAAACTCGTATTGCATTGCAACATGTATTGGCTAATAGATTTAGTAAGTGAGATCTGTTTGAGAAACCGAAAACTACCCTTGTGGAATTGCCCATTTAGGAAAAAAGAGCTTGACAACAAGTTTAGGATCATGTGAGGTAATGATAATCTTAGAAGGCTGGTTAAGTCGGGTGTGTCAGATAGATATGATGTTAAGCTTTATATATACTACTCGACAAGAATTTGTTGAGAAGAGAACTGAGCTCTGAAATTGCCTTAAGAAAAAAACGTAATTGTCTTTGCAGATGATGGTGCTAGTTCAACTCCTTACCTTAGTGAAGAGATCTTGTCCCTGAAGGATGTAGAGGTCATGACCAAAGCAGAAGAACCGGTTGAGCCATCTTCAGAGTCAGCCACGACAGACGCTGGTCTTGTACCTGTTGAGCAAGAGCCTAAACCCACGGAGAAGAAGCCCACAAAGCCTAAGTGGTTCAAAATGTGATTGAACATGGTCTTTACACACAAAAGAAGAAAACATGTTGCCTTTGAAATGTGTTGGTTCCTGTGTGTCAGTGTCATAGCAACAATCTTATTGTGTCGATATGGATTTTAGGGGCTTCAAAAAAGAAAACCCATCCTTGGTTTATGCGGAGTAAAAGATGGAACTAGAAAGAAAACGAATGCGTTATTTTGTTAGGTCGTATGAATTTTAGACTATGGCTAATAGTTTGGTTTAAAGTTTAACAAAAAAAAACATGAATTGCGAGACATTTTAAATGATTGGTCGTATAGCCAAAAAAAAAAAACGTCACATTTTATGTGGTTGACTTTTATTTGGAACTTTGCACAAGAGCGTGATAGGTCATGGGATGCTCAAGCTCAACCCACTACCACTCTCGATTCACAAAATCATTATTCTTAAATTAAATTTTATAATTATTCCCTTTAGTATTTGATTAAGTTTAGCAACGACTTTAGTACTTACTAAATTTAATTTATCAATCAAACAGTGTTCCCACTATCCAACTCATTTTTAGTGTCTCTCTCTCTCTCTCCATCATTACACATCAATTTTTCTGCCTCGCCCTCTCGTCTTCCTTCGCAGGTTTTTGATCCCTTGTCGTTTTCTTGATTCTTCCGATCTCATCTCTTGTTTTTGATCATTCGTAGACTGTATATTGATCCAGTGTTTAGTCTGATCCGATCAATTACAATTACTTATTATCAAGTTTTATTCGTTTTGATGGTGGGTTGTGTTACTCAAGAATCTTCACCTTCTTCTCAAAGCATCGTGATGATTAATCAGTCGTAATTTTCGCAGCTTTCTGTGTTGTGGTAAGATGGATTCGGGGGAATGGCACGTTGAGAAGAGGTCTAGTTTGAGGAATGATTCGTTTTTGAAAGAGTATGGTCAAGCCCCTGAAACTGGTAGTCTCTCCATCATCGTCCTTGGTGCCTCTGGTGATCTTGCTAAGAAGAAGACTTTTCCTGCTCTTTTCAATCTATACCACCAGGTTGTTTTTTCAAATAAACAAAATCTCACCAATGGTTTGATTGTTTCAATCCCAACACTCTTTCTCATGTTTATATGATGAGAGCACAGGGATTTCTTAATCCAGATGAAGTTCACATCTTTGGTTACGCAAGGACTAAGATCTCTGATCAGGAGCTCAGAGATCGGATCCGCGGGTTAGATCATCCGCCTTTTCGTTTAATTTGTCTTCTTTGGTAGATCTATTCTCTGAGTTGATGATCATGTAGATATCTTGTTGATGAGAAGAATGCATCGGAGAAAGTTGAAGCTTTGTCAAACTTTCTACAGCTGGTTAGTTACTCCATTTTCGATTACACCATCGTGCATTCCTTGGTTTGTTGGTTACTGAAAAACATTGATTTTGTAGATTAAGTATGTGAGTGGACCTTATGATTCTGCGGACGGGTTCAAAAGACTAGACAAGGCGATTTCAGAGCATGAAGTTGCTAAAAAGACTTCTCAAGGATCTTCAAGGAGATTGTTTTATCTTGCACTCCCGCCGTCTGTATACCCTCCTGTATGCAAGATGATCAAGGCATGGTGCACTAACAAATGTGAGATTAACCTGTGTTTAAATTGACCAAAACATTGTTAGATACAAAAGATTAAACCTGTGTAACTCTCGTTGGAATGCATTATCTTCCAGCTGATCTTGGTGGATGGACTCGGATCGTTGTTGAGAAGCCATTTGGAAAGGACCTGGAATCTGCAGAGCAACTGAGTTCCCAGATTGGAGCGTTGTTTGATGAACCACAGATTTATCGTATTGATCACTATCTGGGAAAGGAATTAGTCCAAAACATGGTAACACCTATTTGCTTCTAGTCAATATTTTATTTATTTAGACACAAACATAGTCTTACCCCATGCATTATTTACAGTTGGTCCTCCGATTTGCCAATCGGTTGTTTTTGCCACTATGGAACCGCGACAATATCGCGAATGTGCAGGTTAGAGCTTGATCACTTAGCACAGAAAGTCTCAAACTTTTGTTTAGAGTTGTATCTGTAGAAATCTCTAATTAATTTCTGCAGATTGTTTTCAGGGAAGATTTTGGAACCGAAGGCCGCGGGGGATATTTTGATGAATATGGGTAATCTTTTCTCCGTGTTTCCTTTGAATATGATGTACATGAGGCAACTATATCACTGCATTCTGATGATTTGTATAATTTTCCATTTCAGAATCATTCGTGATATTATCCAAAACCACTTGCTCCAGGCAAGTGTTCGCACTTGAAATATTTGTCTATTGTGAAGGAAAACATAAAATTGTCATCAGAAGTCTTGTGTTTTACCTTAAAGGCCACTTCCATTTGACTGGTTTTCCTTGGGGTCTCTCTGTAACCACATATGCTTTCATATATTGACCGAGTTTAGTGTACTGCAGGTTCTTTGCCTTGTCGCCATGGAGAAACCAATCTCTCTTAAACCCGAGCACATCCGTGATGAGAAAGTGAAGGTGATTGCTTTTTTCTTTCGTGACACATTTTCCTTTTTCTGATTCATATCACTATTAACTTTTCTGTTTGATTTAGTCACATTTTCATTAACAAACTTTTGTCGGAGGTTATTTTTCATACTATTGGATCTAGTGATATCTTCATTTGCATATTCAGCCAATTAATACCAGTTGACTGATATTTTAAATGAACTTCAGGTTCTTCAATCGGTGATTCCTATAAGAGATGAAGAGGTGGTTCTTGGACAGTACGAAGGGTATAAAGATGATCCAACTGTTCCAAATGACTCAAACACTCCAACATTTGCCACAACAGTTCTTCGCATAGACAACGAAAGATGGGAAGGTACCGGCGTGTTCCTTTCACGCTTCATCTTTTTATTTTATAGGTCGAGTTTGGAAGATCATCTAACAGAGGACATGACTAGGGAGAAAAGAATCAAAGACTAAACATTAGTTCAGTTCATATTGTTCATATTTATGGCTTTATTATTCTACAGTAGCTAAATGAACTCTTCTGCTCTGGCATATAACCAATTTTCCGGAATCTAAAAACATGAAGTAGCATCTTATAATGGAACAGACATTAGCTCAATTCATATTTTCCCTCCATTATTAGACACTATCTTCCGGAGTTATCTCTATATCAGAATCCGTTTTATTAGTAATGGTTATTGACTTTTGGATCGATTTATCTTTCAGGTGTTCTGTTTATATATTGACTTTAGGAATGATTCATCTTTCAGGTGTTCCGTTTATACTGAAGGCTGGAAAGGCAATGAGTTCAAAGAAGGCAGATATTCGCATTCAGTTTAAGGATGTTCCTGGCGACATATTCAAATGTAGGTTACTGACACCAACTCAAGCTTCTCAGATTCAAGTGTATATACTGACACCAAAAGTTTTGTTGGTCTAAACTCGTATGCAATGCAACAGGTCAAAAGCAAGGGAGGAATGAGTTTGTTATACGCTTGCAACCGTCAGAAGCCATGTACATGAAGCTAACTGTAAGTGCATGAGGAATCAATCATAATTTACTATAATACAAAAATGGAGAGATTCAATTTCCTTCATAAGCTAAATATATGATGCAACTATTTTATAAATGTATCTTAGTGTGACTCGAAAAGAAAACAATTGTCTAATGGTCAATTGTGTCATTCAATAAATCTGAACTCTTTTTGGCTGTGCTTCGCAGGTGAAGCAACCAGGTCTGGAGATGCAAACCGTGCAGAGTGAACTAGACCTATCGTACAAGCAACGTTACCAAGGTGTCTCGATCCCAGAGGCTTACGAGCGCCTAATTCTTGACACGTATGAAGCTAAATGTTATCTAGTTAGAGTATCAAAAATATTTATTCTTCCTATTTAGTAACCAAATTATGTATCTTTATGCAGAATCAAAGGCGACCAACAACACTTTGTTCGCAGAGACGAATTGAAGGTACTTTACCTTTCTCTTTCACCACTTAAAATCTCCCTGAACCGGTCAATCTGCATTACAAGTTTGATCGAATTACCCTTCCTTTCTCAAATATTTTGTTACATTACATGATTTCAAGAACCAAACTCAACTTGGTTTCAAAACTCAATATGATTTTATCCAAATTTGTTGTCAAATCTTGATATCTTTTCCCCCATTGAGAAGATCTTATAACAAATATATGTTTGTGATCAATCGAAAAACAGGCAGCGTGGGAAATCTTCACTCCGCTGCTTCACAGGATCGAAAAAGGAGAAGTGAAATCGATCCCGTACAAACCAGGAAGCCGAGGCCCTGCCGAAGCTGATAAGCTACTAGAGAAAGCTGGTTATTTACAGACCCATGGCTACATCTGGATCCCTCCCACATTGTAAATGCTATAAACATGGAGATGATGATGATGATGATGATGATGATGATGATGAGTAGCTTCTCTTTTTCTTGTTTCCTTGCTGAATAAAAATCTCTTCATGAGCTTGTAAGTTAAACTTATGTAATACTAGTGATCTTCACTAGGACATTGTTTGTCTTGTGTTTTTGGTTGTAGTTTTTCGTTTTTTTTTACACATTCGATTTTGGCTTTGTAGCATAACTGGTTATACTAAGATTTCCCTTTTTCTTTATAATAAGAGGATTGAATCTCAAGATAATGTGCGTAATAATATTTCTATTTTTATCCAAAAGGAGAAGATTTAATCGAATGTGCCATGATTGGACGTATACATCTAGAAGAGTTCTTTATACCTCTCTTCTAATCTTATGTTGATGTGACCAGGAGTTGTGTCATCATCCCAAAGAAACAAAAATCGATGTTCATATATATCAAATCGTTTGTGCAATTCCTATCAATAAAAGGACCAATAACTCGTGGAAGCAATGCTTCTACACCATTTATGTGATCCAAATTATGTCGATTAATCAAGTCAAGTTTATCGAAGATCTCTAGGTAAGACTGTTCATTGTGGTCTAATAGGGTTTAAGACTATTCATTTGTTAGTGTGGTGCAGATTGAAATCGTCTATCATGGAATCAGGGCCGTTCCTGTGATTTTTGGGGCTCCATACAAAATTAAAAAAAAAAAATTTAAATCTAAAACTATATATATCAAATAGTTATGTAATAAATCATAAATTTATTTGTAATTTTTTATTTTCTATGGTAATAATATATTTGTTCGAAAAAAATAAACAATTGAATTTTTTTTGTTAATTTTCTCTTTATAATCTGAATTTTTAAGTAATCTTTTTAGTTATAGTGTAAAATAATATATTTTTGTCTATATTCAAAAAAAAAAATTATTTAAATTTTTTTTAAATTGTGGGCCCCACAAAAGTGGGGGCCCCACAAAAGTGGGGACCCCACACCAATGTTTCTTGAAAATATCCTCAGGGCCGGCACTGCATGAAACTTGTGATATTGATAGAACTATCCATTTGTGGAGTCGTCGTTGGAAATGTTCATATCTTTTCAATTGTGTGGAGAATTTGGTCATTATTTATATTGTGTGACTAGATTATGATACTCAAATTACAATTATGGATGTAAATATTTAAATTTTAATTAGTATAAAAAAATTATCATGCGGATCCAATATAAATTATATATAAGTAGAACTCTTTTTGTTTTGTCACGAAAATATTTTATTAAGAAAACTTAAACAGAGTCGAGAGCTCAAAGAGTCTCTTTGGCTAGAGAATCCGCCGATATATTTTCCAATCGTGGAATGAATCCTATTGTAAAGGAATTGAACAAAGGTAATATGGCTCGGATGTCACAAAGGATGAAAAAATTTCGTCGTGTGAATCTTCAGAGCGAAATATGTTGTCCGAGAAGACTTGAATGTCGTATCTTTCATGCTCAAGTGCAGCCGTCAGAGCAGCGAGAATCGCTAGGGATTCAGTCACTAAGGCCGAAAACACTAGGTTCTTTGTGCCTGAACCGGAGAAGGTAATCGTCTGATCGGCGTTTGATCTCATGAACCGGATATATAAGTAGAACTCAAGTCATATTTTAATAACAAATAAAATAACAATTTTAAGTATTACAGAATTAAATCACAAAAAAGTAAATTTCATGTTAATAAACTCATAATAATCCTCTAAAAGGTTATAGATAGAGTTATCAAACATCACATAAAGACATGATTGATAATGATAATTGTATATCAATGATGTTCTTTCTCATAGAGATATTTAATCACCAACTTATATACACTCTTGAATCCTAATAGTGAGTGTAATATTATTATTTTAAACTTAAATAAATTTCCAGTTTGTACAATATTTTTCATTTTTTAACATTGGAAAGTATCAATACCGTCGTATATAGAAATTTTTGTAATATTCGAGACTATGCTTGTAGGTCTTTTTTCTTCTTCTTTTTTTTTGGCATTCTTGTGAATTTTTTTAAATTTTAAATTGAAACTTTGATATGTTTTCAAATTAGTTGTTTTTCAATATATATATATATATATAGTTGTTTTATCATACACCTTTTTAAATTAAAACTTTCAGGGTTTTTTTTTGCGGTTTATATTCTCTCTATTTTCGTTCTTATTGTTTTTCTTAATTAGTTTAGACTATTAATTTTTTTTTTTTAATATATTTTGTAACTTTTTAATATTTAATTTAATTTTATCTGTTTGAAATATATTGGATTCACATTTTTTCTAAAGGATTAATCCTTCGGAAATCATTGATGAGAACATACCAACGTTATCGTCTGGAGCTAGTATATGTCCACAATCCTCAAGTTTGCTATCCACACGTTACTGACTATTATGAAACTTATGGAAAACGTGTAACGACGTGATCTTTAATGGAAGGAAGTGGGATCTGACTGACATCTTAAGGAGAACTCTCAACTTAAACTAAAGCAAGTGAATGTGACTCAACACCTTCACAATCAGTCCTTACATCGACTACACAACAAAGGCCAAAGGCATACACCAAAAATAACAACCATGGGTTGGTCACCCGTCCATCGGGATGCTTAAAATGTAACCGCGATGCAAGTTTCAGTCGACAAAGTCCCAATCCAGATCCGGATGACTATACGAACTCAAACGAGGATTTAAAATGTGCAGCATCCTCATTTATGCCAAAAGCAAAGCACCATTAAAAATCGAAAGTTTTAGTCTTCTTCATGCAATGCAACTAGCATGACATCATCGTAGATATCATTGGATGATATTTGAAGGAGACTCTACGATTCTTTTGGATTGGATACATCGAAGACAAATGGACAAATCAATAGACAATCTGGTTAATAAACTTAATCAGTGGAGCCGTTTTTTTGCATGTGTTCACTTTCTCCATACCGATTATAGAAAAAAATGCAATAACTGATAAGTTAGCTCAGAATATTCGCAATATGATTACAATTTTCCACCAGATTTTATTAAACGGACACTATTACGTGATTTGTAAACTTTTTAAGCTATTAATAAAAACATATGTTCAAACAAAAAAAATTGTTAACACAATCATCTAGTCAAACATTAGACACATATCATGATTTATTGAATTATAATTATCCTATGTGTCATGCATACATTGAGCACAAACTTTATATAAATAAGATAACAAATTAAAAGATTTTTTAAATAATGTAGAAAAAAGGACCAAATTTCTTTTTCTTTTATGTAAAGGTGAATAGTTCAATATTTAGTTAATGTTATGAATATGAACAAAAAAAATTATAAAACCAAAAATCATAATAGTAATTAATTAAAATTCTACATAATTTGATATCAATCAGAATCCAACAGAACTATTTGCAAGCAATATATTAAACATATAATATTCTCTCTAAAATTCATTTATTAGTATTGAAAAGAATACCAATTTTGAAACGACAATTATTTAATTTACTTAAGAGGTTATAGTCTATAGAAGTGTTTAATTTTGTATTAATTTTGGTAAATCATTACTTCCACTTGAATGAATCAAACTAAAAAAAGGTAAAAAAGTACATGAAAATAGAAAACGTGTTGTTAAAGAATTGAGATTATTTATGGAAACATAATAAAATCAGATTGACTAGATAGATGAATAACCTTATTTAAGGAAAAATGTCGTAAAGGATTTAAATGAAAAAAATCTAGAGACGTAATCATTTTACTAAAAAAGAAAAGGAAAACATTTATTATTAATTTATTTTAGAAGTTATAGTTAGACACGCGCCAAATTCGCAGCATCAACAATAAGAGCAAAGCCCTAAAGCCTTTCTCTCTCTCTCTCACTGGATCTTCTTCTTCCTCTCAATCCTCTCTCTCTCTCTCTCTCTCTCTCTCTCTTTCTCCGCTGATTTTGCGATCATTCATTCTCTCGCCGTTTTTTTTATTTGTTGGATCTATTTAGATTTTGAATTCGGTCCTTTTCCTTGTCTAAATCTAAATCTCCCAGTTTTTTAGCTTAAATTCTGTTTCATTAATCTTCTGGGTTTCTATGGAGGTTAATCGCGACGAGTTTGGAGGTTCTTATGCGGCTTGGGGTATGAAAAAATCTGGAGATTACAGAAAATTAGAATGGGGTTTTGGTAATTTAGGTGGATTTGGGGAAGAAGACGATGATTTTCTGGGTTTGGGTGAAATCAGTGGAAATAATAATAATGTGCTTTTTAGTTTACCTGAAGATCCGTTTTGTATGAACATTAGATCGAGTTTGAACACAATCTCAGATTGGTTACTTGAGAATCAGATTGATTTAGTATCAGATTCTTGTGATGTACCAATCGATCTTGATCAGAGGCTCTTCAAGAGCTTCAAGGGAGTTGGTGAAGTGAGTTTGCCTGAGGATCCATTTGGTATGAAAGTTAGATCGAACTTGAATTCATTCTCGGATTGGTTTCATGAGAATCAGAGGGATTTAGTATCAGAATCACCAATCCTGAATTGTGATGATGGTGGTGAACCTCATGATGCATTTGAGTTAGTCCTTCCATATCTAGAAATGAAAGATATTCTTGCGGTTGAAGGGGTTTGCAGGTCATTGCGTGACTCGGTTAGAAAAGAGCCTTTTTTCTGGAGAACCATTGACCTCGGTGATTCGCCTCTTAAAGATAGAGTAACTGATGATTCGCTTTTGAAGTTAACACGCCGCGCTCAAGGTAATCTTCAGTCTTTGAATCTGGCAGGCTGTGTTGGTATCACTGATAATGGCTTGATGCAAGTGCTTGCGAGTAATCCACGTCTCACTAAGGTTAGTTTTCTTCGTATCGAAATCTTCATGTTGCCCCTTAATTCTGCTCTTATACATTGTCATGTCGAATACGTGGTTGCTGGATTTCTTTAATGCCCTTTAGAGAAGTAGTTGACAAAGCCTACGAATCGTAAGCTTACTATAATGGAACCAATCTTGTTACCTGATTTGGATTGTCTGTGCAATTGTGTTTGTTTCCAATTCTGTATTGAGTCTCTGCGTACTGCATCGGTCTTTACATGCTCTTCGGCTTTAAAACTGGATTCTGTTTCTGTGTCTTTTATGCTTGTTAAGTTTGGTGTCCCTAACACGATGAGTCTTTCAAATATATGTTTTGCAGCTGAGCATATCGGGTTGTCTTAAACTAAGTACAGCAGAAGTGTTGTCCATTTTAAGGGACTTAAAATCCTCAAACCGTCTTGGAGTCAAAAGCCTAATCACTGGTGGGGTGTTATATTTCACAAAGGAGCAATTTAAAGAGCTGAACTCATTACTTGGAGCAGATGCTAATGCGGTTCCAAAATCCAGGAAGCAGAGATTCTTTACATCTTTTAGATCAGAGTTCTCTTTAGAAGACGATCGAGTTACTGACATAGAGATTTGCCCGCGGTGTGAGAAACCGGGGATGGTATTTGATTGTCCAGGAGAAGCCTGTCCGTTGAAGGATCATCCTTGTCCTAAATCATCGTGCAGAGCTTGCATAGTCTGCATAGAACGTTGCCTCGACTGTGGGAGTTGCTTAAATGACTGTGAACATAAGCCGTTGTTCTGTTTTGCATTCAGCTGTATGGTCTGCTATAAGAAGAACTTGAAGTCAGAAGCATAATCAGACTCAGAAGGGCTTCAGGTCTGACTTATGGAGAGAGAAAGAGAGAAGTAAAGACAAGAGCTTTACATGAAAGTGGAAGAAGCACCGTATTTCAAATGAGGGGTATGTAGAATTTACAAGAGAGGAGAGGGAGAAAGACAGTATTTTCTCGTTTCTTCTTTTCCTTTTCCATCGAAATTCACATTTTCCTACCTTGATAATACTATTATATATTTGTGCCTTGATGTGAAGTGGAATGTGGTTGTGGTTATGAAATTATAACGAAGATATCTGTTGCCCAAAGTAGATAACAGAATTGAATTTAGAGAGTAAATTCTTAGGTATGGTATAAATCTAAGCAACTAACAACTATGTCTATGTATACTTAGAAACTCTAACTCGATGTATAATAGTGAGGTTCGTTCAAGGAACCAGCAATACACTATAATCTTTTGAAATACAAATTCAGCTAAGCAATCAAAGTGGTTTTAAGTTGTCACGTTCAGCAAGCAAATATGTAAATTCGGTTTAAACAATTTATGATAAAGGCGTTGGATCAATGGAAAGTATCTCAGGGATTAGATCATCAAGAACCAAACAGTTATTCAGGTTATCAATTAGGAACCAATCTAGAACTCAACCATAAAATTAAGAGGATCCACTATCGTGGCATCAACTACTTCATCAATCAATCTAACACCCTAAACTGTCGTTTGAGATTACAAAGAATGATGAGCATTAAAAGGATAGGATCGATTTGTTCACAAGTCGCCTTAACTTCAACTGTCATTGGCTAAGGACGAATCGCCCATCTATCTTAATTCTAGCAATTCACAACACTTTTGATGAGTAAATTAAACCTAATATCAAAAGCTAGGTGATCAAGCTAGTCTAGGCGTTACGATCAACAATAGATGGAGATATCAAATATATTTCAAAACCTATCTATGCTTAGTTCGTGAATCTCTAATCCCATCAAACCTAACCTAATTTGGGAGATTACTCGCACATAGTAAATCGAATAATAATAGCGAACGAGATAAGAAACTTCATCGATAAAATAAATAGAAAAGATAAGAGTTTAGAAAACTTCAACAAAAGGTGGAAGACAATCTTCAATCTTACAAAACTCTAAGAAACAAAGTATCGATCTCTCTTTCTCACTCGTGTTCACTTTTCTTTATGTCGTTCGTGTCTACCTCCCTCAAAAGTCTCGAAAATATCTCTTTTTAAAAGAGGCTCGACGGCTGGAATCGATTAGGGTAACTCTAGGTGGCGAAAATAGGTTTAATGAAAATTTCCAAAAGTGGATCTTCTGGGGAGCAGGTCGGTCGATCAGGAGCGGGTGCTCCTTATCTCCAAAATCTTCAAAAATATCCAGTTTCCCTCTTTTTTCGCCAAGTCCCATTGCAAGTTCCAATCCTCCATTCCAGCCACTTTTAGACCTAGAATGACTCAAATTTGAATGAAAGACTCGATAAAAAACCTACAAAACAAAGGTTAGAATGCGCCAAAAACGCATTATATCAATTCTCCCAGACTTAGATCTTTGTTCGTCCTCAAACAAATTCAAGACCAAGTGAAGGAGAAAAGTTTGAAAACGCGGAAACTCTTTCATCCTCAGTGAACCGGGTTAATAATTTTCAATCTGCAGACCACATAATCCAGATTACGAGTAGCAAAACTTTACCAAAACTCCTCAACACATTTCTCAACCAAGTCTCATTTCCCAAACACAAACTCAACAAATTCAAAGTTGCGTGAGGGTCTCGCTAAAGGCACCATTTAGGGTAGACGACGCTAAAGGGTTTAAGGCCATTTAGAGGTGGAGTTCAAAGTGTTTAAAGTGTTTAAGGGTTACCCGATGTTCGTAGAGGATGCACGATATTGCACAAAATTGCAAGAGAGAATAGGTCCATTGATATTCCACATTCTCTAAACCACTTTTTCTTTCTTCCAATCTCTTCAACGTCTCATCTAGCCATCGTCCACATTGGGTATACTCGCTGTGCAGAGAGACACTATCTATTTACAGATTTACCACTCTTCACCATTTTTTTTTTTTAAGAAACTTAAGAGTTTAAGATGATGATGATGAAGAGGGTTTCAATTACAAGCGTGTGTCTCTCAAACACGAAGATAATCAGAGTTGTTGTACATACCCAAGTGGAGCTCATAATTGTCATTTCTTCCTCGTGGATTTTTGTTCCACCTCACTGTAAAATCATCTTCGAAAAATAGGAGCGGGTGTGGGTGCTCCCAGTTCCAGAGCAGGGGTTCTTCACAAAGAGTGATTTAGAGGCAGTGTCGACCCAATTCTCTCCGGCCCTTTTGCGCATATGCTGCTCATATGATGTTGAAGCAACAAGAATGCAAGAGGCTTGAAAAGAGGTAAGGGTTAAGAAGGGTACTAATTAAAAATGAGCTAGCTATTCAGGAACAACAAGAGTGATAAAAAGAATAAGGAGTCCTGAATATGATTCGTTTCCCTAATCTAGTGCCAGTAGCGAGAAGGATTTTCGGTCAATATGAAACCTGAAAGATAGTGTATTGAAGTGTTCCAATTGTTCCTTGTACCCACGCCCTGTAGAAATGGTCACTAGAGAGAAAGTTAAACACAAATAGTTCAAACATCATCATAAGATAAGGTCCTAATTCCCAACAAAGTCTTAACTCAATAAAACAAAAGAAAAAGACTCAATAAGACATAATAAGAAAAAGAAAACAACCAAAAGAAACGATATTAGTAGCAACTCCCCCTAGACTTACTTCACACCGTCTCGGTGTGAGAATAAGAAAAGAGAGAGTGAAAAGAAAGAAATAAAATCATAAGGAAAATCATAAAATAAAATTGTTTGTGATGATACACTGGGCGAATAAAGAAGCGATGTCTAATCGCTTGTGGTGTTATCAGAGTCGTCCCCATCATCCGTGATCGGCTTCTTGCGTTTTGCTGAACATGTTGAGGGACCAGCTGAAGTAGACGGGCGGGCAGATGTGGAAAGACGAGCAAGAGGTGGTTGAGCAGGCGCGGTGGAAGGCATAGTCGCAGTAGAGTGTGACCCGCGACATCCCTTTTGCAGCATGTGCAACACCCGGCGGAGCAGCCCGTTGTTCTTCTTGGTCGCGTCCACCATCCAGCGGCGGTACTCGACTTCCTCTGGGTTGTCGGCTATGTCCCCAAGCAAGTACTCACTCGTGTAAGGCCGACGGTAGTGGGTCTTAGACCACTGCGTATCTGCTGTCTGCTCTTCCAAGTCCTCAATCTCCTCAGCGCTTTAATGAACATCAGGAGCAGGAGCGGGTGTTGGTGCTGAGGTGCTCTTTCTGGGCGTCGGGGTACTCCTGGCAAACGCTCCAGTGACAGAGGAGAGATACTCTGTCCCAGGCGTGAAGCCCATGTTTGCTGCGACCTCCAACTCCGTCAAGGATGGCTGCGGTAGGCTGCAAAACAGAACACGCTTGTCTCGCGATGTAAAGTGGTCGCATCATGTAAGATCTTACAAGTAATGAGAAAAGCAGTGTCCATAAACTCCTTCTCCACATTGCATGTGGAAGTATCAAGGTCCACTCCTAAATGTAAGAAACAGTCGGGTGAGGAGGCTTTCGATCCTTTCCGTTCCTGCAGCAGGTTTTCCTTTAGCAACCTTTGTCCGCTTGTCCACTATAACCCCGGCAAAAAATGCTCCCATGTTGACACTCACATCAATATCACAACTCAAACCATCTTCTCCTCCAATGGTATCCCTTACCGCGTTGTAGAGTAGGATCAGTTCGTCTGCCCTCACCTTGCTCGCATCATCCTTCGAGAACAGGATCGTGCTGATCGATTTGTCTCCGATCCGTAGAGCCGGGTTCCTAATGGAGGACTGTGCGGCTGACCGGGAGAAGTAGTTCCCGTTGGCTATGAATTTCCAAAATGCATTCGCAATTGGGAGACGGTTGGGGAGGACCACGTTCTGCTCCCTTGAATCAAAACCATAGAGCTGGCAGAGCTCGGGGATCGTGAGCGTACTTCTTCCCTCCAACAAAGAAAGAAAGCACTCCTTCTGAGGCGACCAATTTATGTGGGTTGGAATAAATCACCTTTGCAGAGGCGAGGCACTGCCTAACCAAGTCTAGGTAAAGCACATCCGATTGTGTCGCCATGTTAGTTAGCTGCGTAGTGGCGAGTATGCACCCTACGTCGTGAAACAGTCCCAACCCCTTCCACGTTGTTCCACACAGAAAACGGGTCGGCTCAATGGCAATGTCTACCCAATTATTGTAGTAGTATGCATCTGACTGGTCCCACACGTCATCACAGTTCATCGGGAGGCGAGAATCGGGCAAAGTAAACCGGCTGCCCTCATCACGCGGCCATGGGTTGAACGCTGCCCTAGATGAGGAAGATTCCCCTTTGTATTTGCTGGAGCATGGTGGTTTACCAAAGGATGTCTTTGGTCCTGTCATTCTGCAATAACAACAACAAAAATCCAGCCTGCATAAATCGGTTTCCAAAGTTCACACAAACACATTATTATCAAAGGGAGAATACCCCTGTTTTTTTTTCTTAAATCGAAACTCTATGTGTTCGTGTTCTAGCAGATAAATCCGACCACTCTAAACACATCCAAGCAAAGAATCATAAGCCAATTCGAACCCTGATTCCTCAAAATTTCAATTTCTCATCCAAAATTAGGTTTTCACTTCAAACGACATTGCAAGTCAAATTTCACACTCCTATGTAATCGAAATCATCAATCATCGAGTTCAGAGTTTGCCCAACTAGACACGGCATGAAAAATCAATCGAATCAACCCCTAACTTCACCTTGTTACTCAAAACGACGGATTGAAAAAGAAAATTTTCAAAGTGTTACATTGAGTGTCTTGAGAAACGAAGTGCAAATTCGGAATGAGGATGAAAAATCGATTAAATCAAGCCTTAAATCGCTCAGATTGGTTTAGATTTCGAGTAGTTATGCTTAGAACCAAAAGCTTGAAACCGTTTTAATGGAGAAAGAAATTAGGAAGAAGGAGGAAGGGAAAGAGAGAGAGAGAGAGAGAGAGAGAGAGAGAGAGAGAGAGAGAGAGAGAGAGAGAGGCGCGAGAAATAAAGAGTTTTGGTGGGTCCCACCGTATCAGTTATTTCCCATAGGAAATTGGAAAAATCCTTTTTGATATATTTCTCGGGCCCATCACTTCTCTCTTATTGGACTAACCTCTTGGTGGACCTAAATCCGAATTTCGAATTTTTACCCTGGAGAGCAGGTGCTCTGTATGTTGGAGTAGGTGCTCCTTTCATCGGTTTGATCTGCGTAGTGGATCGATGTGTAGATCGATAATGAGGTTGACCGCTGAAATGGCTTTTGATCTCATCACCCTGGATCGATCGATCGATCTAGCTCGTATATTCCACAAACGTCTTTGTTTTTTTTTTTAAACAAAAAAAAATGAAAACTTAACATTTAAAATAGGGGTGGGCATTACGGTTTTTGGTTCGGTTACGGTTTAGTTTCTTCGATTTTTCAAAAACTAAAACCATATATAAACCACTGTATTTCGGTTTGGTTACGGTTTGGTTTCTTCGGTTTTTTTGTTTATCGGTTTTATAAAAACTCAAACCATTTATAAACCTTTTAAATTACGGTTCGGATTGGTTTCGGTTTATTTCATAATATTAGAAAGAAAAACAATATATAAAACCAAACTTATCAAAAAGTTTAAATAAATATGAATAAATCATCATTAAAAAAAACTAAAGAACAAGATACAAATCAAACCAAATCAAATAAACCGTAAAGCTAAAAACATATATATTTGATAAAGCGAAAAAACATATTTGTATTTCTTTTTCGAGCTCACGTGCGTGGCACATGAAAAGACAAATAAGAAAGGAGAAAGAAATATAGTATTAAGTATAATATTCCTTTCCTCCGGTGGTCGTAGATCTGAATCATGAATTCAGAAGTCATAAGCAACTCAAAAATCGGTAAGAAGTAGAACGAACCCTTAGTTTGATCCTACTCGAATCGGATTCAAGTCGGTGGCAGTATTTTGATATTGAATCCGGTCTGGGTTTTGCACCGGAAATCATGAAAGAAGACAAATCTGCTCATCAAGACAACCATGAACAAATTTACCACCAAAACAGTCACTTGGGTTCTTTCAAATTCGCCAAATTATTTGATTCAGAAGCTTCCTGGGACAAGGTACGCAATCAACAACTCTTACAATTGCAACTCTTGTAGAAAGAATTATAATCGATTCGTTTTGTTTCCCTGGCTTTGTTCTATATTGCTTGTTGGGGAAAATAAATTCACTACTTGGTAGACCTTGGTTAGTGCAGGTCGAGCATAAGGCTTGGCTGCACACTATTCAGGCCAGGTCTAATAAGCTGATGACATGCTATTACTTGACGATACATCATCTACGTCAGGTAAAGCATGGTCATAGCTTGCCTTTACCTGATGATACATCATTTACGTCAGGTAGAGCATGGTCATAGCTTGCCTTTACCTGATGATACATAATCTACGTCAGGTAGAACGAGGTCATAGCTTGCCTTTACCTGAGAATACATCATCTACGTCAGGTAGAACGAGGTCATAACTTACTGATACCTAACGAGGGATTGTCTACGCGAGGTAAAGTCAGGTAGTAACCTGACTAATACCTGACTACACGTCATCTACGACATGCTAAACGAGGTAGTAACCTGCTAATACCTGACTACACGTCGTCTACGACATGCTAAACGAGGTAGTAACGTGCTAATACCTGAAAATACGTCATGTATGTCATGTAAAATGAAGAAATGACTTGTCGGTAGCGAGTAAAGTATCGTTACTAAGCTGTCATCAAGTTGATAACGTCGTTATGACGTCGTTACAAGGTTAGTTTACCTTATTTGATATAATAATACATGATATTTAAGATAGACTTGTAGAGAAGTTTGTCATTATCTAGACCTCATAATATGATTCAAATACATCAAGAATCCCGATTATTGAGGAGATAAGCTTGCACGTAAAGTAGAATCCTAATCCTACGAGGATTTGATCAAGTCTTATAAATAGAGACGTCTTGGAGAGAAGGGGGCATCGAAAAATACACAGAGAAAACTCAAGAGCTACATCTTCACAGCATCCAAGAGATAGCCACCAGAGATCTAGCCTTGTTTTCCACATCCAACGAAGTTCTTTATAACACTTTAGACATCTAGACGTTGTAATACAATTCGGCTACAAGCCTACTTCGTTGATTAATAAAGCTATACTTCTCTCTATCATTCCGTAGATCTGTGTACTTGCGAACCTAGTTAAATTTTGCCGAAACAATTGGCGCTAGAAGGAGGGGACAGATTTAACTACGTGAGACATGGTGAACGAAGATGAAAACGTGACAAATACGGGAGGTGACAACCCTCAAGATCCCGCTGCTCAACTGGCAGAACTCACCGCCCAGATGAAGCGGACTGAAGAAAGAGTAGCGTTGCTCGAAGCAGAGAACGCTACGTTGAAAGCTACAAATGAGTCTCTACTTGCTGGAAGTAGAGACATTGAGCTCAAAGCTCGACACCGATTTCAGAGACGTGTCGATCCGATGCGATCGCTTGATGGAACTAGACCTGCTGCAGATGCAAGGACGGCGCGGCTTCCAGGAGCTGGTGCATCTGCCGCCGATGCAGTTAGAGATGAGGTTCAGACGCAAGTCATCCAATCTTTGCTTCACCCTAGTGAAGCAGCAACAACCCGTTCAACAGGAGATCCACACCTGATTATCAAACGTCTCGAAGACATTGAAGCAATGATAAAACGACTTCCTGGTGTAGCACCGCCGATAACAAAGAGCGCACCTAACTACTATGTGGATACTCTGTTCATGGACGAGATCGCGCTTGTAGAGATGCCTAAGAGGTTTTCGTTTCCCTCAATGATGATGTATGACAGAACCACAGATCCTGACAATCACATCGCACAATACAAATAGCGAATGTTTACCACTGCGATCGCAAGAGAGTATAGGGAAGCTAGCATGTGTAAAGAATTTGGTTCAAGTCTCACAGGACCTGCGCTCCAGTGGTTTATGAACTACCGAACGGGCCAATAGGTTCATTTGCTTCACTAACTGATCATTTTGTTGAACAATTTGCAAGTAGCAGGAACCTTGAGAGAACATCAGACGACCTCTACGAGGTGATCCAGAAGGAAGGCGAATCGCTGCGCAGTTACGTGGGACGTTTCAACAAAGAAAAAGTATCCATCCCAAGTTGTGTCACGTCTACTGCTATATCAGCGTTTAAACGAGGTTTACTACCAGATAGTGACCTGTACAAAGAACTGACAAAGTATCAGTGTAAAACCATGGAAGACGTGCTCTCAAGAGCATGGGCGCAAATCAAGTGGGAAGAAGATCCTGCTTATTATTATCGACGCTCCCCACGAGATGAGTCACGCGAGGCAAGGAGAGAAAGAACCAACAGGGATGACAAACCCTACAAGAGACCTCGCAGTGATAGTACTAGTAGCAGAAGTGACAACAGAGGTAGTCGCGGACCATTCAACGAGAGTGAATGTGAGAAGCGACAATCTTTGACATGGCCCGACATCAGTAACCTTTCAATCTCTCACGCAGAGTTGGTTGGAGCGCTGAAACACCTTGGTGGAAAGGTAAGGTGGCCACAAAAAATGAGAACACCAAATGATGAACGTGACACTTCAAAGTGATGTGAATTTCACGACGACCATGGTCATCGAACAGAAGATTGCATCACGTTAAGAATGGAGGTAAATGAGTTTCTGAAGAAAGGTCAATTGAAAGAATTTTTGCCTGAACGAATTAGAAGCAGAATCGACAAGGAAAGTGGTGACAAGACTTCACCAAAGTCTGCTCCTTCTTCGCCTCCTAGGCATGATAGAACTATCAACGTGATCACTGGAGGTTCAGAAGTTAGTGGAGTATCCTACTCAACAGCTAAGAAGAACACGAGAACTACTAGACATTACAAAGCAGGCAGCGATGTCATAAGTGACGCT
The DNA here is from genome assembly GCA_964056655.1 of Arabis hirsuta. Lineage (NCBI taxonomy): Eukaryota > Viridiplantae > Streptophyta > Magnoliopsida > Brassicales > Brassicaceae > Arabis > Arabis hirsuta. The sequence continues at coordinate 26,934,312 of OZ053308.1, forward strand.
ACACCCGCATGTTCAGTAAGCTTCACGACTGGTGAAGGCGGAAGTGTTCTAGGTCCCCATCACGACGCGCTAGTCATATCCTTAACAATAGCTAATTGCTTGATGAAAAGGACGCTAATCGACAATGAGAGTTCAACAAACATCCTTTACATGGAAGCTTTTAAAGGACTAGGTCTAAAGGAAGAAGAGCTGACTCGAAAGTCTACGTCATTAATAGGGTTCAGCGGTGAAGTGAAACAGACGGCTGGGGAGGTAACTCTACCTGTATACGCAGGAGGTGTCAACCGACAAACCAAATTCCAGGTAGTGGATTGCACATCAGCCTATAACGCAATAATGGGACGTCCATAGATTCATGACATGAAAGCAGTACCATCAACACTTCATCAAGCAATCAAGTTTGCTACTCCATGGGGTGTACAAGAGATCAAAGGAGAATAAGAAGATTCTCGCTCTTGTTATCAAACGACCTTGAAAGGAACTAAAGAACCCACGAGCGACACTCCACGTCGAAGAGCCAGATGTAGAGCAGTAAGACAAGATTCCGCGAGCAGAGAATGATCCAGGCACTTTGCATCTGAAGATATGCTATTTCTAAGTGTGTTTTATCTATCAACAATGTATGAACTACGAGTGACTTGATCCCGCCATGGGTACGTAGGCAGCCTTAATAAAGGTACAATTGCGAATCTAAAAAAAAGTGATGCAACAATGCATTTTCTATTAACTTGTGTACTTCACAACATGTCTACGGACACGGATTATAATATAGGAGCTTTGACATGTTAATCTTACGAGGTCTTTTATACAAGTACTCAAGTAATAGTCCAGTTTAAACATTTAGAAGCACGACTTCCTTAGAACTATAAGACACATCCTTAATTTGTAATGACTACGGTCAAGTATACAATCAACTGGAGGGCAATACTTCTCAAACACATGACAAGCAACAACGAGCTTATAGCCATTGGTAAACTAGACTGTGATTATTGTCATTGATCTCTCAAAGGCACGACCTGACAAACTAAGAAGGACATCCTCTACAGGTCATGACAATAGTCAACACCTGAAAAACATAGAGGTAAGACCCCATAACTTGACAAAAGTAAAGAGGTATGTCCTCATGAGGTTATGACAATAGTCAATACCTGACAAATTAAAAGGTACAACTTCGAAAGGTTATGACAACAGTTAATGCCTAATAAAAATGAGAGGTACATCCTCACAAGGTCATGACAAAAGTCAATATCTGCCAAAATAAGAGGTACAACCTCGCAAACGAAAATAATGGTTATAACCTAACAAGACGAAGAGGGACGCCTCAAACTTGTGACAATCATTAAAGAAATGTAAATTAGGAGGCACAACCTCTCGGAAAATGCTCAACGAAGTAAATTCCAAATTTGTAAAGATGTATGACCTCGCAAAATATTAAATATAGTTAGGTAGACAAAAAGTTACCGGCTTCCTCAGGTTATAACAACCTTTGTTACCACATAAAAACGAGAGGCAAAACCTCCAAAAAACAAAATACGACGACATGAATGAATGCTAAATATATAGCTACGTCCACCAAATGTGTTCTAAAGATGGTCGTTGTAAACCCACTAGATCAATGATGTCTGGAATAAGTAAGGAGATCATCTCCATAAAGTTTTAAACCCCTACACGTCCAAAAGGCTAACATGCCGAAAATAAACGTGAACAGTTCACGAGGTCTGTCCTCGACACAAGCATCACCAAGAAAGTTTTGAGAACAAGACCAAATTCAAAATGAAGAGCCCATTAACAGCTTGTTGTTTTGTCCCCACGTGGGATTTGTGTCCTGATAATCAGCTGGGCCCAATATGAAAAATCATCATGACCCTAACTCCATAACAAACAACACACACGCGTGTTGCCTTACTTCCACTCAAAACTATAAAAATCTGTCACGAACACGTGAGCAAGTGGGCTACAAGCGTGGTATTACATGGTTATGGACCTTTCTAGATAAAAAATAAACGTTGAGTCTACAAGAGAAATAAAGAATGTAGTATTTATTTATCTGCGTGTGTTCATCTGTCCACAAGGTATCACGTGGATCAGGATATTTTCGGGTCAAGAAAGATCGAAGATCTAGACGTCTATACTCGTCAAATAGTATGTTTGCATACGTAAATAAAAAGGCAGATGTGGTCAAGTCTAAGCGATACGTCGCCAGACGAAGTCCACCACACCAAGCGCTAAGTTAACTACTCTTCAAGTTCTAAATAAGAAATTAAAGAGTGGGGGGGGGGGGGAAACTGTTGGGGAAAATGAATTCACTACTTGGTAGACCTTGGTTAGTGCAGGTCGAGCATAAGACCTGGCTGCACACTATTCAGGCCAGGTCTAATAAGCTTATGACATGCTATTACTTGATGATACATCATCTACGTCAGGTAGAGCATGGTCATAGCTTGCCTTTACCTGATGATACATCATCTACGTCAGGTAGAGCATGGTCATAGCTTGCCTTTACCTGATGATACATAATCTAGGTAGAGCGAGGTCATAGCTTGCCTTTACCTGAGAATACATCATCTACGTCAGGTAGAACGAGGTCATAACTTACTGATACCTGACGAGGGATTGTCTATGCGAGGTAAAGTCAGGTAGTAACCTAACTAATACCTGACTACACGTCGTCTACAACATGCTAAACGAGGTAGTAACCTGCTAATACCTGACTACACGTCGTCTACGACATGCTAAACGAGGTAGTAACGTGCTAATACCTGACAATACGTCATGTATGTCATGTAAAATGAAGAAATGACTTGTCGGTAGCGAGTAAAGCATCGTTACTAAGCTGTCATCAAGTTGATAACGTCGTTATGACGTCGTTACAAGGTTAGTTAACCTTATTTGATATAATAATACATGATATTTAAGATAGACTTGTAGAGATTTCGCAATATCAGGTATTATAAGGTTTGTCATTTTCTAGTCCTCATAATATGATTCAAATACATCAAGAATCCCGATTATTGAGGAGATAAGCTTGCACGTCAAGTAGAATCCTAATCCTACGAGGATTTGATCAAGTCTTATAAATAGAGACGTCTTGGAGAGAAGGGGGCATAAAAAAATACACAGAGAAAACTCAAGAGCTACATCTTCACAGCATCCAAGAGATAGCCACCAGAGATCTAGCCTTGTTTTCCACATCCAACAAAGTTTTTTATAACACTTTAGACATCTAGACGTTGTAATACAATTCGGCTACAAGCCTACTTCGTTGATTAATAAAGCTATATTTCTCTCTATCATTCCGTAGATATGTGTACTTGCAAACCTGGTTAAATTTTGCCAAAACATTGCTGATCAGAATACTCTTAGAAGCCATCAATTTTCAGATGATATCATACTGATAGTGAGTGAAATGAAGTTCAAATAAACCTTAAAGCTAAACATTCGAAATATAAATTAATCTTATTAAAACTAGGTAGAAGTAAAAACTAGAAAAACACCCTACTCTTAATCTCTTATCACCATCAGCCACGATTATTCACATCTTTAAGTTCAATTTGCTTGTGGTACTCTGATAAACAAAGTACAAAATAAATAAACATCAAGAACTACCTAAAGAAACTCATGACAATTTAAAATTAACAAAGAGGCAAACATAGTTTTAACCAGAATAGTTATCAATGCATACCTTGTAAAGAATCCATATACTCTGTTTCTGCTAGCATTTGGCTAATAAGTACGCCACTATCTGAATAAGATAACGATTAAGCCATAAAATCAGCACTTCAACCATAAAAGGAGTTAATGAACTCCTATATGGATCTAAAATGCGATCTCCGGTGCTAAACACAGATTCGAATGAGACATTAGATACGGGAATCACAAACACATCCCTTGCTATTTCTGCTAAGACTAGAAATTTAGTGCTATTAGCTTTCCACCATGATAATATATCCCATGAAAATCCCAGAGGCGAAGGTGTTGGGATAATAACATTTTCCATTAGATAATTATCCAACTGATTGGCTAAAACGTCGTCATTACTCTTTTTTTGTTTGCATTTTCTGGCTATTCCGAGAGAAAAACGTGTCACGAACCCCATGACTACTATTATTAGAAACCATTGGCTCTGCACTCCTATCTTGAGATGAATCTGATGCACTTTATGATCGAGACTTTTTCTTATCACGAAATCCACTATAGGTTTCATACAATCTGCACAGCAAATCCTCGATTTCTGCTTTCAACTTTGCCCACTCTGCACTTATTTTCCCGTACTTATCCTCGAAAACTATGGTCACAAAATCCATTTTGCAACGTGGATCTAGAACACTAGCAATAATCAGAATTTTGTTTATCTTCCCAAGGCCTTCCCAATATTTATCAAACTTTTGTTTCATAGGAGCTACCATGTCCTTCACTTCTGGATCTTGGCTATTTTCCATAGATGTTAAGCTAGCCTCAATAGTGCATAATCTCGTCAAAGCATGTATGAGCCGTGACCTTTGAATATGCAGAGAACACCAACGTTGATTCATAGAATAACTTCAAGAACTCAACCAATAGAGTAACGTCATCCCAATCCAAAGATGAAGGTGGCCCAACTCTTTTCTCTCCATGATCTTCTTCTTGGAAATAAGCATCGTACGGATGATCTTCCAATGCCAATTTATCGAACGTAGATCAGTACTTCACAGCATTAGCCAACATGAGATATGTAGAGTTCCACCTTGTTGTACAATCTAGAGTCAAACTACCTCTGGTAACATTCTTGTCTAATCCCAAAGGACCTAAACGCATATGAAATTATTGAAATCGGTTATCAAAAGATCTCACATACTTCGCCGCATTTCTTATAGCAACAACACCCTTATTTATACGAGCCAAGCCATCTCTCACAATCAAATTTAGTATGTGAGCAGCACATCTAACATGCATAAACTCTCCTTTTAATATTAGGGACTCATCTCCAGAAAAAGCTACGTTGTTTTTCAAGTGCCTAATTTTAGCATCATTTGCAGAAGCATTATCAACGGTCACCATAAACACTTTCTCAGTACCCCACTCAGCCAAACAACTCATCAATGATTCCCAATTTTCTCTCCTTTATGATCATAAATAGGCTTGAAACTAATGACTTTTCTATGCAAACGCCAAGTCACATCAATGAAATGTGCAGCAACCACCATATAGCTGACACCAGTAGTAAGCGCAGTTCATATATCTGTAGCTAGACAAACTCTTTGTTTATGCTCGCTGAAAAACCTCATAAGCATAGCTTTCTCTCTAGTAAAAACCCCAACAATATCCCTAGTAATTGTTCTTCGAGAAGGAATATCAAACTGAGGAATCGATGTATTGCAAAAATTCTTAAACCCAATCTTTTCAACAAAAGCAAAAGGCAACTCATCCAACACAATCATCTTTGCTATTGCACTCCTACAAGAAATTGGGCAATATGAGACAGCAACTAAACCACTCGTACCGTTTCCATCTTGGTTCAACGCTAGCTTTTTCTGGTTTTCATCTCTAGCATCAACTAAACTTTTGTATGCTTTACAAAGATTGGTGTGGGTATTCATTGCACTAGTCCCATTTTTAGCCTTACACTTAATTATTTGACCACAATAGTTGCACTTACTCCTATCTCGATCATCTGCAAGCTTGGTAAAATGCTTCCATGCATTAGAGCGTGGACAAGATTGCTTGCTCGTGTTTGAAGGAGGAGGAATCGTGCTTTCTCTCCTTTTTTCCCCATGATTAGAATCTGCCATCTACAATAATATAATATATAACAGCAAAGAAGAGAAAGCACGATCATAGTATGCACACCGAACTGCCATACTTGCATGCTTCAAGTATGCAACAAACCAAATTTTAACAGCAAAGAAGAACAAATGATTAGATGTTTTACCAGTGCAAATAAAGAGAGGGAGAGAAAGAGAGAGATTTGTGTATGTACCTTGAGTTGATAAGAGAATAGAAGAAACGGCGTGAGAAAAAGTGAAAACCTAATTAGGAGAAAACTTTATAATGTAGGTTTTACTTATTAGAAAATATCGTAATCTAAGTACCTAATCAATCTTAAATTCTTAACAAAACTACAATACTAATAATAATAATATAAACTATTTTAAAAAGAAAACAGAAAACCCGACGGTTTTATGGTTTTAAACCGAAACCGAAACCAAAACCAAAATAGTTTTAAAATGGCAACCAAACGGGTTTATAGGTAAAACTGAAACCAAACCAAAGCACCTAATTACGGTGCGGTTCGGTTCAGTTTGGTTCGGTTTTTTTGTCCACCCCTAATTTAAATCCAAAGTTAGTAATAAAAGAAATCAAATTCAAAAAGTTAGAAAACGTACCGATGGCTTGCCTCCCACCAAGCGCTTGGTTAAAGTCTTTAGCTTGACTTGATTAGCCATTTTAGGCTTTCGGTGCATCTCCTAAGGGGATGAATCCTCCTTCGACTTGGTTCGTGTCAGCGAGGTATGGCTTAAGCCGCTGACCGTTTACCACGAACTCATTGCCTTTGGCGTCCAGCAACACCACGACTCCATATGAACGGACCTCCATAATGAGAAAGGGCCCGAACCACCTAGATCTCAACTTTCCAGGAAAAAGCTTAAGACGAGAATTAAAGAGAAGTACCTGGTCGTTTGGTTGGAAGTTTCGGGTGAGTATCCTCTTGTCGTGATACATCTTGGTTCTCTCCTTGTATATTTTTGAACTCTCATAGGCTAGGTGCCTAATCTCCTCCAATTCATTAAGTTGCATGGATCGCCTCTCCAAGGCAGGTTTGACATCGTAATTCATCAGCTTAACAGTCCATGCCGCCTTGTATTCGAGCTCCACTAGAAGATGACAAGACTTCCCATATACCAAGTGAAAAGGCGTTGTCCCCAACGGTGTTTTATATGCAGTTCGGTAAGCCCACAACGCGTCATCCAACTTAGCAGCCCAGTCCTTCCTAGTGGTTCCCACGATCTTTTGTAGGATACTCTTGATTTCCCTCTTGGAAACCTCAACCTGACCACTAGTCTGCGGATGGTATGGCGTCGCTACCTTGTGCTTTACACCATTCTTTCTCAATAGGTTCTCAAAAACCTTGTTGATGAAATGAGTCCCTCCATCGCTAATAACCACTCGCGGCACTCCAAACCTGGGGAATATTATGGACTTGAACATCTTTACCACTACACCGGCATCATTTGTTGGGGAAGCAATGGCCTCAACCCATTTGGACACGTAATCAACAGCCACTAAGAAGTACTGGTTTCCATAGGAAGATGGAAAATGTCCCATAAAGTCTATCCCCCACACGTAAAACACTTCAACTTCCAGAATAAAGTGTTGAGACATCTCATTCCTTCGCGAGATGTTTCCTTGCCTCTGACATGTATCGCACCTTGAGATGAAAGCTTGTGCATCCCTGAACATCGTTGGCCACCAATACCCAGCTTGCAGCACTTTAGATACCGTTTTGAAGGTCGCGAAATAACCGGCATAGCTCGAACTATGGCAATGAAACAGGATATCTGGAATTTTCTCATCAGGAACACACCTCCTAAAAATACCATCCAAGCACTGCTTGTAAAGGTACGGCTCGTCCCAGAAATATCTCCTTATGTCTTGCAGGAACTTTCTCTTCTTATCTCCCACAAAATCAGACGGTTCCAGGTCTGCAGCAAGGTAGTTCGCTATCTCCCCAAACCATGGAAAACTCGGAATAATTGCCTTGGAAGTAGCACCACAAAACTCCTCTGGAGCAGGTGCTCTTAGTGTCAGAGCAGGTTTCCTTGTCTGGAGCAGGTGCTCTAGCACACAAATTCCAATTGCATACACATGTTCATCCGGTAGTGCATCATCAAGTGGTACCGTATCATCAACTTTCAGGCGGGATAGATGATCAGCAACTCCATTCTCAGTCCCCTTCTTGTCAACAATTTGTATATCAAACTCCTGGAGCAAAAGAATCCATCTCAAAAGCCGCGGTTTCGCATCCTTTTTAGTGAGCAAGTACTTCAAAGCCGCATGGTCGGTGTGCACAATTACCTTAGAACCGACCAGGTAACTTTTCAAAGGCAAATACTACAGCCAGTAGCTCATTCTTGGTTGTAGCGTACTTACATTGAGCTTCATCCAAAGTACGGCTGGCGTAATAGATCACGTGGAGCTTTTTGTCTTTCTTTTGCCCCAAAAATGCCCCTACAGCGTAATCACTTGTATCCATCATCACTTCAAATGGTAGAACCCAATCTGGTGGTTGAACGATGGGAGCACTCACCAAGGCTCCCTTTATAGCGTAAAAAGCCTCAAGGCAAGCCCCATTGAACTCAAACTTGGTCTCCTTATACAATAGTTGAGTAAGCGGTCTTGCAATCTTTGAGAAGTCCTTAATGAAACACCTGTAAAACCCAGCGTGACCTAGGAAACTCCGTATTCCCCTGACTGAATCCGGCGGTTGAAGACTCATCATTACCTCAACCTTTGCTCGGTCAACCTCTATACCGTTCTCGGATATCCGATGACCCAAAACTATACCATCCCTAACCATGAAATGGCACTTCTCCCAGTTTAACACTAGATGTTTCTCTTCACAACATTGCAACACCCTGCACAGATTTGACAAGCACACGGAAAAAGAGCTTTCATAGACGGAGAAATCGTCCATGAAAACTTCCATTATGTCCTCAATAAAATCAGTAAAAATAGACATCATGCACCTTTGAAATGTCGCAGGGGCGTTGCATAATCCAAATGGCATTCTGCGATATGCAAAAGTGCCATAGGGACATGTGAAGGTCGTCTTTTCCTGATCATCCGGGTGAATGGGAATCTGAAAAAAACCTGAATAACCATCTAAAAAGCAGTAGTACGGGTGGTTAGCTAATCTTTCGAGCATTTGATCAATGAATGGTAAGGGAAAATGATCATTCCTAGTCGCAGCATTCAACTTCCTATAATCGATACACATCCTATGCCCTGTCACAGTCCTAGTCGATATCAATTCATTCCTATCATTAGTGATCACAGTGATTCCGCCCTTTTTAGGCACAACATGAACATGACTGACCCAATTACTATCACAGATCGCATAGATAACGCCAGCTTCTAGGAGTTTAATTATTTTTTCCTTAACAACATCTTTTAAATTTGGATTCAACCTCCTTTGATGTTCTACAGAAGTTCTCGATTCATCCTCTAGATGTATCCTATGCATGCAAAGATCAGGTGAAATTCTAGAAATTCATCTAGTGAATACCCTAGAGCTTTCCTATACTTCCTTAGTTCACATAAAAGCAAGGCATTTTCCACATTGTTCAAGTCAGCATTTATTATCAGAGGGTATGTGGAGTTAGGGCCTAGAAATGCGTACCTTAGCCCGGCTGGTAGAGTTTTGAGTTCTAACTTTGGAACTTTCAGCTCGCTCCGAGGACTGTCAACAGAGTTTCCAAGAGCAGGTGCTCTGCCTGGAGTAGGTGCTCCTTCAGCTCCCTCTGTCTAGAGTTTCAAAAATTCGGTTTATTTTTCCATAAGACCCGAATCCAGCATCCTCGCAAACCCAACCGTATTCTCACTCAAATACCCATGCTCACCCTCAGCCTTTGCCAACGCTATATCCAACGGATCATCAGCCAGAATCTCTTCAATCTCTCCCTCATAAATTTTGAGGTTATCTTCAATGGAAAAAGTTTGCCCATCAATAGTTGGCTTTTTGAGCATTCTATCCATCTCAAATTCCATAATAATGTCTCCCAGGTGGAGACCGATTGTACCATTCCTCACATCTATAATCGCACCAGCTGTGCGCAAGAAAGAACGTCCCAAAATCAAGGGATCCTTCGGTTCCTCATCAAGTTCCAGCAACACAAAATCCGCTGGAATCAAGGTGTTGCCAATCCGAACATGCAAATCCTCAAGAATCCCCACATGTAGCTTTACCGATCTGTCAGCAAACACCAACGAAATCCGTGTTGGTTTGAACTTCGTGTACCCAAGTTTCCTTACAACTGAATATGGCATGAGGTTCACACTCGAACCCAAGTCGCATAGAGAGCAAGCAAATCGCATAGTACCAATTTCCACGGATAAAACAAACTTCCCTGGGTCCTCTTGCTTCTTAGGCATCTTGTTCTGTAGCACAACACTACAATTCTTAGATACCATCACAACATTCTGCTCTGAAGAAATCTTTCCTGTAACCAAACCCTTAACGTACTTCTTCATAGTTGGTATCATCTGAATCGCATCCGCCAAAGGTAACTTAACTGTCAAATCCTGCAACATCTCCTTACACTTTGTCTCCTCTAAATCCTTCTACGACTTCCTCGGAGGGACTGGGGTTTGTAGACACGAGATCAAACCTTATCAACAATCTCATTCGGTTGAAGTACCCTAGAAGTTGGTCCAGCAACTTCTTCATCTTTTTCTTCTTCTGGAGCAGGTGCTCCGTCAGGGAGCGGGTGCTCTGCAGACTTTTCTGGGCACTTTTCAGCCTCTGCCCTCACAACCGGTGGTATAACTCTTCTACTTTTTAACTCTATTGCATTCACAAACTCTCTGGGGTTTGCATCTGGTTTACCAGGCAGCACTCCTTGTGGTCTCTTGATTGCATCAGCTGTTTGAGCAACCTGAGTATCGAGCTTTTTCACGTGGTTGCAAACCGCTTTAAGCCGACCATTAAGATCCGAATACATGGCGTCTACCTTCGTGTTGATCTCCGTAGCAGACTTCTATTGATTAGCCATCAGCTGCTGCATCATACCCTTCAACTCATCCTAAGAAGTACTTCCAGAGCTCGCAGGAGCCTGAAAGTTAAAAAACTACGGTTTCTGACCTTGAAAAGCAAGGAACGTCTTGCCTTGGAAACCTTGGGGGAAAGTCTTATGGAAACCTTGGTTCTAAGGTTTCAGGTTTTGGGGACCGATTTGCTGCGGATAAACCTGGTCCTGTGAGTTCTCAACATTCGTACTCCTATAGGAGAAGTTCGGGTGACTCCTATAATTCTGGTTGAACCCACGGTTTCGCACAAACCCTTGGCCATTTATGTAACTGACCTCCTGCTGATTACCATCTCCTTCCTCAACCATCTCCTCAGAAAGTGGTTCACCATTCTCATCTACAAAGTGAACCGTCCTTTGGCTCCCTTTGAGCAACAAGTTGACCTTAGCCGTAAGGTCATCAATCTTTTGGGAATCTATTCCACTAGATTTCGTGGTCCTTATTGAGGCTTGTTGCTCGAACTCACAGCCAAGTTCTCTACAAGCTTATATGCACCCTCTCTGGTCTTAGTCATGAAGTCGCCATCACTCGCAGCATTAAGAGCATTCCTATAATTCCAATCAACACCATCATAGAAGATACCCAGCAAGTTCTCATCGGTAAACCCATGGTGTGGACACTCTCTCTTGTACTCTTTGAACCGTTCCCATGCCTCACAAAAGGGCTCTTCTGAATGTTGTTGAAACGAGGAGATCTTGTTCCTTAGGCTCGCGGTCTTGGTTTTGGTGTAGAAGTGGTCCAAGAACGCTGCTCTACATTGTGTCCAAGTCATGATGGATCCAGCTGGTAGAGACTTGAGCCAACGAGAAGTTTTGTCCGCAAGTGCAAAGGGGAAAAGCTTGAACTTCAAGAAATCCGGGTTCATCCCATTAGAACTCGTCGTGGAGCAGATCTCCTCGAAATTTTCTATATGGTCCATCGGAATTTCTGCGAACAATCCATGAAACAAATGCTGCTTGACCAGCGATATCATCTGAGGCTTGATCTCATAATCTTGCCTCTCGACAGTAGGTGGAACAATAGCAGCTCGGTTCCGGTAGAAAGCATGGGGATTGTCTATATCCCAATGGCACGTTGCTGTTCACGCGCATTGCTGCTGCTGTTCGCGGGCATGTTGCTGCTGCATCTGAGCCATCTGCTCTTGCAACCGTAGCAGCTCACCCGCCATACCATCATTGCCTTGTTCGCCCATGTCAACGAGATTAGGTCTTGTTCGTCTGTTTTCTCGTTCTAGTCTTGCAAGTTCCGGGTTACTCAAGTTGACAAGGGGAATTTAACGATTGCTCCTTGTTGACTTTGAGTTCATGCACCTGAAACACACGCAAGAGAAAACACAAAGAACGAGTTAGTACTTAGTCTGAAAACATATATTAAAACTAGAGGTATCAAGTTGGTCCGCGTTGCAACGGCACCAATTTGATAAAAATCCTTTTACCCGGTTTATAATTCAAACCTAGAAACTCTAACTCGATGTAGAATAGTGAGGTTCGTTCAAGGAACCAACAATACACTCTATTCTTTTGAGATACAAATTCAGCTAAGCAATCAAAGTGGTTTTAAGTTGTCACGTTTAGCAAGAAAATATGTAAATTCGGTTTAAACAATTTATGATAAAGGCGTTGATCAAGGGAAAGTATCTCAGGGATTAGATAATCAAGAACCAAACAGTTATTCAGGTTATCAATTAAGAACCAATTTAGAACTCAACCATAAAATTAAGAGGATCCACTGTCGTGGCATTAACTACTTCATCAATCAATCTAACATCCTAAACTGTCGTTTGAGATTACAAAGAATGACGAGCATTAAAAGGATAGGATCGATTTGTTCACAAGTCGCCTTAACTTCAACTGTCGTTGGCTAAGAACGAATCGCCCATCTATGTTAATTCTAGCAATTCACAACACTTTTGATGAGTAAATTAAACCTAAAATCAAAGGCTAGGTGATCAAGCTAGTCTAGGCGATCAAGCTAGTCTAGGCGTTACGATCAACAATAGATGGAGATATCAAATATATTTTAAAACCTATCTATGCTTAGTTCTTGAATCCTTAATCCCATCGAACCCTTGACCTAACTTGGGAGATTACTCGCACATAGTAAATCGAATAACAATAGCGAACGAGATAAGAAACTTCATCGATAAAATAAATAGAAAAGATAGGAGTTTAGAAATTTCAACAAAAGGTGGAAAACAATCTTCAATCTTACAAAACTCTAAGAAACAAAGTATCGATCTCTCTTTCTCACTCGTGTTCACTTTTCTTTCTGTCGTTCGTGTCTGCCTCCCTCAAAAGTCTCGAAGATATCTCTTTTTAAAGGAGGCTCGGCGGCTGGAATCGATTAGGGCAACTCTAGGTGGCGAAAATAGGTTTAATGAAAATTTTAAAAAGTGGATCTTTTGGGGAGCAGGTCGATCGATCGGGAGCGGGTGCTCCTTATCTCCAGAATCTTCAAAAAGATCCAGTTTCCCTCTTTTCTCGCCAAGTCCCATTGCAAGTTCCAATCTTCTATTCCAACCACTTTGAGATCTAGAATGACTCAAAATAGAATGAAAGACTCGATAAAAAATCTACAAAACAAAGGTTAGAATGTGCCAAAAACGCATTATATCAATACTCTTTGGTTAACCTCTTGAATAAAGAGTTGGGACCTGTACATATACTAGTCTAATGGCTTGTGCTAGTGTCACCGCTAAAAAGAAAAAGAAATACATTTGATATTTAGATTTCTCCCAAATACATTCAAGAAATACATTTAATATTTAGATAATAACCTACTTGCATCATTTTAATTTCACTTTCAGAATGGATCAATCTTATCAAGCCACTCCTGCTCGGACATTCCCCGGAAGTAGGAGCCCATAATCTTTAGTCTCAGAGGAAGTTTACCAGCAGCATTACAAACTTTCCTTGCTAGTTCCTCGAAACCATCTTTAGGGAACTTCTGACCAAAGGCTGCCATACAAAAGATTTGCATAGCTTCATCATCTGATGGAAAAGCAACTCTGTAACTATAATCGATCTTATGTGCCTCCAAAATTTTTCTATCTTGGACCACGATGATAACCCTACTTCCAGGACCAAACCATTTAGTTTCTTTTAGTATATCATTCAATTTGACTGACTCGTCAACGTTATCAATAATGACAAGCACTTTCTTGAGTTGCAACCTCTCTCGTTCAAGTTCTAGATTTAGAATTTCCCTATCATTCTGGTATGTGAGTACTGATATAAACTCCGCATTTGGTCTTGTATAAAGCACTTTGATATTCTTGATATAAACACTCACTTGGAATCGTCTTGAAAGTTGGCTAAATAGAAATCTGGCAATTGTGCTCTTACCAATCCCAGGAAGACCCCAAATCCCTATCATCCTCACTTCATCCATATGTAGGCATAACAGCTTTCTCATCTTTTCCATATGAGCTCTCGGCCCAATTAAGTCGTTGAAATCAATTGATCTCATGGAAAGACTCAGTTTTTTCGAAACATCAGTGGCGATATTTTCGATCATGGCTGCTTCATTATCCCTGGATCAATGCATGCTTCAATTAGATGATCATGATAATAAAATAAAAATAACATTTTTCATGCTAAAAATATATATGTTCTTTGGCTTGATATTGTTTAAAATTAAGCTACAAATGTATGAAACGTTAGAACTATTTGTAGGAATAGTTTCTCATAAAGCATTAACACATATATCATTCTATGATTAATAAAAAAACAATAATAAGTTAATTCATTCATTGGGAATCATTCCTTACGTTGTATCAAAGCTCGGTAAACCTAAACATGTATAACCGATAAAGAAAAAAAAAAATTATGTTAGATGAATGAACCAACGGATTACTGTTAAAGAAAAAAGACGAAAAAAGGAAAAAAAGTCTCCAGGAGGCGTATTAGGAACTAGTATGTATCTAAGAGACATAAATCAATGAACTAACTGTCAATTAATTTTTAGTTGAAAGCTCATAATTCTTTGCAATATCTACATAATGATTTTTCATAACATTTTGACTTATTAAATAATGGTATCAAGTTCATAGACTGAGGATTATGAGCCAAAAAAAAAAAAAAGTCTAACCAGTTGGTTGAATGGTAACCAGCAATTGTGGCTACTTCTGCCAACGCTACTCTCCATCTCCTAATTTCCTCCTTTGTTTTACCGGCAATAGTTTTCCTGAAAACGTTCCCAAAATCTCCGGTTTGATTACGTACATCAGATGGATCTACTTTGTAAAATATAGCTATCACTATTTGACCAAGCTCTCGCCTGCATTTCATAATCTCTACCAATTCATCAAGACACCATTTCGAAGAAGCATAGTTCTTGGAGAACAAGACGACCGCCATTTTAGATCCTCTAATCGCCCTTACAAGTTGAAAAGAGATGGATTCTCCTCTCTCGATCTCATAGTCATTGAATTGTCTGATTCCTTTTCTTTCAAAGCCCTTTTGAACGTGACTTAAAAAGTCTTTGCGGACATCTTCCCCGCGGAAGCTCGGAAAAACATCGTATGTCCAGTTGCGAGACAGAGAAGATTGAGGTGATGAAAGACAAAACGAAGAAGAAGAATACTCAATATCTTTGTTATTTTGATGGAAACTGAATTTTAAATAAAGCACGAAGAAGCTTATTGCAGCAACAATAATGGTAAGGAAAAAGGAAGAATCCATTGATGAAGATCAAGATTCTATAGACAGACAAAATAAACTCCAAAATATGTTTACACGGAACGTTGACTCCATCGGTAGAGAATACAACTTTATGGATGTTTCTTATCACCAAAATAATTAATGAGTTTCGTGGATATTTTTGCCAATGAAAAAATCAAATCGTTGTCCCAGTCAATTGTAGGGTCCAGCGTTTTTATTTTCTTTTTTTGTTGCAAATCAAAGACGAGTGAAGCAATCCACGTCTCACAAAGGTTCGTTTCTTCGAGAATAAAATCAAAACGAGATGTTCATGCATGTATCCCCTTAATTCTGCTCACTTAGATTATCATGTCGGATATGTGATTGCTGGTTAAGTTTCTTAAATGTCCTTTAGAGAATGATCTTTCTAGTTGAAACTCTATAAATTTATACTTTATATATTAATAAACACAATAAATTAATAAATTTTGCCGGTTTCAAATTGGACAAGTTGGTAGTAAATGTTACAAAAATTCTATGTAAATATATGGTCCCAATAATATAATAAATTAATATTTGGTAGATAAATTTTTTTACATATACAACTAAAGTATAGTTATATATGATTTTAGTGTTGTTTGTTTTTTTCTTTCTAAACTAAAACTTTCTTATAACTCAATCATTATTATTGGATGTAATAAACCCAAATATATAGAAAAAAAAACTATCCCTTATATATTAATTGGAAAGTAATTTAAAAAAAAAAAAAACTTAGGTGTCTTCACCAAAATCACTTTTCCATGTGACATGACATTCTTTAAAATATGACATGACATTCTCTCTAATTTAGTCCATTAATCCCTAATTAAAATTAGGCCAAACTCAATAATTAAAACTAGCCAAAGTTAAAAAGAAGGATGAGAATGATGGCTTCATTGATGAAGTTAAGAAGTGATTATCCAAAAATCCCTTATATATTAATTGGAGAGTAATTTAAAAAAAAAACTTAGGTGTCTTCACCAAAATCACTTTCTCAAATTTAATGTGACATGACATTCCTTAAGATATGACATGGCATTCTCTCTAGTCTCTAATTAAAATTAGCCCAAACTCAATAATTAAAACTAGCCAAAGTTCAAAAGAAAGATGATAATGATGGCTTCATTGATGAAGTTAAGAAGTGATTATCCAAAAATAATCTCACGGAATAGAATATTATTTTTACATGCTATCTTTGGATTATTTGATTAGAAATTTTAGTTATTATTACTTTTAAAAATAAATTTTTTTTGGATTTTACTTTATTTCCAAAAAAGTATGTTCAACTAAAAAGATCAATTAAATAAATCGATTACATTTCATTTCAGTCCAAATATAAATTTATGTATCTTCATCAACTCCAAAGTTAAAAGTATTATAATCTTTAGTAAAATCTACACAAGATTAATCTGACATTTACAGATTATGGAATCGTTATCTCCACAAATTTGCCTATCCGAAATTTAAGATATCTAAGCTCATGGTATAAATCTAAGCTAACAAAATTGAATTTAGAGAGTTAATTTTTAGTTATGGTATAAATCTAAGCTAACATTGATGTTAATGTATATTATGGTCAGTATTCTAAAATACGGTCCAGGCGCCCGCGTATACGGCGTCCGAACGCTATACAGTGGCTTGCCATACCGTGTTTATGTTATACATATTTTTAAATAAAAAAAAACTATTTGTGTATACGATAACTAAATTACGGAATATCCAATTTTGACACGCATATTTTCTAATAGTTTCAAATAAACTATGTTTTTGACCTTTTCCAAAAATATAATTGATATAGTTATATTTTTTGTTACTTAAAACAATTTTTCAACTCTGTCATTTTACTATTTGAATTAAAACTACTATGTTATGTTAATTATTTAAGTTTTTTTATAGAATTCATGATAATATTTTTTCTGTTACCTATTAAAACATTATATATTTATATATTTATATATTTATATGCATATATGCAAAAAGTATCCACCGTATATAACCCGCATAAACATCCACCGCCCGACTAGCGTATAACGTATTTTAGAACATTGATTATGTTATAAATCTAAGCAACTAACAATGATGTCTATGTGTATTATATAGTTAACCTCTTGAATAAAGAGTTGGACCTGTACATATGCTAGTCTAATGGCTTGTGTTAATGTCACCCTGAAAAAAAGGAAATACATTTGATATTTAGATAACCTACTTGCATCATTTTAGTTTAATCTTCTCCCATAACTATTGTTAAATGACTTGTTTTCATTTTTAGAATGGATCAGTCTTATCAAGCCACTCCTGCTCGGACAATCCCCGGAAATAGGAGCCCATAATCTTTAGTCTCAAAGGAAGTTTAACAGCAGCATTATAAACTTTCTTTGCAAGTTCCTCAAAACCATCTTTAGGGAACTTTTGACCAAAAGCAGCCATACAAAAGATTTGCATAGCTTCATTATCTGATGGCAAAGCAACTCTGTAACTATAATCGATCTTATGTGCCTCCATAAATTTTCTATCTTGGACCGCGATGATAACCCTACTTCCAGGACCAAACCATTTAGTTTCTTTTAGTTTATTATCTAATTTCACCTACTCGTCAACGTTATCAATAATGGCAAGAACTTTCTTTTGTAGCAACCTCTCTCGTTCAACTTTTAGATTTAGAACTTTGCTATCATTCTGGTATGTGAGTAGTGACATATACTCCGCATTTGGTCTTGTATAAAGGGGTTTGATATTCTTGATATAAACACTCACTTGAAATTGTCTAGAAAGTTGGCTAAACAGAAATCTAGCAACTGTGCTCTTACCAATCCCAGGAAGACCCCAAATCCCTATCATCCTCACTTCATCCAAATCTAGGCATAATAATCTTCTCATCTTTTCCATATGAGCTTTCATCCCAATTAAGTCGTTGAAATCAGTTGATCTCATGGAAGGAGTCAGTTTTTCCAAAATATCAGTGGCGATATTTTCGATCATGGTTGCTTCATTATCCCTGGATCAATGCATGCTTCAGTTAGCTGGTCATGAAAAGAAAATGAAAATAACATTTTCATGCTAAAAATATATGTTCTTTGCTTGATATATATTGTTTATAATTAAGCTACAAATGTATGAAACGTTAGAAATATTTGTAGGAATAGTTTCTCATAAAGCACTAACACATATTATTCAATGATTAACAATAAGTTAATTCATTCGTTGGGAAATCTTTCTTAAACATGTTTAACCGAAAAAGCTCAGTAAACCCTAAACATGTTTAACCGAAAAAGAAAAAAATATATAAAGCGAAAAAGTTGAAGTGAGATGAATGAACCAACGGGCTACTGATTAAAAAAAAATGAAGAAAAAGAAAAAAAGTCCCGAGGAAGCGTATTAGGATAATAAAATTAACACTTGTATGTATATAAAAGACAAATCAATCGACTAATTGTCAATTAATTTTAGTTGAAGCTCATGATTCTATGCAATATCTACATAATGATTTTCAATAATATTTTGACTAGTTAAATAATGGTATCAAGTTCATATTAGGAGGATTATGAGCAAAAAAGAAAAAGTCTAACCAGTTGGTTGAATGGTAACCAGCAATTGTGGCTACTTCTGCCAACGCTATCTCCATTGAATGTGCTACAATCTAAATTTTATAAATTTCATTCATTGTTCAATACCACCAAATATGGGATGCAAGTTGCATATCATAGACACTTTTGAGACTACACTTCATTCCGAAATGGAATAAAAATCAAAACGCAATTAACTAATGATGTTGATCTGCTACTTGCCTTAATTCACTTTTAGACCATTTCAATCTGTAAATTAAACCACTGAATCTATATATCATGCACACACAGTATATGTTACATAAGCTAAAAGAAAAAGAGTGAGAGAAACGATGGGGCTTGGAATGATAGTAAAATCTTTCATAATTCTTGTACTTTTTCATGTTGCCTCAATTGTTCTTGGGAATGAGATAGCGGTAAACGAAAGGTGCGACCAAACGCCGTACCTTGAATTGTCTAATCTCCCTTACAAGTTGAAAAGAAATAGATTCTCCTCTCTCGAATTTATAGTCATTGAATTGTCTAATTCCTTAACTTTCAAAACCCTTTTGAATGCGGCTTAAAAATTCTTTGCGTACATCTTCCCCACGAAAACTCTGGAAATACATCATGTGTCCAATTGTGATACAAAGAAGCTTGAGGTGATGAAACACATAAAGAAGAAAAAGAATCAATTTCTTTGTTTTCTTGATGGAATCGGAAAGAAACCTATTGCAGCAACAACAATGGTAAGGAAAAAGTAAAGATCCATTTAGTATAGTGGAGAGGGGATCAAGTTCCCTATACGAAGGACAAAAGAGGATCCAAATATATTGACAAATAACGTTGACTTTTTTTATATAGAATAACTCAGTTCATGTTCATGAATGTTTCCTATAGCACCAGTGTGATTGGTTAGAAGAAATTTTTTTTTTCCCAATTCAACTGGGCCCACAACAGATAAAAGGAAAGCTGAGTAAAATTTTCCTCTTGATTTTTACGGGTGGAAGTTTTCCTCCCCTACAAAAAAGTTGTTGTTTGATAAGAATAAAAATTATGGTCAATTTGTGAAATAGCAAAGAAAAAAATTAAAATTAAATAACCAACCAAAAATGGCTAATGTTAGTTATTTGGTTTTAATTTTTTTCTTTGCTATTCCACAAATTATTCTTAAAATTTATGATAGATCCAGTTAAAATTCTTCTAATATTTAACGAATTTCGTGAAAATTTTGCATGATTAAATATCAAATCGTTGTCCCAGTCAGCTTTGTTGGCTCCAAATATTATATTATATTATAGATGTTATGTTCGTAAAGAAAATTTTTGCAATATCTTCTATATATTAAAGGAAAAAATCCTTAAAAATACCCCAACTTAGTTATATTTACTGAAAAAATACCCAAACTTTTTTGGCTATCCGATTAATACCCAGACTACTTAAGATTGATATTTATATACTCGAACTTTTAAAATGTATTGGTTTTACTACATAATCATTGACGGGGTTAATCCGATTAACGAAAGTTAGTAAACGATGTTAATAAAAGTTTTGTACGTGTTGTTAAACCCGAGTGTGCCCTTACTCATTTTTCCCAAATCGATTTCATTTTCCCCAAACGAAAAACCCTAAATTTGTCCCAATTTCATTCTCAATTTCTCTTGGCTCTCTCTTTCTCTTGGCTCTCTCTTTCTCTCTCACTCTCTCTCTCTCTCTGTCAAGATGGAACAAAGTCAAAGTTCAGGCTCCGATGCGAATTCAATCAACCGAAGCTTAGGACAGAACGGTCCTCTTTGTCACTGCAGCCGGCCGACGAGCATCTTGAAGTCGTGGACAAATGAAAATCCGGGAAGAAGATTCTTTAAATGTGATGTACATGGTTTCTTCACCTGGGTTGATGTCGAGAAACATAATGAGTGGCAAAAAGTGAGCTTACTAGAGGCGCGAGATCAAATCTGTCACCAAAAAGAAGAAATCAAGCTACGTAGAGACTCCATTAAAGAATTTCAAGTCAGTACTGAAACTACAGTTAAGGTAGAATTGATGAAGAATTGGAGTGAAGAGAAGACAAAGGTTGAATTGGAAGCAATGGCATCGAAAGAGAGGGAAAAATTATTGCGGCAGTTCGTTGTTATATCGTGGGGAGGATTCATTGTTGTGACAGCAATGATTCTTACAATGGGGAAGAACTAGTTTATGATGTACTTTTTGTGTGTTTGGTATTGTGGTATCTCGTTAACTAGTAATGTTCATTGTTGTATTTATCTTTGAATCCGTGTTGGTCTTTGCATCTGTTAAGAGTTAATTGGAAGTTGATGTTTGTGTTTTGACTTTTTCTAATGTATGTGTTCGAATTGAAGTAACAACATAAAGATACTTTATGAGATCCTACATTGTTTGTGAAACACTAAAAACCAAAATATCACCATACATAGCTTCTTAACATCCTTCAAGAGATCTTACATAGTTTGTGAAACCAAAATATCATCATACATAACTTCCTAAGATCGTACATAGTTTGATACCAATACACTTGAAATGTAAGACACATCCTACTGGTTTTAAGGTGCTTCCGAATTACTTCCCCACTGCTCAAAAACCTTACCACTCCAAGGTGAAATATAACAGCCATACTCTCTAGGGACTGGAGGTGTTGTTTTACGGCCACGATTGCGGCCACGAGGACGGCCACTGCCACGGCCACTCCCACGGCCACGACCTCGACTACGAGAACTTGATGCAGGTGGAGCACTTGAGGGATGTAGTTCTTCTTCTAGATTTTGTGTAGCATTAGAAGTTGGTGTGGATTGGCTTTGAGTAGTCGTCCTCTTCTTAGGTGCATTTTAGATGCTCCATGGATCATCCTATCAATTGGTCCATCAAAGAAGACAATATATTAGAAAGTACATATAGAAAAACACATAAGACACATAAAATCAGCCTTACTTACAGGATTTTTTCGAGGTCTTCCCTTCTTCTTTTTAGGGACTGTTTGAATGAAAAGTTCGGCTTTACAAGTGACTATGTTATGGTCAGTTTTCTTAGAATTTCTACATGTCATAGTCATTTCATCTCTTGTAGCTTTTGTAGGATTTTATGATGATTCAGTTGGCTCCTTAATCCTATTATGATTCTTTGGTCGCCCTCTCCTTTTTATTTTTTCAGGCACTTTAATTGGACCTTTGCTTGTCTTTGGCCAAGCCTTATCTCCATTGACAAGCAAGATGTTGTTTAAGTAAGTATCTTGCCACTTAGATGTGAAAAAGTAGTGATCAACATAGCTACAAAAAGGAACAAGAAATTAGCATTACCAAACAAAAAGGAACAAGAGATTAAACTCACTCTGCCGGATCACAATTAAACTTAGTGATCACATGAATGGCATGGTGACATGTGATTCCTGTGATATTCCACTAGTTACCAGCACAATGCTTTTCTGGAAAGCACACTGTGAAGCAACCATCCTCAAGAACTTCATATAAGCTTTCACTGCTTTTTAAAACTGAGCAGAACTTGCTGTTCGTGCGATTTTGCTCAAAGATTTCCATTATATTTGGTGGAAACTGAGTGTGACACTTCCTAGTCTGATCATGCCTCCGAGTTATCCGCCTCATGGCTAGCCTCCTAATCTCTTGTAGCATGCTAATCACTAGTAACTTATGGGCTTCTTTGATTGTTCTCTTAAAACTCCCTGACAGATTGTTGCTAACATCTTCACATCTAGCATGATGGCTCAAAAAAGCTCTACACCAAGTCTTTGGTTCTGTTTTCAGCAAGTTGTCATGTGCTCTTTGATCAAATTCTTTCAGTGCACCCATGTTATACTCATAATCACCAACATAAGAGCTATAAGCAACTGACCAGAAGTAATCTTCATACTCTTGTTGTCCATAAACCTTCTTCCAATTGGCAAAGATGTGTCTAGCACAATGTCGGTGTTCTGCATTTGGAAGGAAATCTGCAACAGCATTAATCAAGCCCTTTTTTTTGTCAGAAATCACCGTGAAACCATTCCCTAACCCCAACTACAAATCGGCTTTCAACTTATCAACAAAGCCAACCCATGACTCATTATCCTCTACTCTAACTATAGCCCATGCTATAAGATAAATCATATTATCCGCATCCCTGCCAACAGCTGCTAACACCTCACCTTTCAATTCCCATTTGAGGAATGCACCATCAAGTCCTATAATAGGCCTGCAACATCTTTTCCATGAATTTTGTAGCACATCAAGACATATGTAAAACTTATCAAATAGAGGCACACCATCATCACGAGGGATAGTAACAATCTGAGTGGTTGATCTGGGATTCGATCTTAGAAGCTCAACCTCATAATAATACAATTTATTAAACTATTCTTGCTGAGTTTCTATCACCAAATCCAAAGCCACCCTCCTTGCTTTAGTGCATATCCACTTAGAGACTGACAGATTATACCTCAACTTGATCTCATCCTTGATGTCAGTCCACTTAATTTGAGGCATTCTTCTTGCTTCATCTTTAAATAATTTTGCAATGACTCATTGTGTCAACATTATAGCTTTCCCACTCTTCAAATGGTCATGTTCATCCACATAAGTTTTCACCATCCATTTCCCTTTTGGCTTCTCCACAGAGCAATATATCCTCCACTTACATTTCTCCTCTGTGCAGATTGCTGCCAATTTAGTCTTCTCCCACCTACACAACTTCACATCAAAGTTGGTCTTCAAGACATTGCGCAAAAGCTGGTCCTTAAAGTCTTCTCCACTATCAAATGTTTGGAGTAGCCTCAGGTACGAATCCCTCTTTGTTTGACACATTCTCTTAGATGTCGCTTTCTCTTCTCGATTATAATCATCCCATTCATCATCTGTGTCCACAACTGGATTGGGATGAGCCTCATCCATACATTGCCTTTCAAATTCATCATCATCATCAGGAGCAAGAGAAGGGTTAGGATCTGTTGCATTAGCAGTAGGAGGGTAAGGATCTGTTGCATTAGCAGCTTCTTCATTACGAATTTCTTCAAAAAATCTCTGAAACCGTGGATCATCTCCTCCTTCTTCAGTTATGACTTCTTCTTCATTCTCCTCGTCTGCATTTTGATCACCTGCATTATGATTTCTTTCACCATCCTCATCCTCATCTTCATCATCATCATCCGTAGACTCTTCTAGTTCTTCTTCATTAGCTTTATTACCCTCATCAAGCTCTTCTTCATTAGCTTTATTAGCATCATCAGGCCTTTGTATTTCTTTCGCAACAACCATAGTACATGAAGTACCTTCATTCTCCTTTAAATTTAAGGACAAACCTTGCTCAATGTACAAATCCACTTCACATGAATTGTTCATTGCTTCAGTACACATTGTCATAATATCAACATCAGGTTTTTCCTCAAAAATCGGCCTTGTTGCATGTAAATCTTCGTGAGGAAGCTTGTACCAAACTTGTTCCACCAAACCACTTAATCCACTATCCTCACAAAATGTATCAAAGACTGACCATGTCATGTAATCCGGGTCAACCTCAATATTCTTCTTCACAAACCCTCCTTTGTAGCTAAACGTATTGTCACCAGCTCTTGTTTTCTTCTCCTCTCAAGCCATATGCTGAATGTTCTCTCGATTTTTAGAATGAAATTGGGACAAATTTAGGGTTCTTCGTTTGGGGAAAATGAAATTGATTTGGGAAAAATGAGTAAGGGCACACTCGGGTTTTACAACACATGCAAAACTTCTGTTAACAGCGTTTACTAACTTCCGTTAATTGGATTAACCCCGTCAATGGTTATGTAGTAAAACCAATACATTTTAAAAGTTCGAGTATATAAATATCAATTTTAAGTAGTCTGGGTATTAATCGGGTAGCCAAAAAAGTTTGGATATTTTTTCAGCAAATATAATTAAGTTGGGATATTTTTTAAGATTTTTCCCTTATATTAATAGAAGAGACTAGGTAAAAATTCCTAGGTTTAATTCAAAGAGGATTTTAAAGAATTTTTAATGAAATCTATTAAAAAATTTAATGATATGGATTATTATGCAAATCATTAGAAAATGCCAACTATATCTTAACCCACCAAACCAAATGTGACAATAAAAAAAAAATTAATGTGACAAATGAAATCATCATTAATTACCATAAACGAAATCATCATTAATGTGGCCATATATTTCGAATTATAGAAAATCAATTCTGATTATTTTATTTTCAATACCTATTTACGGCAACCCTAATCTAAAAACTACCATCGTTTCACTATCTACACAATAACACATGTATGTCTACAAATCAACTGAAAACAAAAATAATACATGTGTCCATATTGATTTTTCACACATGTTAACAAACAATATTATATCGTGGTCATAGGACAACAAAATCAGTGTCACTATGATCAAGCAATATGATCGAAATATTGGTTCTTATAAAATCACCCAAAAAAAAATTCTTAGTAAGTAAACTGTACCACTTATGTCATCTTATTTGTGAAATTTTCGGATAAATCACGTAAAAATAATATCCTCTCTATATATTAATTGAGGAGATATTAAGTGATAAAATCTTATGTGTTGAAGATTTTAAAAAACATATCATTAAATTTAACCACTCAAAAAATTTCAGTTAAAATCATATGTAATGGTAGAATTCTCTACATATTTTCATTAATTTAATAACAAATCCCATTAATACATGTTTTATAAATTTAAATCCAACTAAATGTAATATTTATGATTTATTATACATCTATTTTTAATTTATATTTTTATATATTAACAAAATTTGATAATTATATTTTATGTCTTATTATCTATTGTGTATATATGTATATTTAAATTAGTATACTATACATATATTTTATTATGATGTAGTCTATTTTACATATTTGATCACATTTACAAATATGTATACATTTTATTATTGGAAAACATATATTTTGTTTCGTTTGTTATGTCCGAAAAAGTCATATAAATTTAAAACTTATTTGATTTATCGTATGCTATATAGTTTACACGAATAATGAAGATCAATTTTACGCTTAAAATATATTGAAATAAATGATATTTGCATATGTTTTAATCTATTTTACACATAAAAAATATTAAAACTCACGGTTTGATCAAAATTATTCAACTTCATGCACAATACATATCATTTTTTACGTTTATAGATATTAGAAATTATATGTTTGTCATGCACATTTAAATATTAAAATAATTGTATGTATTAAAATAGATTAGTCAGCCTATTTAATCATTTAATCTCACGCTTGGCGTGGGTCAAAATCTAGTAAGCCAATAATTGTCATTTCTCCTGAGTTTTCTCATATTTCTCTTGTTTTATGTACACTAGAGTTTGAAAATAAAAATTTATGATTTTCTATAATACACGGAAGAAATTAGAAAAAACAAAGATTAAATGGTATATCTTTCATATAAATAAATACACTTAGATTAAATATAAGTGTTTTTATGTAAATCGAATACGTTTGAGATTATTGTGTTCTTTCAAACTTATTTGATTTTGTCAAAGCCAAAAAAATATCACGTTAGTATATAAAAATCTTTTCAAATAAAATATCAAAAAATAATAAAAAATAAAAATGATGATGCACACCTTTAATTAAAATAATATAAATACAATTAAGCGATATAAAAAGGAAAATAATTGTATGATCAATCATATATGTTATCCAAATGAACACAATACAATTTTTGTAAAATAATTGATATCGATAAATGATCCATCGTTAAAACATTATGTTATATAAGATTTTAAAATATTAAAATGTTATATTTTAGTTGGATATAAATTTGTAACACATGTATTTGTGAATCCCTTATATATTAATTGGAGAGTGATTAGCTTATGTGTCTTGCTCATATTCATTCTCCCAAAATTTATTGTGACATGTCAATCTTTAAATGTGACATGGCAAAACTCTTACAAACATTTAGTCCACTAATAATGTTTAAATTTTATATCATTTTTAGCCCATTAATTATATACATGAAAATTATAGCCTACTAATAGTGATTAAACTTTTAAAAAAAATTAGCCCACTAATTACCTTATTAATCAAGCTAAAAAAATTTCTTCTCTTCTTTCTTTCTTTCTTTTTTTCTTTCGTCCTTTCTCCATTTTCTTTATTTTTAACTTAAATATATATAAGTATATACATATATGATTAGTAAATATATAGATGTATGTTGACAAAAGAAAGTAACTACATGTATAAACAAAATTACAAATAGAAATAATTTATGGGAACAAACATAATATTATATACTTTGAAATAATATCATGTCCATTATTCAACTTTTACATTTAAAAAAAAAAAATCAGTTTAGCACTATCATATTACATTTTCATATTTAAGAATAAAAAAATGAAAAATTCAATAAAAAATAATAAAGGTAAGGCCATAAAAAAATTTCTAATTTTAAATCTTATATTTTTTGTGACAATAATTTTAAATAACAATAATTTAAGATTTAAATTATATGTATATAAAAAATAAAATGGTAGAACTAAACTTTCAAAAAAATATATTATTAACAAAAAAGTGTTAATAATAATGTCTATAATGAAACTAAAACAAATGCATATTTTTAAATTTTTAAAATGTAGAATTAAAAATAAAAATTTATAAATAAGTTATCCGTATATACGCGGGAGAGTCACCTAGTTCATGTTAAAATGAAAGTAAATAGGTAGAGATTTTTAACATGGTACATGGACTTAATTGAAATATTTTGATTGGTTAATTTAATTGATGTGTTTTTTAAAATCCTCATTAAATGACACACAAGATTTTTTCACCAAATGTCTCTTCAATTAATATATGGAGAATTTTTAAAACACCATCACAAACCTCCCTTTTTTCTTTTCTATTTTAAGTTTTGGATTATTATTAGATGATTTTGCAACTTTCCATATATAGAAATAAAAAGATATATGTTTTATTTGATATTAGGATAAGACCCGCGAGATGAACCGCGGGAAGATGTTGTGTTGTGTTAGACGTTTTATTTACATGTTGTATGAGAAAGTGTAATATTTATGTTCCATTGTCGTAAATTTCAGATTTGTTGTGTTATAGTTGTTATTAGGTTTTGTGTGGACATAATAATTTGTGCATTTTAATCGTTTATCATGTTTATGCAAATTGTGAGGACATATATTATACAATTTGATCGTTGATTATTTATTTGAAAATAATATATGTTGTGTACGGTTAAAAATCGTTTAAATATAGGTGTGTATCTTCGATTGTGAAATTGTTAAAACATTGTTATTGTGCAAGTCAAATAACAAATTGGTAGAGTTCGAACCTATCACTAGGAGACATGTGTGAGATATTATATAATAATTATATAATAATGATTTATACAAACGTGATACTTAATTGTAATAATATTTTCAAAATAAAATAACATAAGTTCTGTCGTAGAATTCAAAAAATATTTAATATAGGTTCTCACTCTTTCTCATCATCTTCTACGTTTTTTAACTTTTTTACAGTCTTCATGGTTTGGATTTTTTTTTTCAAATACTTCTTTCAATTTTGTTTTAAGAAAAAAATAGAGATAATTACAAGAAAAAAACCATTTTTTGGTATGTTACTTTTCAAAAATATCACAATGGGTTGTCTATTTGCAAAAATAACACTAATTATAGATTTTTAAAGCCTAAATATTAAAATTTTAAACTCTAAAAAATATTTTGAGCCCTACCAAACCCTAAACCCTCAAAACTAAACTATAATACAACATAGTTAACTCAAACATATATAATATAATGAATAAATAATTTTGAAATAATGGTATTTTTGCAAAGATTTTGAAAATATAGTATTTTTGAAAAGTGGCACTTCAAAAGTGGCAATTCTCAAAATTTATCAAAAATATAGTAGTGGTGAAATAATTTTAAACTTAATTTTCCTTTTGTAGATTTTGAATTAATTAGATTAGTTAATATTTTTAAAATAATTTAATGACTTTTTACCAAGAAGATTTATACTTGAAATGGGTAATGCAAAAATATTGTAAAACATATATTTTAGGGTATGATAAAAACCGCTCACAGGTTGGTCAAATCCTATAAAACTTCATAGTTTTACTTATTTATTAAAACAATTAATGTAATAAAAGTAGTAATTAAAAGTTTTCAAATTTGTTAGTTAAAAGAATACGTATTTTTAC
Organism: Arabis hirsuta; assembly: GCA_964056655.1. Lineage (NCBI taxonomy): Eukaryota > Viridiplantae > Streptophyta > Magnoliopsida > Brassicales > Brassicaceae > Arabis > Arabis hirsuta. Next base: position 26,963,511 of record OZ053308.1, read on the forward strand.
ATGTAAACGTTGTTCCTCTGGTTGTAGTTTCTCAACCGATCTAATTTTAATATAACTTGTTGAGAAAAAAAAATACGTATTTTATGATAGTTCATCACAAAATTTGATAAGTATTTATTTAGAGAATATATGGTTTTATTTAATTTAAGCAAATTTTTACAAAAATAAATATAATTAAGTTATGGAAGATTTCGTAAGAAATATTTTTATGATTAGTTTAAATTTTATAATAAAAATTTCCTTTAAAATTTTTTCATGTCATCGTTTTTTACCACAACAACTATTCAACCTATGTTATAATTGTAGTTATAATTGTATTTGTGAGAATGATTGTGCATGTGAAACATAAGCGTTTTATTCGAAATCACTTTACAAATAACAACGTATAGAAAACTACAAAATAGGAATAAAACTATACTACATTATCAATAGTGGTTATCTTGTTTAATTAAGGGAAAATTTCTAAATCTATCACTTTTTTATAAAAATCTTTTCAAATCTACCACATTCCATTATTCATTTTCTCCTACCACAAATCATATTGTTAAGTTACGTTTGTGTCCCTAACTGAAAACTTACTAAATTGTGGTAGAATTATTGATGGACAAGAAAACTGATATTATGTCACTGTCTCGTCCACCATCCATCATCATCTTGTCTACAACCACCTTATTGGAATTCATTTCTATCCACTATCCACCACCGTCTCCGTCTGTATCAACAACCACTATCTTTATTTGTTTTTGTCCACCATTTCATTGTCTTTGTCACCACCATCATTCACCACCATTTTCGTCCACCATCATCCTTCACCTCATTCATTTTTGTCCACCATTGAGAGAGAGAGAGAGAGAGAGAGAGAGAGAGAGAGAGAGAGAGAGAGAGAGAGAGAGAGAGAGGACAATCCTTCATAAAAAAGAAAGAGAAGAAAAAGAAATAGAATGTGAAGGGCAAAAATGCTATTTTAGGTTGGAATTGTGGTATTGGTGAAAAAGTTTTTGCAATTGTGGTAGATTAGAAAAGAAGATTTTAAGAGAGTGATAATAGAGATAATTTTTTCTTTAATTAATCTATATCTATATAGAAATATTTTCTCTCTTCTCCTTGTGCCACCACCTCATCATCCACATGTATACCATGTTATTTTTTTATTTAACTTTTATAATTTCAAAATCAATATATTTGATTGTAACATTAAGAAAAAAATTTGAAAAGTCATTATTCATATTCTACAATAAACATGAAACCTTAAAACTTATATGCATATTATATGAAGCATATACGATAACAAGTTTAATAAATTTGGTTCTACTAATATTTCACACCATAAATATTCAATTAGGTAAAGTTGTATCGTGAATATTATAAAATATCAAACAAGTTGATCTATAACAAAATTCATAAACCAAAATATAAGTTAATAAGTTTTACATTTAATAAAAAGAAAATAAATTAAATACAATTATACTTAAGACAATTATTGCAATTATACATAATTAAAGTGAAAATAGAATAGAAGAAATCTATTTTTTAAGAAGAAAATTGTCAATATTTACAAAAAAAATCATTTAAGCTTGAAAAATTCAAGATTATTGTGTTTTATGATTTTATTTTTAACCAGAAGAGAAAATTTAAATGTAACTATAAGAACAAGCAAAAATTTCTAAATCTATGTATGACAAAATCGACACATTATTTACTTAAGACGAGGAGAAAATTTAAATTTAACTATAATATATATCATGTGATGTAAGGGTAATTAATATCTTGAACAATATGAAATGAAATTTCTAAGTCTATATATGACAACATCGACACATATTTTTAACTTTATAAATATCTTTTATTTTAAATTTTAAATAATTTTTTTTTATTCAACCAATAGTTTCATATTATCAATGTTACCGATCAAAATCATAGTAAAAGAATATCTAAAAACATAAAATAAATAATTAAATTTAAATCTACATAAAGAGTATATTTGTATTTAAACTAATACTAAATAATATGGTAAATAGAAAAAAAAATTAATGTTAAAATAATAGAATATTAGTACACGAAAATACCATAATTTGTAGACAAGAATAATGAAATATATTATAATTTATGTATGTAGCTAACAAAGTTTTAAACAAACACATATATTTTCAAATAGTAATCATTAATATCCAAATTGTTAAAAATCTCTTCATATTTTCGCATTCATGCAATATAGGTAAGAGAAAGAAAAAAAAAACTAATTCATTTCAAGCTAATTACTATTTTTTTGTCAAACATAAATAATAAATTATTCGATAAATCAAACTATCTGTTTTTAAATATAATAAAATTGTAGAAAAAAACATTCGCAATTCTAGTTAGTAAATAAAATAAAACATATTGGGTTTGGGTTTGATTTCCTACCAAGCAGAACCAAACCGAATCAATCAGGTTGAAGGAAAACTTAACCGAATAGGCTCTGCTTTAGGTAAAATCAGTTTTGATTCAGTTGAAATGAACATACCTAATATTCAGAACTGCAATTTTTCTTTGGATTTTACCAATAGAAATAAAAAGTTATATTTTAGTTGAACATACCTATTCTAACCCGGTATTTAGAATAGTGGGTTATCAATCATCTAGAGACATAAAATATGTGAAATGGTTGACAAATTTGCCAATGAACTAAAACAAAAATTAAGGTCCTGCATTTCTTATTCCGAAATCTGAACAAAATATATACTCGTGACACAATTTGGTTTGAATCCCATTTCCTATTGCTTAAGAAAGCAAAGACAAAATCAATGGAGTGTTGGATTGTTCTTCCTAGCAAGCTTAGTCCACTCGGTGTGGTACGCACCGGGACGGTCGGTTCTCTCATAAGTATGAGCTCCAAAGAGATCTCTCTGCGCCTGGACTAGATTTGCCGGTAATCTAGCGCGCCTATAAGTGTCGAAATAAGCAAGACTCGCGCACATTCCAGGCGTGCTTATCCCTGCAGCAACAGCCAAACCCACCACTCTTCTCCAAGCGGCTTGTCTCTGAACCATCTCTTTAGCAAACTCAGGATCAACCACTAGGCTTGCCAAATCCGGGTTTCTCCGGTAAGCTTTCTTGATCCTATCCAAGAAAACCGCTCTTATGATACACCCGCCTTTCCAAATCCGAGCCAATTCACCGAAATTCAAGTTCCAGCTTTTCTCTAAGCTCTTAGCTCTAAGCAGATTCATCCCTTGAGCATAACTACAGATCTTCGAAGCGTATAAAGCTTGTCTAACATCATCAACCAATCTCTTCTTATCGATCCCGCTCGACACAGAACCAATATCTTCTTTCAATCCAGCTTCTTTCAACATTTTTGCAGCGTTTTCCCTCTCGTCTTTCAATCCGCTCAAGTACCGACAATCCAACGAAGCAGCAATCGTCGGAGCCGCCACAGAGAGCTCAGCCGCTTGCTGAACAGTCCATTTTCCGGTACCTTTCATGCCGGTTTTATCCAAAATCTTATCGACTAACTCTCCATCACCAAACTCATCCTTAACCCTAAATATATCAGAAGTAATCTCAACTAAGAAACTCTCAAGCTCACCTCCATTCCACTCCGTGAAGATCTCCGCAAGCTCCTCGTTGCTCAATCCACCAACGTTCTTCAACACATCGTAAGCTTCAGAAATCAATTGCATATCTCCATACTCAATCCCATTATGAACCATCTTCACGAAATTTCCAGATCCACCTTCTCCGATATAAGTAACGCAAGGTCCATCTTCAACCTGAGCCGCGACTTTCCCCAATATGTCTTTGATGTTTTCATACGCCTGAAACGATCCTCCTGGCATTAGCGACGGACCGTTACGAGCTCCTTCTTCGCCGCCGGAGACTCCCATACCTAAATACAGCAATCCTTTCTTCTCCGCCTCAGAGATCCGTCGCTCAGTGTTCTGATACCATTCGTTTCCACCGTCGATGATGCAATCTCCAGGCTCCATGTACTCGGAGAACGCATCGATTGTCTGGTCAACGGGAGCTCCAGCTTTGACGAGGATAATAACGGATCTCGGTCGTTGAATCGAGAGGATGAAATCACGGGGCGAGTATTGGCCGGAGACTGGGAGTTTTCCTTCATCGTTGGCTCGATCTAGAGTTTCGTCGACTTTGGAAGTGGTTCGATTGTAGACTGAGATTGGGAAACCTTTCTCGGCGATGTTTAAGGCGAGGTTCTGGCCCATGACGGCGAGACCGGCGAGGCCGATTCGGGATAAAGAGGCAGACTCCATTGGAGAGTAGCTTCGGAGTTTGTAGAGAGAGAAAGTAGAGTTGTGAGTGATGAGAGAGAGAGAGAGAGAGAGAGAGGTAGTGGGAGAGTTCTTGGCTTGGAGATGTTTTATGCAGTGAAAGTGACGGACTCGTCGATGGAGCCAAGGGACAGACGATGATCTCAATGTTTTAAACGATGACGCTATTGGCTTCAATATGATTTTAATTTTAATTTGACACAAAACCCATTGAAGGGAGAGAGTAAAAAAGTGTTTTAAAAAAGGGAGAGAGTCAGAACACAGAAAGAACCTAAAAGCTCAATAGCAACTAATAATTCTCTTTTCACATTGTTCATCAGAAAGAAGAAGAAGAAAAAACCATCACATTAAATCCAATTCACAATTCCAAGTCACTTAAGCTCCTCCAACCTGCAAATACAACAAGGCCATACAAGTGCTCAGACAAATCCTGTAATCAACCTAGAATACTAAAGGAGGGCAAAAATACCAAATCAAATAGTTTATACCAAACTGTAACCAGAGAAGATACATCAACCGAAACCGAACTTTCTTAGCAAATCAAACAGTTTATAACAAACCTGAATGCAATTCACTGGACTCTAAATCTCGTTCAAATCAATTTTCTTTTAGTATTCAGAGGAGTTAGGAGTTGAAAGGAACATACCAATTGCTTGCTCAACGACCAGCGTTCAGCGAAAAGAGCATGCTTTGTCCACCGGGTAAGTAAGCCACGTTTGGAGACCTAGCGAGTGTAGCTGCAACCTCCCTCGAAGCTTCAATCCTCCTAAGCTCAATTAGACCCATTCCTGCTTTAGCTGTTGCATCTGAAATCAACTGAGCAGCTTCACTCTCACCTTCCGCTCTTATAACCGCGGCTCTCCTCTCTTGATCAGCCTTCATCACCACAAACTTAGACCTTTCCGCTTCCTGTTGAGCCACTTGTTTCTGCTCAACCGCCCTCGAGAACTCTGGACTGTATGACAAATGTGTGATGGCTACATCGTCGAGCTCAATGTTAAAGTCCCTAGCACGCTTGATCAGAGACTCACGGACAAGCGCTGATACTTGAGGACGCTCAGTGAGTAGCTGATCAGCGTTGAATTGAGCAACCACAGCTTTCAAGACCTCGTTTCCAATCGAGGGAAGAACCTTTTCGTCATATTCTAGACCCAATGTTTGGAAAATCGTCGGTAGACGCGTAACCTCCACACAGTGAATAACCAAATCAGCACATTAAATCCCTCAAAATTCCAAATAAACCCAAAAGGGGCATACACTTGAATTCTCAGAATGAATCTAACACCAAAAGCGGATTATCACAAACCCTAGACCTTCTAGAGAGATCAAGGGAAGAAGATATATACCTCGGGGCGGGAGAGAACACGAAGGGTGAGATTAACCATCTGGAGATCCTTGGTACCGGAAGTGGAGGTGAAAGTGTGAGGTTTGGTACGGATATCGAAGACGTAAGGCTTCTGGAGCCATGGGATCAGGAAATGAGATCCTTCACTGACCGTCTGATCCATCACTCCCCTGAATCGATCGAACAGTACGGCTCTCTCGCCACCATCAACAGTGTAGAGAGACGTGTTCGCTACCGTCGCCACCGTTCCAAGACCGAACGCTGCCTTGGCCAGATTCGTAAGGAACGAAATCGCTGCTTGTTGGCTTCCCATTGTTTTGCCCCAAAAAAAACCTTAGAACCAGGAAGGAAGGAGAGAGGAAAGAGTTTGTTAGGGTTTATGAAAAAATGATTTACTTGGAAATGAGGGTTTTTGTTTTTTTTTTTTAAAGGGCCAAATATACGACCGACAATTATAAGATTGGGGCTTACGCAAAGCCCGTTACTATAGGTAATGAGGCCCAATATAATTGTAAAATTCTATCAATATATCTGGGACGAAGTAAATAAAATATATGGAAAACAAAACTCAAATGATCAAAAAGTGACATGATGTATTTGTGATGATCTATTATTCTACACACTAATTATTTATTCTTATGTAATTTTATTTTAACCATGATAAATAGTAATCAAATAGTTTTACTAAATTTATAAATAAATGCTTAGGTTTGTTGACGATAATAAATAAACAACATAGTGTTCTTTTATATCTTTTTGGGATATGAGTATACAAAAATGTGTATGTATATGAAGTTTTGAACTCAAATTCAAAATAAATAAATAAAATTGTATTTCGAAGATTTTTAATACTCTCTCCGTTTTAAAATGATTGGATGTAGAGAAAATGGTATTTAATGAAATAATGATGATGTCTTATATTACTTCATCCGAATTTTAGAAAAAAATTGTAACGCGCTTACAATTGTAAGCATTTAGAAATCCTAAATTTCAACGAGACATGGCAGAGAAAAGTTTCTTAGATATCGTTGAACAAGTTCTATATGGAAGCAAATATCAAACGCGCTGAAATTATAACCAACACAAGAAAATGCTAAAGGAAAAAGAATAAAAAAAAATGCTAAAGGAACTTTTTTTATTAATGAAGTGCTAAATGAATTTACATACATAGAAAATTGAGATGTCACAGGCTGACTTAGCACGTTATGGAAATCTCAAATGCATAAGTTCGAAAATGACCAAACAATAAATAAATTTAAATCATTTTGTTTTTTAGTTCAACAATTTATTTTATATATATATTAACCCCCTTAATTTAAGGTTATATATCTTTCTTTCAACATTTTGACTTGGGCCAGGTTTGTACTTAGCAGTTTCATCCAAATAAGTACGGCAAAGCAGGCTAAAGACCAAATTAGATTACGCATTTTTTGTCTTTTGCAATGAAAAACATAAATAAATATTTAATCCTTTTTCATATCACCAAGTAAAATAGTACTAGTAATTATATCTTCTTAATTATTAAAACACACACCACTAGGGGTTTGGACGTTTGGTATTTATGTGCGGGCTTATCTCTTTTCTCGACCATAGAGAAAATACAAATAATATATTTTATTGATTAGGGTCTTTGTATTATAACAAACAAAATTCAGTAAGAATATTATTCTTATTTTTCGCTTAGACCATCAGAAAGCGTTGTGCGTCACAAACGTATCGATGTGGAATTCTAAAGTTATTTCTTCACACTTTCTTAGAAAAAAAAGATCAAACATATTTAATCTCAAATTTGTGTTGATAAGAAAATCAAGAAGGCGACTATGAATATGATTTTAATGAAATGTTATTTTGAATCATACAATTGATTCGCATTTCTGATTGTTGACAGGTCATTTTCTGAAAAGTCTTCCATCGTTCGTGCCATTTTGTACAATTCTATGAAACTTCCTACCCCCAAAACACTAATTGTCTGATACCATGCGAACAAAAACAATGGATATTGATATATGATTAGAAATGATTTGATTATTAAATTTGTTTATATTGAGTTCGGATGGACTTAGGGTTTTCAGCCTAATCAGTTTAGATATGAATTATTATGTTTCAATAAATACCTTATTCTTCTTAAGTTTTTTTTTATTCTCCTTAAATACCTTGTTGAGAAATTTTAAAAATTTCCTTAGCTAGGATAGTACCCGCGCTATGTGCGAATAAATGAATGCGGAAATTATTATTCGAACTCGATAGTTTTAGTTAAAAATAAAATTTAATTAATGTGAAAATTATTATACAAAATCCAAAATTTGTTTGTTTATATTCAAATTTATAAATATTTTATATAAAATATATTACACCAAATGATGACAAAATATTTGAATCGAACCATCAAATCAAAATTCACCAATCTAAATTCGAACCGAATTATATAATGTCTGAGTTAGTATAACAATAAAATATTCTAAATTATCCGACCAAATTCAAATTATACAAAATCGAACTGAACTAACCGAAATAGTTATATTTGTTGTTGAGGTATATTATAATTTTTAGTTGTTCACACATGTTTTTCAAAGCCAAAAAGCAAATAACGTATTTATCTTAAACATGTATAATTTTTTAGAATATGTATTTATTTAATTTTAATTTAGATTTTAATAGTAATATTTAAGATATAGAAGATTTTTGAAATAATTGTTTTTAGTAAGTTTGGGAATATTCAAATGTGTTTGGCAATTGGAATTAAAATAATATTTAAAAATACTTGTGTTTGGTAATACATATAGAAGAATTAAATGAATTAAAAAGAAAAAATATAAAAAAATTATTGTGATCACACATCATCAAAAATAGTCATCAATGTTCTTCTATTTATTAATATATAGAAGATTACGTCTCTATATGTATTCTAAAACCATGGTTTGATGCAGTGTAATGAGATGAATCTCTTTTTTACATGTGAATGTAGAAAATAAATCGTTGGTAAACCATATAATTAATATGTTTATGTTCTTTGTTTTTCTGTTTATTTTCTCACATGTTATAAAAAACAAAAAAATGATTTACTGGATAAACATAGTTAGAGCTGTTTTGGCTATGATTATGTTATTTGTATTAACAAACAATACTGATATCCAAAATAATAATTTTTAAATCGGTGGATACTGATCTGGAGGGATACGACCGGCCAAACCCAATAACATTTTAGTTATTTTTAGTTTATATTCCCTCTGTTTCAAAATAATTATCATTCTGGAGTTTTTTACACAAATTAAAAAAACATATTAAAAATCTGTTTTGCCCCAAATTAATATAATGTTTTATTTGATATGAGTAATTAATAAATTAAAAGGTAGGAATAAAAATGAAAAAATTAGTCATAAATGTACATTAAAATTGTAGAATGACAAGTAATATAAAACAAAAAATTAAGGCTAGAATAACAATTATTTTGAAACGGAGGAAGTATATCATTTGCTCTTTCTGTTCGCCTTGTGATTAGAGAGATGCACACAGCAAGCTAGAACAAATACAATTTTTTTTTTCTTTTGTAAACCTAAACAATCTAAATAACAAAATATACAGTAGCAGTGGAAAATAGAAAAGATCCGAAAAATGTTTACAAGAAAGAGGAGATTCCTTCTCTTTAACTACGTAACTAATCCACAAAAATTACAATAAAATTTCGAAAAATTAGAGTATAAGGCAGTATTTGGCTAGAAATCAGTTTCCGGGTCGGTCAACGCTTCACATGGTGAGATATTTAGAAAACCACAATTTTTTCGCGTTACATGGATAGTCATTTTGAGTTAATCACGTTATCGTCTCTATATATGATATTTTATTAATTTTAGTCAAGTACAATTATGTAAGTCTGTTTTGTCTATGATTTTTTATATTTTTCTTTCTACATTTTGTGTGTAACGACAACTAAGACAGTTCATATGTAGTGATCGTGGTGTGAACAAACACATTCTAATCATCTATCTAATCTATTATATTATATGAAATTTTTTTAGAAATGTTATTTTTAAAATATTATTTTTCAAAAATAATACATTTTTTAAAAATTTATAAAAATACCATTTTTTAAAATTATTTATTTATTTTTTATGTTTAAGTTAACTATGTTGTATTAGAATATAGTTTTGTGGGTTTAAAGTTTGTTAGGGGTCAAATATTTTTAGACTTTAGAATTTTAAGATTTAGACTTTAAAAATCTAGAATTTTTGACATTTTTACAAATGAACAACGTAATGTGATATTTTTGCAAAGTAACACACCAAAAATGACATTTTTACAATTATCCAATTTTTTTTTTGTATATAGATAGGTGAGCGTAAATAAATAATTTTGAACCAATCAATTTTGTATATAAGCAAAAGTGTATATTGAATTCCCCAGAGTTTTTTTTGGATGAATTTTATAATTAAATCACCAAAAATATTTTTGGATCTGCTAGTGCAAATAGCATTACTGCATAAATTTTAGGTTTTAACCCTTTAAACTAAAATACATAGAGCCAAAATGAAAATAAAAATATTACCTAAGATAAAGTTTCTGCAACTCACTAAGCTCGAAAGCAAAACAAGGTCATTGCTTCGAATTGAACACCATATGAGTAAATTCCATTGAATTTGTTGACAAAATGTGACCGGTTCTTATTTTCAAAAGTCATTGCCCGGATAAGAGTAATACAAAGATTAGGTATTTATTGAGAATTAATTTTTTCTACGTGGCAAATTCACCAGAACCCAGCTCATAAATCTTACTTTTCCAAGTCAGACAAAAAATAAATCTCTTTCTGATCTCTCATACTATTATATACTCAGTTTTTTTTTTGTTTGAGAAAAATATTATATACTCAGTTGCATTCAGCTATATATATGTGTGTATATAATTAAGGTTGTCTTAGCTTTGTGAGAACTTGTTAAGATCTTTTTGTCCTCTCTCTTTCTTACTCTTTCTGTGTCACCATGGGAACTCAATCTCCTCATGACGATTCTTACGATTACGATAAAGATGTTAGTTTCTCTCTTTCTGTTTCTTGTATTAGTATTGGAATTATATAGGATAAAACTAGAAAGAATGGTGTTTCTTTCTTTTTTTCTTTGGCAATTAGTTATCTTTACGTATATCCATTTTGGGGAAATACCCATAAAGTATACAAAACTGGTGTGATACGAAACGAAAAACATTAATTTAAAACATTTATTTGCAACAAAAAAAGATATATGTTAGAGCTCTGGTGCGATACGGAGTGGAAGGGGTGTAAAGCGGAGTAAATAGTAACAAAGATATATATATATATATATGTGTGAATATATAACTGTTTTAGTATTGTGTTTTGTTTCACACTTTTCCCGCCCAACATCGCAATTTGTATTTACTTTGATTGATTTTCTCATAATTTGCAAATGAATGATGAGAATTTTTAATAGTTTTTTCATGACTTTTCCATATATTAGTAAGAGATTGTAGAATTAAATAAAAAAATAGAGTTGTATTGATTTGATGAAATAAATAGATGGCTGAGAAAAGAGCGAAAGAAAAGGAAATCAACGACTGGCTTCCGATAACGTCATCGAGGAATGCAAAATGGTGGTACTCTGCTTTTCACAATGTCACGGCCATGGTCGGAGCTGGTGTTCTCAGCCTCCCTTATGCCATGGCTCAGCTCGGCTGGTACGGCTTTCTCTTTCATAACTAACCATGATGCATTGATTCGAAAGCTAACCTCACAACAAAGTCAACTTGAGTCATGACATTTGAACCCAACCATTATATAGTTTTATTTAAAACCGAAACCAATGACTTCAAAGGTATATTGGGTTGCATTTTTTTGTCTAGGTAATATGATAGATTATTCATTTAAAATGTTCTACATCAATGTAAGTAACAACAATGATAATCTTTAATACATCTAGTTACATATTCAAGATAAAATGTATATTCATTTTTTTACCGGTTTACAGGGGACCGGGTGTGGTAATTCTGGTTTTGTCATGGATCATTACACTATACACACTATGGCAAATGGTAGAGATGCACGAGATGGTTCCAGGAAAGCGTTTTGACCGCTATCACGAGCTTGGACAACACGCGTTTGGAGAGAAGCTTGGTCTCTACATAGTCGTGCCGCAACAGCTGATCGTAGAAGTTGGCGTTTGCATCGTTTATATGGTCACCGGAGGCAAATCTCTCAGGAAATTTCATGAGCTAGTGTGCGAAGATTGTAAACCGATCAAACTCACTTACTTCATCATGATCTTCGCATCCGTACACTTTGTCCTCTCTCATCTACCTAATTTCAACTCTATCTCTGGCGTCTCTCTCGCCGCCGCGGTTATGTCTCTCAGGTAATCAAACCAGGTTTTCAATAGAATTATGAGTTGGTTATTAGCTTGATTGTTGGTACAATTCAGCTTTTCCAAGTTTTAGTCCGTCTCGGTTAGTACGGTTTTCGGTTTTCTCAAATTGATATCTCCAATCAATGAAACTGATCCAATTCCTTTTTGTTTCTCTTTTGGTATATCTTAGCTACTCCACAATAGCATGGTCAGCCTCAGTCTCTAAAGGCGTTAAAGAAAACGTAGAATATGGTTACAAGGCGAAATCCGCAGCAGGAACAGTATTCAACTTCTTCAGCGCTTTAGGCGAAGTAGCGTTTGCTTACGCAGGACATAATGTTGTACTAGAGATCCAAGCTACGATCCCTTCGACGCCTGAAAAGCCCTCAAAAGGACCGATGTGGAAAGGAGTCGTGGTTGCTTACATTGTCGTTGCACTCTGTTATTTTCCGGTCGCACTTGTCGGTTATTATATATTCGGAAACTCTGTTGAGGACAACATACTTGAAACACTCAGGAAACCGGCTTGGTTAATCGCAACCGCAAACATGTTTGTTGTGATCCATGTCATTGGTAGCTACCAGGTAATGATCAATAGATTTTTCCTAAAAAGGCAATTGATTCCTAAATCGGATTTTTAACTAAACCAAGTTAAATTCATTTTTCTCAGATCTATGCAATGCCGGTTTTTGATATGATGGAGACATTATTGGTTAAGAAGATGAATTTCAGACCAAGTTGGATCCTCCGGTTCTTTGTCCGCAATTTCTATGTTGGTAAGTAGTGTGCCACTGTGTGACTGCATATGTGTATACATAGAGTCAGTGCCGGCCCTGAGGACACTCTCAAGAAACATTGGTGTGGGCCCCACTTTTGTGGGGCTCACAATTTAAAGAAAAATTTTAATAATTTTTCTTGATATGTAATGTATAAGTTATAAGTTAATCGAATTTGATTATGATTTTACAGCCGCAACAATGTTCGTTGGAATGACCTTTCCGTTTTTCGGCGGCCTATTGGCGTTTTTTGGCGGATTTGCGTTTGCTCCAACAACATACTTCGTAAGGATGCGATTATTTAAACAGCTTTTCTTGTTTTCTATATTTTTATCAATTTTAGTTTTAACTGATAAAATTTTCTGTTTACTTCTCTCTTGCAAAAACAAAAGCTTCCTTGCGTTATGTGGCTTAGAGTATACAAGCCCAGAAGATACAGCTTGTCTTGGTGGACCAACTGGGTAAGTACACAACGTTTGCTTGCATTTGCGTGTTTGCGTTTGAGATCATGTTTAGCCTTTTCGAATTCGTTCTAATTAAGGATATAATTGGTTATGTGCTGAATTTTGTTGGCATTATTTTACTGTATCAGATATGCATTGTATTTGGCGTTCTCTTGATGGTGCTATCGCCGATCGGAGGGCTGAGGATGATCATTATTCAAGCCAAGGACTACAAGTTTTACTCGTAGATTACAAACACAAAGAAGATTTGGATCATAGTAAAAAAAAAAAAAAAAAAAGTTAATGGCACCAAGACAAACTTTATTCATCTGTTTGTTTTCTTTTTTTGATTAAACATTGTGTTTGTTTACATGTCAAAAGTATCTATATATATATGCCTTTGAAGCTTACAAATCAAAACTTCATATTGATGTATATACACACACATTAGTTTTCTTAAAATCTTATGCTCCCTATTAATGAATGCAAAATGTACGACACAATTCCAGCAGTGACACAAAAACAGGTAAAGGTTAAATGCAAAAAAATTCGACGGTCAGTTCTATATTCATGTTACTCGAGTATAGGTTAGCTTGGTCTCTTCCTCACTCGGCCTAATTGATATGAAAGCAAGCAAATGAAATATACTGTCTACATCTAGTTGTAGCAAAACAAAGTTCGACATGCCATAAGCAAAGAAAATGTATTTCATACGTATTTAGACTGGACCTGAGTTTCGACACGCCCGCAAAGAAAAGGAGGCAAACAATGTACGTGCATATCCTTGTCAACGGCTTCGTTCCCCAACAATGATGACATAGACATCATGATAATCATCACCAATATATATGTGTGTTTGCCATCTCAAGCTATATGTTTAGGAATCGCCAATCTATCAGACAAACTTTGAAACTTTTAGAAATCAAGCAAAATTTCCAAAGGACAATAATTCGTTGAAGCATATCTTCCAAAAAAAAATAAAGAGATTCAAGAATAAAAACTTTCAAAATAGTAACACCAAGCAATCAACAAACATGTTCTAATTTGAAATTAAGCAAAGAAACTAGCGTATGCTGTATCTCCTGAAAATTTTATTTAGGCATCAGAACAAGAAAACATCAATACAAGCTCAAATTAGGGAATCACTCACCAGTTCCATATCCATTTTTTGTCTTCTGTTCAAGATCAATTTTTCTATATCGATCAATAGATTAACGAATGTCAAAATTAAATCGATAAATTGTTTCTACAGTCTGGGGGGACCGGGAATGTCATCCATTTGTTTGAAAAATGTATCATGCATTTTTCAGACAAAATAGTTTAACTATTTAATACCATCAATTTGTTTAAAAATATATGATATGTAAGGTATCGTATTCTAGAAAGAGACAAAAATATTATAATTTCATATTAAATGTTTCTAAAACATATAAATATTATAGATAACCATTTAATATCTCTTTGTAATTTCTTTTTCAATTGTAAGTTTTGGCACTCAACATTATTTATGACCGATCACAAAATTGTTGTAACGTTAAAATATTTTTAACGTTATAGTGGCTTGCTTATAGGCATTACTCTTTGCCTCTTTGGCGATGGGATTAACTGATAGTGAGCTCTGTGTAATACCCGTTCCCAGATTTCTTACCGGGTTGAGATTTTGATCGAGAGGATCAAGGCTTGGGCAAGCCAATTATCGTGTCGCGGTAAGGAATCCGCATCGTGTCGCGGTAAAGAGTTATCGTGTCGCGGTAAGGAATCCGCATCGTGTCGCGGTAAGGATTTCTGCATCGTGTCGCGCTATGGATTTACCGTGTTGCGGTAAGGATTCGCATCGGGCCGCGGTAAGGTTGTGTGTGGGCTTTGGTGGCCGAGTAGTTTTGGACCAAAAACTCGTGGGCCGGATACGGTCGGGTCGCGCGTGGACGGGTCGCGTGTCATCGGGTCCGCAGGAAGGATATCACGTGTGTAGGCCAGATTATTTTATTGAGCCGCGGATAGACCGGATTTGTTTAATCGCGCCGCGGGTAAGAGGAATCTTCGGCGTGGGCCGAATTGTTTATTCAGAGGCGCGGCGGTAGAGCATTATTATATTAAACTGCAGTTGGTGGGTTGAGTTGTTTAATCCGAACCATGGTTGATGTTGGGTTGAGTCAGCGGGTCTATATAAGAGGAGTCTCGTCCTCATTTCTCTCATTTTCCGCCGAGCCTTAAGATAATCGCGGGAGAGAGTTTGTGTGTCGCGAGTTTCTGCCGAGTGCTCGTGAGTTTGTGTGTCGCAGGAAGATTCTGTATTGTCGCGAGTCCAGTCTGTGGTGTCGCGATAGTTCCGTGGTGTCGCGAGTCTTGGTCGTCGTGTCGCGAGTGTTTGCTGGGTGCTAGTGCGGGTAGCATCCGTTCGATCTGTTTGTGTGGGTAAGTCTCGTGAACCTTAGTGTTTCACCGTTTGATTACCCTTGGTTGCCTTAACACGTGTTTGTTCTTGTTGTTGGTGCAGTTTCAGTAAGGTGTCGCGAAAGGGTTGCGTGTGTTCGCGTGTGTTTGTCTGAGAATCCGCGTGGGTAGCTTTTGTTCGATCCGTGAGTTTGGGTAAGTCTTGTAAGACTTGTGTTTTCCCATCGTTTGATTACCCTTGATTCGACCTTAACTCGGTGTTTTTGTGTCGATGGATACGGATCGAAGTAGATTCGTGAAGGGTGTGGTGCGCGATCGTTGGGTAGATCGATCGTTTGAGTGTTCGATAGTTTGGGTAAGGATCGTTTACCCTTGGTGTTTTTCTATCGATACTTTACTCTTGGTTTGGTACTGATATGATTTGGTTCGGTTTGGGTGAGGGAATTTCAGTAGCGGTTGTACGCGGGTAACGTTCGGGTTGATCGTGACCAGTTGCGTGGGTAGACCGTGTGTTTTCCTTCAAACCGAATTGTTTGCTAAGGTGCGTGTATGACCCTAGCGATTGTCTAGGTTGTTTGTATGTTTGGCTCGGGGTAGCCATGTTTGCTCGTTTGGTTTGGTATACTTCGGTATATGGCAGATACACTTCGGTGTATAGGTATACTTCGGTATACGGTTTGGTGACGTGTGACACATTATGTCATGTTTGGTGTCTGATCAACACGGTTTGTGAACGAAAGTTCAAGTTTGGTTTGTGAATGAAAGTTCAAGTTTGGTTTGATATGTTTGTCCGTTTGTTCACTAAGCAATTCGTTTGCTTATGCGTTCATTTCATGATCGCAGGTGATAAAAGTGGCTAAGGAGCTCGTGAGGCAAGCTGGGAAGGAAGGGATGGATTTAGGCCGGGTTTTTATGTTATGATGGCCGCATTTGTTAGACTCGTTGGTTTGATTTATTTCCATATAATTTCTAAGTTAAAAACGTTTGTTAAGTCGAATATGGATCGTTTGTTAAGTTGTGTATTGAACCTCGTTTGAAATAAGTTAATCGAATGAATTTTTATTAAGTAAATTTGACTGAAGTTCATTATTTATGCATGTTTGAACGCGCTAAGTCATTAGTCTTCCGCTGAAATCGAATTGAACTGAAACCTAGTTAAATTGGCTAGGTAAAATAAAAGCGAAAAATTTGACTAAGTATAGAATATGATCGCATGTTTGGTAACTCCCTTACCGCAGGTTAGGATATCGGAGTTGGGGCGTTACACTCTGCTCCTTTCGAACGTCATGAGCAATGGGAACGTCGTATTGTTTTTTTTTTTTTGTTTTTTTTTTTTTTGTTTTACTAATGTCATGGGAGCAATTTTTTGCTTATTTTGATCGTAAAAATGTGTATAAATATAGAGAAGACCTATATACTTACACATACTAATTAAAATACACATGGATTTGAAAATCAGTAAATTTTACTAGAATTTGTAAATTCTATTTCAAAATGAATTAAAATACATAAATGAATAACATGTTCAGAGATTGTATTCGTTTATGTATTTTTAACATAAAAATAATTACAAATCAACTAAAATCTGCTATAAAATCAAATCTATAAGTATATGGGTAGAATTGAATAATAAGTGACTTAATGATTACCATTTAGAGCCAAACTAATATTATCTTGAGCCACCCGCGCTTCAAACAAGTTGAAATCTTCTTAACCAAATAGACTTATACAATATATATTTTTTTTTAATACAATAGCACACCCGCACTAAACAAGTTGAAATCTTCTTAACCAATTTGTTTTATACAATCTTCTCTTCACAAAATCAATCCCAAGTTGTCTTTGCTTCTTAGACTTGGTGGTTATGACAAGAACATTATTAATACCTTTCCTCTCAACTCTCAAAGTCTCAACTTAGGACCGACTCAATAACTAAGAAAAAATATTACAAAATCTCTTATTCAATTATTTGAAATGCAGGGCCCTGCTTACAGCATAAAAAATAGACAATTATGAATATTTAGTTAAAAATTTAGAGATCCCACATTTACAATTATGTTTAGTTATATTTAAGTAAAAAACAATATTTAAATTTTTATTTGGACTACTAATTAATTTTACCGTATTAGTAAATGTCTATAAAGTCATTTGGATAAATTCATGTCATTTCTTATTTGTTTTACTGGGCTTTCAGATTACAAATACCTACTTAGTATCCTAACCTAGTTTAATTTTTACATCTTCTCTTTACTTATTTTTTTCCTTTTGAACAAATGATTATAATATAATTGTCTTAATTCATTTGATTTTTATATATTCAACATAATTATATAAGTAACTAAAATTAAAAATTGATGAAGATATACACACAATTTTGTAAATGGTGTTTTCTTATAATTAGATATACTTTATCCATTACATTGAATACACTTTAAAAATCATATTTTCTTTCTTTTAAAATACTTGTTTTTTGGAACAATTGTAAAAATGCCATTTTTGATATGGCAATTTGCAAAAATACCACAAATAGATTTTTAATTTTCAAAAATGCCACTAATTATGGATTTCTAAAGCCTAAATCTTAAAATTCTAAACCCTAAAAAATGTTTTGACCCCTAACAAACCCTAAACCCTCAAAACTAAATTCTAATACAATATAGTTAACCCAAACATAAATAATATAATGAATAAATAATTTTAAAAAAGTAATACTTTTGAAATTTTTTTTAAAATATGACATTTTTGAAAAGTGACATTTCTCAAATTTTCTTTTGTTTTTTACAGTTTTCAATGTAAATTTTGGGTTTAAATACCAAATTTAATCTCAAGTCTTATGAAAAATATCAATAGTCAGTTTTCTTTCCAGCTAATATAGAACTTTTAATACGCGTGAAATAACGTACAATGACAACTATTTTGAAACGGATAGAGTATTTTATATAATATATCTTTTAAATTTAAATATGAGAACTTTATAAAATATCGCCTAGGGCCCCAAAAATACCAGGCACGGCACTGTTCAAAATGTGATAAACCTTGGCTGTATGTTAATTACTTGAAACTTTACTTTGCACACATATTACACTAGGGGTGGGCAAAATACCCGTACCCGATACCCGAACCTCGAACCCGATCCGAAAAAGGGGTTCGGTATGGGTTTGGGATTATTTAATTATCCGATCGGGTTTGATTTTTTCTGGTTCGGATATCCGTACCCGAACGGGTAATATCCAATACCCGAACGGGTACCCAAACACCTCACGTTTGTTTGTTTTATTTTTACGAAATTGTGCTTAAACCCCTCAGTTTTTTCGGATTTCTCTCATTTGGCATGATTTTGTTTATTTTGAATTTATCTACATGGAGATCGTGCAATTGCATGGCATCATTTGTTATACTTATGTTTGGAGTTCATCATTTTTTATCCGTGTTTTTTTTAGGATCAAGTGGACAATCATGAAAACAATTTGGAATGTATAGTCGTGGAATATGAAAAATGATATTGAACTTTATTATTGATAGATCATCAAATGATAAATAACATTTGGTTGATAAATGATAAGATTAAAAAAAGCACCCACATGATTTTGATTTAAAATAGCTTTATTTCAATAAGGTTTGTGTTATGTAAGAAACATTAGAAATGGCTCACAAGAAGTGTAAGATCAAAGAGATATACAATTAATTCACGAACCCAAATGATCATGACTCCTCCATAAGCCTATCCATTATGAGTTTTAAGACCGCATGAGCATCAACCGTCACTTCGACTTTTACTGTTGGTTTGTCTGACCATTAACACACTTCTTCAAACCTGGTTTGAATCAAAACAACAAAGGTTGAGCTCATAAGTCCAAACTTAGCTAACTTGGCTTCCTAATGGAAGCCTTTCACAGGTCATTTTGCATAAGATAAAACCGTTAAACGGGATACGTATACATCCTCTACAATATAAAACTGTCTTCATGAATGCGTATACGGATACCCGAATCCGAACCCGAACCCGTTAGTACCCGATCCGATAATATAGATTACCCGATGGGTCTCTATAAATCTCAAACCGGGTACCCGGCGAATGTAACTACCCGCCTCAAACCCGAACGGATACCCGAACGCCCAGCCCTATATTACACTACCGATTGAGTTTAAAAATGATATGCATTAGGGACGAGTCTCTGGAGTCCATCTACGGAAAACGAATAAGTAACCGAGAAGATAAACGAAGATGAAGATTGAGAAGAATAATGGTAGGTCTTTGTAATTTGTAATTGACTCCATTGCTGATGAAATAAGTTAGAGCTTTGAAGTCGTAGATACATACACATGTGATATATATATATATATATATATATATATATATAGAGGAGGACGATAGAGATGGTTGAGGTTTGTTTAGAGAATCATGGTAAGGGTTGGTAAGGAGGGGAATACACAAATGCGACGACGTTTCCAAAGTTTTTTTTTTTTATGGTATGCCAAAACTATATCTCTACTCTAAGTTTATTCATGAATTTGTTTTCTAATTGTTGTTCATATTTTTCCATAGTACTTTTTTCGCAATTGGAAAACTTGAGATTTATTTTTAGTTTTTATCAAGGAATATTATTTTTAGATTTGAATACAAATAGAAAAACATAGTTAAATTCGACAACTGTTACATCTACTATATAATAGTCACAAATCAAATTTTTTATTCGGAATCTTTTGTTCAGCATTAACTACACCTATTGGTTGTTCTTTTACCAGTAATACTAATTCAAACCCTAAGCCTTCATCTTCTTAATATCATTCATAAGGTAGTATCCATTATTATATTATTTATGTTTGGATTAACTATATTGTATTAGGATATAGTTTTGAGGGTTTAAGGTTTGTTAGGAGTCAAAATATTTTTTAGGGTTTAGAATTTTAAGATTTAGGATTTAAAAATCTAGAATTTGTGATATTTTTTACAAATAAACAAGGGACAACAACTATACTAACCCAAATTAACAATTAATAACTTAAATAACCTACAAAAAAAAATTACTAAATAGTTTTGCATACCAAAAGTACCCCTATATCATTTGTTAGGAAAAAAGCTAATTACAAAACTGCCATTACTTTTTATGTTACCGAGACAGTTATTTACATTATTGCCACCGCGTTTTCGGTGGACAAAATTATAAATGTATTTGTTGTAGACTTATTATTCCTATAGTAGACTTATATCTGAATACTATTGAGAACAATGTGTTGTAGATTTATTTTGCAGACTTATCATATTTGGTGCAGATATATTAGGTCTCATGTGCAGACTTAAATTTGTGTGCAGACTTTTTGTTTGTTTTCCTTCGGTGCAGATTTGTCTTGTAGACTTATTTTGGTTCGTTGCAGATTTGTTTAGCTGGTAAGAAAACGTGTTGTGTAGACTTAATTTTTTGTGCAGATTTATTAGACGAGGTGCAGATTTATCAGAAATGTCGGTAGACTTTTGAATGGAGTTTGGTTTGCATGTTGTGTCGCAGACTTATTTTGCAGACTTGTTATCTTTTGGTGCAGATATATTAAGTCTCATGTGCAGACTTAAATTTGTGTGCAGACTTTTTGTTTGTTTCCTTTCGGTGCAGATTTGGTTTGTAGACTTATTTTGGTTCGTTGCAGATTTGTTTAGCTGGTAAGAAAACGTGTTGTGTAGACTTAATTTTTTGTGCAGATTTATTAGACGAGGTGCAGATTTATCAGAAATGCCGGTAGACTTTTGAATGGAGTTTGGTTTGCATGTTGTGTCGCAGACTTATTTTGCAGACTTGTTATCTTTTGGTGCAGATATATTAAGTCTCATGTGCAGATTTAAATTTGTGTGCAGACTTTTTGTTTGTTTCCTTTCGGTGCAGATTTGGTTTGTAGACTTATTTTGGTTCGTTGCAGATTTGTTTAGCTGGTAAGAAAACGTGTTGTGTAGACTTAATTTTTTGTGCAGATTTATTAGACGAGGTGCAGATTTATCAAAAATGCCGGTAGACTTTTGAATGGAGTTTGGTTTGTATGTTGTGTCGCAGACTTATTTTGCAGACTTATCATATTTGGTGCAGATATATTAGGTCTCATGTGCAAACTTAAATTTGTGTGCAGACTTTTTGTTTCTTTCCTTTTGGTGTAGATTTGGTTTGTAGACTTATTTTGGTTCGTTGCAGATTTGTTTAGCTGGTAAGAAAACGTGTTGTGTAGACTTAATTTTTTGTGCAGATTTATTAGACGAGGTGCAGATTTATCAGAAATGCCGGTAGACATTTGAATGGAGTTTGGTTTGCATGTTGTGTCGCAGACTTATTTTGCAGACTTGTTATCTTTTGGTGCAGATATATTAAGTCTCATGTGCAGACTTAAATTTGTGTGCAGACTTTTTGTTTGTTTCCTTTCGGTGCAAATTTGGTTTGTAGACTTATTTTGGTTCGTTGCAGATTTGTTTAGCTGGTAAGAAAACGTGTTGTGTAGACTTAATTTCCATTGTGCAGAATTATTAGATGAGGTGCAGATTTATCAGAAATACCTTTAGACTTTTGAATGGAGTTTGGTTTGTATGTTGTATCGCAGACTTATTTTGCAGACTTGTTATCTTTTGGTGCATATATATTACGTTGACTAATTTTGCAGACTTGTTATCTTTTGGTAAGAAAACGTTTTCTTTAGACTTTACTTTTCGTGCAGATTTATTTGAAAGCAGATTTATTTCCGATTGACCTTATTTGGTGAAGATAATGTCGGTGGAAAAAAAAAATTTACACAGCAAAAAACCTTAGCAGCTTGATCTTGAAGATGTTCTAACGTACTTGAAACCTTTTTTGTTTCGCTCTTCTACTTTAATCTGAGTAGATTGGATGATTTCTTGATTCTACTTTCTTCATGGTGTCGAAACCCCCATTTTCTTGAATGGCTAAACAAGAAATTGTTATGATGTGTGGAGATTGGAGATTTGAGAAAAACAGGTGGTTGTTTTTCATCAATAATAGTTGTGGATCTCGGGTAGTGCGTGCAGATCCAAGTATAAAGTTTGAAGATTTCGTTTCAATGGTGGTCAAAGAGTTTGGATTCGAGAAGTTCGGTAAAGAAATCATGTTCAGTTATATGCTTCCGAAAAAAATGTTGGTAAACTTACCAGCAGACACGAGGTATGTAATTGTTGGTAATAATCAACAATTTCAAGGTTTTTTACATTTGTGTAAAGAATTTTCAACTCGGCTATGTGTTACCTTGAAGAAAGTAAAAGAGATTTCAGAAGACATGGTTAATGGAGTTGGAGATAAGAAACGGGTTAGGAGCAATGATAATGATTTTCATTGGAATGAGAAAAATACTCGGCCAAAAGTTGCAAATACGCATCGGAAATATGAAGATATTGTTGAGGAGGACCATGATGATGATGATGATTATGATGATGATGATGAAGAAGGTGAGAGATTTGACTATTGTGATGATTCTGACGGAGCTTCCTCTGGGGATGAAGATTATTCCGTTTATGGGAGGTATGATGTTGAAGAAGAGGAGGCAAAATTTGAAGCTAAGAATACCTCCTTCGCCGGCGAGACGTTAGTTAATCCTACGAAGATACAAGATTGTGGATCCAATGATTTTCAACTCTTGGAAATGTCTGCACTAAGATTGGTTGTTGGTCAAAGGTATGAAAGTAAAGAAGCTTTGGAGATGAGTTTGAAAATTCTTTCGGTGATAAATCAATTTGATTTTGATATTAGAAGATCGACAACAACTCTTTTTACGGCTAATTGTTGGGTGAAACCTTGTACGTGGAGGGTGCGAGCATCAACGTTTGGAGATAGTGGTCCTTTTTTTGTTCGGGTATATGTTGAAGAGCATTCATGTTCGATAAATGAACGTTCTGCACGTTGTAGACAAGCAACTTATGTGATTCTTGGGCAGTTATACAAAGATTTTGTTGGTAGTGTTGGACCAATAGTATTGCCTATACATGTAGCTGATGCACTGCAGAAACGATACCGCGTTAAGGTATGGATCTTTTTAAGTTTATGCTCTGCTTCGTAGGTTTATCCTCAGGTAGGTGTAAGTTTAATGTGATAGGTTTGTTCAATGCAGGTCCATTATTGGAAAGCACATCGAGCGTTGAGATATGCACGTGCCTTGGTTAGTGGTTCACTTGAAAGCGGGTATCAAAATTTACCCACATACCTCTACTAAATTAGGCGAGCAAATCCAGGAACTTATACGCGCCTAGAAATGGATGCGGAGAACCGATTCAAGTTTCTTTTTATAGCATTTGGTGCATCTATCGCTGGGTTTCGATACATGAGGAAAGTTTTGGTTGTAGATGGGACTTTTTTACAAGGAAAATATAGAGGAACTTTACTTCTAGCAACTGCTCAAGATGGGAATTTCAATATATTCCCAATTGCTTTTGCCGTGGTTGATACGGAAAATGATCACTCATGGGAATGGTTCTTCAACCAATTAAGCAATGTTATTCCAGATGATAAAGGGTTGGCCATCATCTCGGATAGACATAAATCCATTGGCAATGCTATTACAAAGGTTTATCCTCTAGCAAGTAGGAGAATTTGTACTTATCATCTGTATAAGAATATACTCCTAAATTTCAGAGGGGCTGAAGGTTTTCGGTTGGTTAAAAAGGCGGCAAAACTTACACCGTACCACACTTTAATGCCGTTCTCGAAGAGATTCAAGCTATCAATCCAGCCCTTCATGCATATCTAATTAAAGCAAATGTGGGGTATTGGACACGAGCTTATTTTCCCGGTGATAGGTACAACTTCACGACCACGAACATAGCTGAGTCTATCAACAGAGTACTTTCCGATGTGAGGAGTTTGCCTATTACGCAACTTGTCGATGAAATCAGGTTGATGTTGACAAGATGGTTTGCAGAGCGGAGGAAACTTACGGAAGAAACGCCTACCGTCCTAATGCGTGGAGTAGAAAAATTACTTGCAGTATTCATCTAAACTCATTTCTGGTTCAGTTTGATAGGCAAAGTTGTATAATCTTCTTTACTCGAAACTGTATTTACATCTACAAGGGCCGCGTTGAGTTTGCTAAGGATCTACATGTTCAGGAGATTGAATACCATCAGTTTGAAGTTTCAAATGGAAGAGAAGTACATCTTGTCAATTTCACTGAGAAGACGTGTACGTGTCGTGTGTTTGATTTGGATAAGTTACCTTGTATACATGCTATTGCAGCGGCTGAAGAAAACAACATTTCAAGAATACGGCAGTGCCATCCATACTACCGCAAAAACTATCTATGTAATGCTTACTCACTGTCAGTCATGCCTAGAGACAGAGCATTACCTGTACCAGCACGAGTAGACGCGCAAGTTTGCTCACCACCAGTTTATCGACAACCTCCAGGAAGACCAAAAAAGTCGAGAATTAAATCAGCGATGGAGGTTGCGTTGGCGAAGAAAGTTCCACGAAAACCTACGACGTGTTCGAATTGTGGTAAAATGGGTCACAACTGCAGGACATGTACTTCAAGCGCTCAGTAGTGATATCCGATCTAATAATGTATGACATTGTGTTTTTGTTGTTAATAAGATCATGTGATAAGTCTACATAACCAGCTACGTCAACAAACAAGTCTACATAACAATAAATTGATATGATCGTATGATAAGTCTGCAAAATTATCTTATAATTACTCTACCATATTGAATGTTTCGATTATCTTAAGTAAAATATGAGAATATCAGCCAATTTATATGATCTGACGATAAGTCTACTCAAGGTCAATATAAGTCTACAATAGCGGATAACAATTTCATTAAAGTACAAACAAGTCTACCATATTGGATACAAAGGTATAGAACACAATTACAACATTATGGTCGAATAAGTCTACATAGGGGATACAAAAGTCTACATTCGCACACAAATAAACCTACTATCATACACGAAGTTCATCTCCTCAGAATTGGGAAAATTTTTAGATAATTTCCTTAAATCTTAGATGAAATTGACTGGATGAGTGATATGATTTCTCTTATGTCGGTCTTCAAACCTTCAATGTCGTCTTTGATTTCGGTCATGTCCCTTACGAGTGATGCTTGAATCTCTGCCAAATTTGCAAATTCTTCTTCATGAGCTTCGTCAACCCATTTCCAGACATGATTAGATCCTGATATTTCACTGCAACGATAGAATTTTTTCCCCGGATTCAACTTAGTTGTCGAAGTTAAAACAATCATGCTTGCACCACATGGACATCTCTGCGGAATTCCTCTCGTCACATCCATGGAAATCGTTAAGAAACTGTCGAATAGTTGGAAAAGGATAGTTATTGTAATTTGAAAGAAGCTTGAAGTTAAGAACATAGAAAACTTACTGGAGTAGAAGTGGCAATGAATCTATGATAGTGAAGCTAATTGTCGGCGGTGTTGTGGAAAAATTGACTTTTTTACTTGTATTTAATAACAAAAATTTACTAAGAGGTCCTCCAAAATAGTTAGGGTTTTCAGTATTCAAAAATAAGTCTACAATACATGCTTTCACATCATCCCATAAAATAGATAACAAGTCTGCAAAATAAGTCTACAACACAACATTCAAACCAAACTCCATTCAAAAGTCTACGGGCTTTTCTAATAAATCTGCACCTCGTCTAATAAATCTGCACAGAAAATAAGTCTACACGACACGTATTCTTACGAGCTAAACAAATCTGCAACGACCATCCATAAAATAATAAGTCTACAAAGCATTTACAAAATACTCTAAGCTAGAGCAAGCAGTTTACATCATCATCAAACCACCTGTTACAAAATACCAGTGGAAAGACAGACCTGGCAGAGACAGTTAGGGTTGTACAAAAATTAAACCGAGAGCCTAATGAGAGACTAATTAATGCGTTGGTTGCATCAATTAGTCTATCATTACATAAGCTTGTTTAAAAAATATTAGCATTACAACCAATGGGAGACATCAAAAGACTGCCCCAACACATAGCAATGTTTGCCAAATAGAATTGCCCTGCAACTACAAAAAATGGCAACTCATAACGCAAAAGACTGCCTCCGAAGAGCACCTACTTCTGTGAGGCAGTGTCTAGCACCAACCGGTCTGATTGGTTCCCTCGAGGCAATGGATCTGACATTTCTGTGTACGATTTTGGGACCTCATCGAAAATTTCAACAGCCAGCTTGAGCCTAATAAGCGGGATGTTCCTATCAGATAGACCTTCAAAACTAATGCCGAGTGCAAGATGTTCAAGAAACTTCACCGTATAAACACCACAATCTCCGCTCTGATCATTTTGAGGGATTCCACGTCTCCTGTTGATTGTGAACTTCTGCAGAGAGACACGAGTTTTTGTTTCAGTAGTACCAGCTTTAATGATGTAAGGGATCATTCTAGCGTAAGGCAGAATTTGCTCATAAATCTTCGTGTCCGAATATGCGGTGTCGATGCAATCATAGACATCAATGTGGCGCCTGATTAAGTTAGCATCAACAGCTACCCAGTGATTGTTCTCAATACAGTGGCCAAAATAGAGATGATCAACATCGGCCACCCACCTTTTGTTTGTCATCGCCTCAGTTGGGTACCGCCCGTTCATGACATCAATATACGTTTCACCGAATAAAAAGTTCTTCGGTTTTATATTAAACTGCTTATAATCGTACCACCACATGTTCACCCAACTTTGGTCAAGGAAAGCTATTCTTGAACTGCAGAAAGGAGTTAGATCTCGCAAAGATTTTTTCCGAAACATATGGAAGGCGGAGTTCAAATGCTGCGAAATAAATCTACCAAATTAGTTGAAAAATCTGCACAATACAGACATAAGTCCACAACAACATAATTGAATATCTCAGAATAACCATTACTTTCTTTAAGTCTACATTATACTATAGTAAGTCAACAAGGTAATGATGCAAATAAATCTAGGACTCGCTAAAAGAGTCTTTAAACTGTTATTATAAAAAATAACTTGAGATTGATAGGACTTACACATTCACCCAACCATCCATAGTCTTGTTGATTCTTCGGCCACTTTTCCTTTGGAGTCATCAATCTTTTGTAGAAGTTAGTGGTTGCTGCCAAAGATCCAATAGGATTCAAGCTGAAATAATTAAATATACATTTAGTATGTTCAATAAATGTTCAATAAATATACATCTACATTTACTATGTTCAATAAATAACTAACTAATTTAATTTCTTTAAGTTAAGAGTTACTTACTCTTCTTCTTCAATCATGTCCAACAATTGTTTGAGTTTTGCTGGCTCCATGGGACCTAAGGGATCATATATTGCCGAGGATGGAACACATCCTTTTGCTAAATGGATGCGTTTGACAGTAGAACTTCCGACAAATGGAGAGGTTTGGTTTGCTGCCAATTGCTTCTTCCTCTTCCCCAAAGATATGTCACATTCTAAGGCCTGATGAATTGCATCTAATGTCATGGCTGTTCTCTTCACCTTCTCACGTTCTATCGGATTGGAAAATTCTGAATATGTTGGACCTTCTTCCAATTTCCCTTCATTTCGCCGGACTTCGTCCGTTATGTCAATCACGTCATCCCGATGAGCCTTTGCCGGCTTCTTCTCAGATTTAGGAGGTCGCCCTGAACATCCAATAGGCGTACCATGGTCTAATGTTTCCTTATTAACAACCATCCATGACTGTTCCAATTAAATTATGTGTAAGTGAAAATAAAGATGCACACTTCATAAAAATAAGTCTACGCCACAGTTAATTTATGTCTGCAAACTTATCAACGTACATAACAAATAAGTAAGTCTACAAGTATAAAACGAATAAGTCTACCACACAGTTAATGTATGTCTGCAGACTTATCAACGTACATAACAATTAAGTCAACAAGTATAAAATGAATAAGTCTACCACATGAGAATATTTCCAAACAATAAGTCTACCACAAGAAAAGAAAATGCAAAACAATTAGTCTACAACATACAAATAATAAAAAACAGTAAGTCTATCAAAAGGAAAAAAATCTCTAATGTCAAACAATAAGTTTATCACATAACAGAGAAACCACAAATAAACGAATCATTCAAGACCAATAACTATCTCACACCAATGTATTGTTCCAAATTAAAAAAAACAAATAAACCTAAGCTATGTATTGTTCCAAGTTCAATCGGCACTATCCGGGCATCGACACAAATTACTCTCCTTATGTCTGCAAGGAAAATACTTTCCATCAATAAAGTATTTCATTTTTCACATCTACTTAAAGTAGGGTTAATGAAAATTACCATATCTTTGCTGACCGAGTCTTCTTCCCGATTGATGTTTGATTGCACAACTTCTCTTCTTCCAACCTTATCCACTTCTTTTATCACTTTCAGATCTTCCTCCACAGTAGCAATCTTCGCATCAAGCTTACCCTCCATTGTAGACAATCTCTGCTCCATATCTTCCTTGATGGAACCCATTGTCAAAGTATTTTCTTTCACATTGGTATCCAACCTTTCCACCTTTGAGGTTAAGGTTTGAATCAGTTGAACTAGGGACGACATCACATTATCACCAGGTAAATTACTCCCACCAGCAGAATCCGCAATAGACTACAAAAATAAGTTTGTTTTAGCAACTCATTTATCAAACTATATGCAACAAAAAAAATGTTAAGAGTTAAGAGTTAAGAGTTACTAACCTTTTTAGGTTCATCGCTTTCTGAACTCTCTTTCTTCTTTGCTTCTGTGGATTCCAAAGCCTTTTTCTTCTTTATTGGCTTCTCAAAGACCATATCTTCCCCACTATCTTCAGCCTCTTCCCGCTCTAAATTTTTCTTCATCTTCTTCTTTCGCTTCTCAGGTCTTTTTTTTTCAAGAAAGTCATCATCTTCTTCCCTATCTTTCTTCTTCTTCTTCAACTGCTTAGATGGTTGTCGACTTCCCATGTCAAAGTCAACAAAGTCATCATCCTCCACAAATTCCACTTTTTTCTTCAACTTCTTCTTTGCTTTATCACCACTTTCCAAAGGTTTGATCTTCTTATTTGGTTTTCCAGTTTCCCTAACAGCCAAACTCCGCTTACCCTTTCCTTTAACATCAGTTTTCCAACCATCTTCACGGATACATCCGAAGATAATATCATCCAGCAGTTGGTCAACAATCAGATCATTTACTTCATCACTCCAGATTGCATGAATTGCCTTCTCCCCAGGCTTCAACATTATATGTTTGACGGAGACCTACATATATAGCATCAAGAATAGATTAAAAACTCCACAACACAATTTTTTTATTTATGCTTTATGTGAAAATACATATACTTACCTTGTCCATACCGGTTATCTTCTTCTCTTCACGTATCACATCTTCAAAGTTGAAGCGCTTACGCCCACCAAGCCATGACAGCATGGGAACTGGAACACCTTCTATCTTACGCCCAAAGCGTTCTCCGATACAAGGAACCACCTCATACAACCATATCTGAAGAAGAGGAACAAATCCACCAAGCATATAAGGGGCTGACTACTAGCTTGATGGATTTAATTAGGCTTTCACAAGCCTTCCTCCCCCATGGATACTTGTCAAAAGCCTCCTCATTAAACACCCTCTTCGCTAAATCAAGCGGAATTCTGCTGCCACGATGAATGGGAATGACACCAAGTGCAAGTACACTTAAAAGACCAATCATCTTACGCTTCTCAAAAGACCAAGTCCTACATTTTGCTAATACAACTTCCAGCTCTGTCCACTTTGGTCCATCACCGAGAGGAACACCCATTTCATTCCAAAAATTAGAATGATCCACCTCCCAATCCCCTGCATCCGAATATGGATTTGTATTCATACCCGTTAAAACCCCAAATTCACACAAGCCTAATCTTATAGGTTGTTCATCGACCAAACACCATATCTCATATTGTTTGTCAGTATTCAACTGACGGGTGAGCATATCATGCACTATCTTCGCCGACCATGTGAATTCTTTGTCAACAAACTTAAGAATCACACCCACTGATGAATTTAACAAATAGCTCCAGACATCATCCCCTAAAGATTCATAAAGCCTACCAAGTTTTGTCATATCACAGTAGCGATTCATACTTTTCTCTTGTGCAGGTTCTTTTCCAAGAGGAAACTTTCTACCGGGATACACCACCTTCTTAACACGCTTCTTAAGACTCTTCTGATCAGTCCCTTTGTCCCCCTCTTCATCAGGATCCTTGGCCCAATCCTCATAATTTTCCATAAGCCAATCACCATGCGGCTCCTGAGAACCCTCCTCATTGGTCCCCTTAGCAGCCTCTTCACCGATCTCCTTAGCACCATCTTTTTCACTCTCTTTAGCAATCTCTAGATCAGTCTCTTTCTCACTCTCTTTATCTGTCACTTTAGCACTCTCCTCGTCAGTCTCTTTAAAACCATTGGGCTCCTTAGAACCCTCCACATCAGTGTCCTTATCACCATTCAAACCAGCCTCCTTAGGATAATCTTTACCAGTCTCTTCATCACTCTTTTTAGCACTCTCTTCATCAACCTCTTTGGCACTCTCTTGATGAGTCACTTGATCAGTCTCTTTAAGCCTCTCCTCATCATTGTCATCATTCTCTTGACCACTCACCTTATCATCTACAGACGACATCACCACATATACCTGACCTACACATCATCAAAAATATTTACAAATATGCATCACTGAATAAACAAATCTGCAGAGCTGTGCAAACAATTATAAATCTACCAAATTCACAGTAAATCTGCAGAGGTGTGCAATCACTCATAAATCTACCAACTTCACACTAAATTTGCATAACATACTATCAATTATATATCTACCATGACACGTAATGATTAAACAAGTCCAAAATAAATCTACAGAACATAGTAAACAAATCTGCACAAAGAATAAGTAATGTACAATGTGAAATTTTTTTACCAAGTTCTAACTAAATCTGCAGGCTATGTCAAACTAATTCAACAAATATATCTGCAAACAAGAATGAATTTAACTAAATCTGCAACAATATTCTCCAAATATGTCACCCAAATCATATCTACCAAACTCTGCAGAGACTGAACAAATATATCTGCAAATAAGTATGATTTTAACTACATCTGCAACAACATTGTCCAAATATGTCACCCAAATCATATCTACCAAACTCTAAAGAGACTGAACAAAAATATATCTGCAAAGAAGAATGATTTTAACTAAATTTGCAACAACATTGTCCACGTTTCTCTCATGAAAATCGAACTTAATTGTTCAAAAAAATTCCTCCAAAACATTCAGAACACTTGCTATAAAGTCTACACCATTTACCAGTAAATCTACACAAAAGCCACCAAATTAACAATTTTTTCCTTATTTCTCAAACCTATTTCGTTCAAACGGACGAACTATGCAACGAACGCAGAACGAAATCTTCATAAAACCAAACCAAAATTAGGGTTTCTGATTTTTTGCCTTCGTAACGATTACAACAACCCAAACCACAATATAGTTTCATACCTCAGTAACAAGTGAATGTTGGTGTCCGAAGTGAAACCGACGACCCTAAACCTTAACGACAACACCAAACGAATAACCAAAGAAGATGATTGATGGTTTTACTCTCCCTAATCTTCTAAACGGACCCTTGCGAAATAATTTCCGACAATAGAATTGCTTTCTCACCCTTGTCCGAAGCAATTTCCACACTCCTTTCTCTCTGATTTTTTCGCACAAACATAACAAAAGAGAAGAAGAAGATGAGCAGTTGCCAAAATTTTCTCGTTTCGTTTTTTTTTAAATTTTTCTGTCATTTATTTTTATTTGTTTGGTAAAAAATAAAAAAAATGGTATTACGGTAATTAAAATTTATTACCATGGTCTATATGACTTTTACTCTGATTTTTTTTACTTAACTAGAACTAAGAGTTAGTTTAGTAATAAGTGGTTAAATGTAGGTTAGTGTAAGTAATTTTCGAATAAACAATCCAATATAATATTTTTGCAAAGTGACACACCAAAAATGATATTTTTGCAATTATCTATTTTTTTCTTCTATACATGTAGGTGCACCTTCTATACAGGTAATTGCACGTAAATAATTTTAAAACAATCAATTTTTTATATAAGCAAAAGTGTATATTGAATTCCCGAGAGTTTTTTTTGGATGAATTCTATAACTAAATTACCAAAAATATTTTTGGATCCGCTAGTGCAAATAGCATTACTGCATAAATTTTAGGTTTTAACCCTTTAAACTAAAATACATAGAGCCAAAATGAAAATAAAAATATTACCCAAGATAAAGTTTCTGCAACTCACTAAGCTCGAAAGCAAAACAAGGTCATTGCTTCGAATTGAACACCATATGAGTAAATTCCATTAAATTTGTTGACAAAATGTGACCGGTTCTTATTTTCAAATCTCATTGCCCGGATAAAAGAGTATTCTGAATATTACGAATTTATTGAGAATTATTTTTTCTACGTGGCATATACCCAGCTCATAAATCTTACTTTTTCCAAGTCAGACAAAAAATAGATCTCTTTCTGATCTCTCATATTATATACTCAGTTTTTTTTTTTTGTTGTTGAGAAAAATATTAAATACTCAGTTGCATTCAGCTATATATATGTGTGTATACAATTAAGGTTGTCTCAGCTTTGTGAGAACTTGTTAAGATCTTTTTGTCCTCTCTCTTTCTTACTCTTTCTGTGTCACCATGGGAACTCAATCTCCTCATGACGATTCTTACGATTACGATATAAATGTTAGTTTCTCTCTTTCTGTTTCTGTTTTTTGTATTAGTATTGGAATTATATAAGACAAAACTAGAAAGAATGGTGTTTCTTTCTTTTTTTCTTTGGCAATTATTTACCTTTACGTATATCCATTTTGGGGAAAGACCCATAAAGTATACAAAACTGGTGTGATACGAAACGAAAAACATTTAATTTAAAACATTTATTTGCAACAAAAAAGATATATGTTAGAGCTCTGGTGCGATACGGAGTGGAAAGGGGAGTAAATAGTAACAAGATATATATATAGGGTGATTTATTAAACTGACTTTAATAAATTAGTTTTTGACTATTTTAGTCCTAAAGTTTCATAATTAATATAACGACTTCGAAAATTTTTTAACACCCGATTTGCCTTTATTTCATTTGATAACAAAAAATGTATTTACGAAACTGTCATTAATGAGCTTCCCGCCAAAAGCGAATAAATCTACCGCTCACGCGGTAGACTTAATCTACTGTAGTGATAGACTTAATTATTTGTTATGGTAGACTTATTAATCTGTGGTGATATACTTAATTATCTGTTGTGGTATACTTAATTATCTGTTGTGGTGGTATACTTAATAATCTGTAGTGGTAGACTTAATAATTCGTGATGGTAGACTTATTGATCAGTTGTGGTAGACTTAATAATATTTAGAGGTGGTAGACTTAATTTTCCTTTGTGGTAGACTTATTAATCTGTGGTGGTAGACTTAATTATCCCTTGTGGTAGACTTACTAATATGTGGTGGTAGACTTAATTATCTGTTGTGGTGGTAGACTTAACAATCTGTTGTGGTAGTAATTAACTTGTGGTGGTAGACTTAATTTACTGTTGTGATAGACTTAATTAATTTGTGGTGGTAGATTTAATTATCTATTGTGGTAGACTTATTAATCTGTGGTGGTAGACTTATAATCTGTAGTGACGGTAGACTTATTTCCTGCAGATATGCAGTGGTAGACTTATTGATCTGCAGTGGTAGATTTAATAATCTGTAGTGGTGGTAGACTTACTAATAGGTAGTAGTGGTGGTAGACTTATTGATCTGTTGTGGTAGAGTTATTCATCTGTGGTGGTAGATTTAATAATACGTGGTGGTAGACTTAATAATACGTGGTGGTAGACTTAATTATCTGTTGTGGTAGACTTATTTATATGTTGTGGTAGACTTATTAATCAGTTGTGGTAGACTTGTTTAGATTAGGCATGGTAGACTTGTTTGTGGTAGGTGTAGACTTGTTGCGAAATCACTGTTTTGCCCTCAGAGAGACCTTGAACGGTGAAGAACTAGGGTAGCCGCCGCCATAGCTTGTTTTCTTCATTTCGACGAACCTCTTCTCTTGAATATCAAATTCTTACCTCAACCTTTACTTCTTAAACTCGATATTTAGTTGATTTGCAATGGAACAAATAATTTTGGTATGTGGCACTTGAAGTTTTCCGAAAAATCGATGGATCTGTAGTGGTAAACTTATAATATGTAGTGGTGGTAGACTTATTGATCTGCTGTGGTAGACTTACTAATCTGTGGTGGTAGACTTAATTATCTGTTGTGGTAGACTTATTCAAAAAGGGTAAAATACGATTTTACCCTTCATCTTCTTCACCAGAAGCTGTCAAACCCTAACAATGGCGGCCAACATGTTTTTAGATCGTTTTTACTGTATTTTAACTTGTTTTCAACTGGATTTAGCTTAAAACTAGTAGATCTAACATCATATATCCTTTTTCTAACCAAAAATAAAAAAAATTCAATTTTTTTTTCTAGTGATTTTCAATCTGATTTTATCTAAATCCGGTGGCACACCTCCGCCGAACACGTCTCTTATGATTCCGCAGCCTCTGCGGCCGCCGGATTCAAACAAACAAAAAAATTAGAAATTTGTTTGAATCGATTCAAAACAAATTTCTGATTTTTTTTTTTGAATGGCATATTCGTAATAATCAGAATTTTTTTTTTTCAAATCTAAATGGCAATTTTGTAATTACAAAGTATAACTTTGGTTTTTATGTCTTATACACATTTCTTACAACTTTGAAATTTTGTGAAGGTCATTCTAATAATTAGGGCATTTATCAAGGTCGTTCTAGTAATTATTTCATATATATAGGGATAATTACTAGAACGACCTTGATAAATGCCATAATTATTAGAATGACCTTCACAAGTATGAAAATATCAAGGTCGAGTATATAAGACATAAAAACCAAAGTATAACTTTGTAATTACAAAAATGCCATTCAGATTTGAAACAAAAAACAAAAAAAAATTAGAAATTTGTTTGAATCGATTCAAACAAAATTCTGATTTTTTTTTGTTTGAATCCGACGGCCGCAGAGGCTGCGGAAGCACAAGAGATGTTTTTGGCAGAGGTGTGCCACCGGATTTAGATAAAATCAGATTGAAAATAACTAGCAAAAAAAAAATTGAAAACTTTTGATTTTTGGTTAGAAAAATGATATATGATGTTAAATCTACTAGTTTTAGGCTAAATCTAGTTGAAAACAAGTTAAAATACAGTAAAAACGAGCTAAATACAAGTTAAAATACGATTTTACCCTTTTTGAATAAGTCTACCACAACAGATAATTAAGTCTACCACCACAGATTAGTAAGTCTACCACTGCACATCAATAAGTCTACCACAGCAGATCAATAAGTCTACCACCACTACATATTATAAGTCTACCACTACAGATCCATCGATTTTTCGGAAAACACCAAATGCCACATACCAAAATTATTTGTTGCATTGCAAATCAACCAAATATTGAGTTTAAGAAGTAAAAGTTGAGGTAAGAATTTGATATTCAAGAGAGGAGGTTCGTCGAAATGAAGAAAACAAGCTATGGCGGCGGCTACCCTAGTTCTTCACCATTTAAGGTCCGCCTGAGGGCAAAATAGTGATTTCGCAACAAGTCTACACCTACCACAAACAAGTCTACCATGCCTAATCTAAACAAGTATACCACAACTGATTAATAAGTCTACCACCACAGATTAATAAGTCTACCACAATAGATAATTAAGTCTACCACCACTGATAATTAAGTCTACCACAACAGATAATTAAGTCTACCACCACATATTTTTAAGTCTACCACCACAGATTACTAACTCTACCACAACAGATCAATAAGTCTACCACCACTACTACATATTAGTAAGTCTACCACCACTACAGATTATTAAGTCTACCACTGCAGATCAATAAGTCTACCACTGCATATCTGCAGGAAATAAGTCTACCGCTACTACAGATTATAAGTCTACCACCACAGATTAATAAGTCTACCACAACATATAATTAAATCTACCACCACAGTTTAATTAAGTCTACCACAACAAATAATTAAGTCTACCACAACAGTAAATTAAGTCTACCACCACAAGTTAATTAAATCTACCACAACAGATAGTTAAGTCTACCACCACAATAGATAATTAAGTCTACCACCACAGATTAGTAAGTCTACCACAAGGGATAATTAAGTCTACTACCACAGATTAATAAGTCTACCACAAAGGAAAATTAAGTCTACCACCACTAAAAATTATTAAGTCTACCACAGCAGATGAATAAGTCTACCATGACGGATTATTAAGTCTACCACTACAGATTATTAAGTCTACCACCACAACAGATAATTAAGTCTACCACAACAGATAAGTAAGTCTACCATAACGGATTATTAAGTCTACCACAACAGATAATTAAGTCTACCGCAACAGTAAATTAAGTCTACCACCACAAGTTAATAAGTCTACCACAACAGATAATTAAGTCTACCACCACAACAGATAATTAAGTCTACCACCACAGATTAGTAAGTCTACCACAAGGGATAATTAAATCTACCACCACTAAAGAATAAGTCTACGAAAAAGGAAAATTAAGTCTATCACCACTAAAGACTATTAAGTCTACCACAGCTAATCAATAAGTCTACCATAATGAATTATTAAGTCTACCACTACAGATTATTAAGTCTACCACCACAACAGATAATTAAGTCTACCACAACAGATAATTAAGTCTACCACCACAGATTAATAACTCTACCATAACAGATAATTAAGTCTACCACTACAGTAAATTAAGTCTACCACGTGAGCGGTAGACTTATTCGCTTTTGGCGAGAAGCTCATTAATGCCAGTTTCGTAAATACGTTTTTTGTTATCAAAGGAAATAAAGGCAAATCGGGTGTTAAAATTTTTTTAAGGTCGTTCTAGTAATTATGAAACTTTAGGGCCAAATTAGTCAAAAAATCATTTATTAAGGTCATTCTAGTAATCCTCCATGTGAATATATAATTGTTTTAGTATTGTGTTTGTTTCACACTTTTCCCGCCCAACATCGCAATTTGTATTTACTTTGATTGATTTTCTCATAATTTGTAAATGAATCATGAGAATTTTTAGAAGTTTTTTCATGACTTTTCCATATATTAGTAAGAGATTATAGAATTAAATTAAAAAATAGAGTTGTATTGATTTGATGAAATAAATAGATGGCTGAGAAAAGAGCGAAAGAAAAGGAAATCAACGACTGGCTTCCGATAACGTCATCGAGGAATGCAAAATGGTGGTACTCTGCTTTTCACAATGTCACGGCCATGGTTGGAGCTGGTGTTCTCAGCCTCCCTTATGCCATGGCTCAGCTCGGCTGGTACGGCTTTCTCTTTCATAACTAACCATGATGCATTGATTCGAAAGCTAACCTCACAACAAAGTCAACTTGAGTCATGACATTTGAACCCAACCATTATATAGTTTTATTTAAAACCGAAACCAATGACTTCAAAGGTATATTGGGTTGCATTTTTTTGTCTAGGTAATATGATAGATTATTCATTTAAAATGTTCTACATCAATGTAAGTAACAACAATGATAATCTTCAATATATCTAGTTCCA
Source organism: Arabis hirsuta (assembly GCA_964056655.1). Classification (NCBI taxonomy): domain Eukaryota; kingdom Viridiplantae; phylum Streptophyta; class Magnoliopsida; order Brassicales; family Brassicaceae; genus Arabis; species Arabis hirsuta. The sequence continues at coordinate 27,001,744 of OZ053308.1, forward strand.
TATTCAAGATAACATATATTCATTTTTTTACCGGTTTACAGGGGACCGGGTGTGGTAATTCTGGTTTTGTCATGGATCATTACACTATACACACTATGGCAAATGGTAGAGATGCATGAGATGGTTCCAGGAAAGCGTTTTGACCGCTATCACGAGCTTGGACAACACGCGTTTGGAGAGAAGCTTGGTCTCTACATAGTCGTGCCGCAACAGCTGATCATAGAAGTTGGCGTTTGCATCGTTTATATGGTCACCGGAGGCAAATCTCTCAGGAAATTTCATGAGCTAGTGTGCGAAGATTGTAAACCGATCAAACTCACTTACTTCATCATGATCTTCGCATCCGTACACTTTGTCCTCTCTCATCTACCTAATTTCAACTCTATCTCTGGCGTCTCTCTCGCCGCCGCGGTTATGTCTCTCAGGTAATTAAACCAGATTTTCAATAGAATTATGAGTTGGTTATTAGCTTGATTGTTGGTACAATTCAGCTTTTCCAAGTTTTAGTCCGTCTCGGTTAGTACGGTTTTCGGTTTTCTCAAATTAATATCTCCAATCAATGAAACTGATCCAAATCCTTTTTGTTTCCCTTTTGGTATATCTTAGCTACTCCACAATAGCCTGGTCAGCCTCAGTCTCTAAAGGCGTTAAAGAAAACGTAGAATATGGTTACAAGGCGAAATCCGCAGCAGGAACAGTATTCAACTTCTTTAGCGCTTTAGGCGAAGTAGCGTTTGCTTACGCGGGACATAATGTTGTACTAGAGATCCAAGCTACGATCCCTTCGACGCCTGAAAAGCCCTCAAAAGGACCGATGTGGAAAGGAGTCGTGGTTGCTTACATTGTCGTTGCACTCTGTTATTTTCCGGTCGCACTTGTCTGTTATTATATATTCGGAAACTCTGTTGAGGACAACATACTTGAAACACTCAGGAAACCGGCTTGGTTAATCGCAACCGCAAACATGTTTGTTGTGATCCATGTCATTGGTAGCTACCAGGTAATGATCAATAGATTTTTCCTAAACCATTTAAAAAGCAAATAATTCCTAAATCGGATTTTTAACTAACCAAGTTAAAAATTCATTTTTCTCAGATATATGCAATGCCAGTTTTTGATATGATGGAGACAATATTGGTTAAGAAGATGAATTTCAGACCAAGTTGGATCCTCCGGTTCTTTGTCCGCAATTTCTATGTTGGTAAGTAGTGTGTCACTGTGTGACTGCATGTGTGTATACATAGAGTTTCTTGATATGTAAAATATAAGTTATAAGTTAATCGAATATGATTATGATTTTACAGCCGCAACAATGTTCGTTGGAATGACCTTTCCGTTTTTCGGCGGCCTATTGGCGTTTTTTGGCGGATTTGCGTTTGCTCCAACAACATACTTTGTAAGGATGCGATTACTTAAAACGCTTTTCTTGTTTTCTATATTTTTGAATTCTAAAATAAGACTGATTTTAACTGATAAAAATTTCTGTTTACTTTCTTTTGCAAAAACAAAAGCTTCCTTGTGTTATGTGGCTTAGAGTATACAAGCCCAGAAGATACAGCTTGTCTTGGTGGACCAACTGGGTAAGTACACAACGTTTGCTTGCATTTGCATTTGCGTTTGAGATCATGTTTAGCCTTTTCGAACCTAGCGGTTGCGTTTCTAATTAAGGATATAATTGGTTGGGTTGAATTTTGTTGGCATTATTTTACTGTATCAGATATGCATTGTATTTGGCGTTCTCTTGATGGTGCTATCGCCGATCGGAGGTCTGAGGATGATCATTATTCAAGCCAAGGACTACAAGTTTTACTCGTAGATTACAAACACAAAGAAGATTTGGATCATAGTAAAAAAAAAAAAAAAAAAAATTAATGGCACCAAGACAAACTTTATTCATCTGTTTGTTTTCTTTTTTTATTAAGCATTGTGTTTGTTTACATGTCAAAAGTATCTATATGCCTTTAAAGCTTACAAATCAAAACTCATATATACACATTAGTTCTCTTAAAATCTTATGCTCCCTATCAATGAATGCAAATGTACGACACAATTTCAGCAGTGACACAAAAACAGGTAAAGGTTAAATGCAAAAAAATTCAACAGTCAGTTTTATATTCATGTTACTCGAGTATAAAGGTTACGCTTGATAAGAGACTCACGGACAAGCGCTGAAACTTGAGGACGCTCAGTGAGTAGCTGATCAGCGTTGAATTGAGCAACCACAGCTTTCAAGACCTAATGTTTGGAAAATCGTCGGTAGACGCGTAACCTCCACACAGTGAATAACCAAATCAGCACATTAAATCCCTCAAAATTCCAAATTAACACAAAAGGGGCATACACTTGAATTCTCAGAATGAATCTAACACCAAAAGCGGACTATCACAAACCCTAGACCTTCTATACAAAATCGAGAAGAGAGATCAAGGGAAGAAGATATATACCTCGGGGCGAGAGAGAACACGAAGGGTGAGATTAACCATCTGGAGATCCTTGGTACCGGAAGTGGAGGTGAAAGTGTGAGGTTTGGTACGAATATCGAAGACGTAAGGCTTCTGGAGCCATGGGATCAGGAAATGAGATCCTTCACTGACCGTCTGATCCATCACTCCCCTGAATCGATCGAATAGTACGGCTCTCTCGCCACCGTCAACAGTGTAGAGAGACGTGTTCACTACCGTAGCCACCGTTCCAAGACCGAACGCTGCCTTGGCCAGATTCGTAAGGAACGAAATCTCGTTACTATAGGTAATGAGGCCCAATATTATTGTAAAATTCTATCAATATATTTGGGACGAAGTAAATAAAATATATGGAAAACAAAACTCAAATGATCAAAAAGTGTGACATGATGTATTTGTGATGATCTATACACACTAATTATTTATTCTTATGTAATTTTATTTTAACCATGATAAATAGTAATCAAATAGTTTTACTAAATTTATAAATAAATGCTTAGGTTTGTTGAGAAACAAATTGTAAAATGACATCTACGATAATTAATAAATAAACAACACAGTGTTCTTTTATATCCTTTTGGGATATGAGTATACAAAATGTGTATGTATATGAAGTTTTGAACTCAAATTCAAAATAAATAAATAAAATTGTATTTCCAAGATTTTTTTTACTTTTTCAGTTTCAAAATGATTGAATTTGTAGAGAAAAATTGTATTTAATGAAGTAATGATGATGTCTTATATTATTTCATCCGTTTACAATTTTAGAAAAAAATTGTTTAATCCGTTTCTAAAACATCAATCATTTTGAAACGGATGAAGTAATATTTAATGAAGTTTTCTTTACAATTGTAAGCATTTAGAAATACTAAATTTCAACGAGACATGGCAGAGAAAAGTTTATTAGATATCGTTGAACAAGTTCTATATGTAAACACTTTTTCAAAAAAAAAGTTCTATATGGAAGTAAATATCAAACGCGATGAAATTATAACCAAGAAAATGCCAAAGGAAAAAGAATAAAAAAATGCTAAAGGAACTTTTTTTATTAATGAAGTGCTAAATGAATTTACATACATAGAAAATTGAGATATCACAGGGTGACTTAGTACGTTATGGAAATCTCAAATGCATAAGTTCGAAAATGACCAAACAATAAATAAATTTAAATCATTTTCTTTTTTAGTTCAACAATTTATGTTATATATTAACCCCCTTAATTTAAGGTTATATATCTTTCTTTCAACATTTTGACTTGAGCCAGATTTGTACTTAGCAGTTTCATCCAAATAGGTACGGCAAAGCAGGCTAAAGACCAAATTAGATTACGCATTTTTTGTCTTTTGCAATGAAAAACATAAATAAATATTTAATCCTTTTTCATATCACCAAGTAAAATAATACTAGTAATTATATCTTCTTAATTATTAAATATTTTGTTTGTATTATAACAAACAAAATTCAGTAAGAATATTATTCTTATTTTTCGCTTAGACCATCAGAAAGCGTTGTGCGTCACAAACGTATGGATGTGGAATTCTAAAGTTATTTCTTCACACTTTCTTAGAAAACAAAGATCAAACATATTTAATCTAAAATTTGTGTTGATAAGAAAATCAAGAAGGCGACTATGAATATGATTTTAATGAAATGTTATTTTGAATCATAAATTTGATTCGCACTTCTGGTTGTTGACAGGTCATTTTCTGAAAAGTCTTCCATTGTTCGTGCCATTTCGTACAATTTTATGAAACTTCCTACCCCCAAAACACTAATTGTCTTATACCATGCGAACAAAAACAATGGATATTGATATATGATTAGAAATTATTTGATTATTAAATTTGTTTATATTGAGTTCGGATCGACTTAGGGTTTTCAGCCTAATCAGTTTAGATATGAATTATTATGGTTCAATAAATACCTTATTCTCTTTTTTTTTTTTTTTTTTGTCGTCTGGATTTATTATTATTCGATTACAAATTATGAAAACTGTTACATCGACGATTTTACAATGGATAAGTCTTCCGCCTTGATCCACGCCAAACGATTATATCTTGCCCCATGCTAAAGATCTCCTGCAAACCTGCCTCCATTAATCTGCAACAATTTTTTTAATAAATCGCATCTTCTGGGGTTCGAACCCCAGATCTTCTGGTGTAGAAGCATTAATGAACCCTTAACCGAACCATTGGGGTAAGGAGGCTTCCACAACCTTATTCTCCTTAAGTTTTTTTTTCCTTATTCTCCTTAAGCTTTTTTTCTTATTCTCCTTAAATACCTTGTTGAGAAATTTTGAAAATTTCCTTTAACTAGGATAGTACTCGATAGTTATTATTCGAACTCAATTGTTTTAGTTAAAAATAAATTTTTAAATTAGATTAGTGAATGCGGGAATTATTATTCGAACTCGATAGTTTAAATTATTATGCGAAAATTTTAAATTAGATTAGTGAATGCGGGAATTATTATTCGAACTCGATAGTTTTAGTTAAAAATAAAATTTAATTAATGTGAAAATTATTATACAAAATCCGAGATTCGTTTGTCTATATTCGAATTTGTAATTATTTTATATAAAAATGTATTACACCAAATGATGACAAAATATTTGAATCGAACCATCAAATCAAAATTCATCAATCTAAATTCGAACCGAATTATATAATGTCTGAGTTGGTATAACAATTTATATTCTAAATTACCCGAACCAAAATCAAATTATACAAAATCGAACTGAACTAACTGAAATAGTTATATTTGTTGTTGAGATATATTATAATTTTTAGTTTAGTTGTTCACACATGTTTTTCAAAGCCAAAAAGCAAATAATGTATTTATCTTAAACATGTATAACTTTTTAGAATATATATTTATTTAATTTTCGTTTAAATTTTAATAGTAATATTTAAGATATAGAAGATTTTTGAAATAATTGTTTTTGGTAAGTTTGGGAATATTCAAATGTGTTTAGCAATTGGAGTTAGAGTAATATTTAGAAATACTTGTGTGTTGGTAATACTTGTGTATTTTTTCTATTAAATAAATTAAAAAGAAAAAATACAAAAAAATTATTGTGATCACACATCATCAAAAATAGTCACCAATGCTTCTCCTTTAATATAGAAGAGTCTCTCTATGTATTCTAAAACCATGGTTTTATGCAGTGTAATGAGATGAATCTCTTTTTTACATGTGAATGTAGAGAATACATCGTTGGTAAACCATATAATTAATATGTTTATGTTCTTTGTGTTTCTGTTTATTTTCTCACATGTTATAAAAAAAACAAAAAATAATTTATTGGATAACATAGTTAGAGCTGTTTTGGCTATGATTATGTTATTTGTATTAACAAACAATATTGATATCCAAAATAATAATTTAAAATGTTGTTTAAATGTAGATTACAGATATCAAAACTTAGTTTTATATTTTAAATGTAGTTTGATATTAATCTCTTTATTAATATCAGCATGGATCCTAATCACTATAATTTAAAAATGTTGTTTAAATGTAGATTACAAATATAAAAACTTAGTTTTATCCTCCATAAATTTTTAGTTTATATATCATTTGCTCTTTCTGTACGCCTTGTGATTAGAGAGATGCACACAGCAAGCTAGAACAAATACAATTTATTTTTTCTTTTTCTTTTATTAACCTAAACAATCTAATTAACAAAATATACAGTAGCAGTGGAAAATAGAAAAGACCCGAAAAATGTTTACAAGAAAGTGGAGATTTCTTCTTTTTAACTACGTAACTAATCCTCGAAAATTACAATAAAATATTGAAAAACTAGAGTATAAGTGGAAGGGAGGAGTTCTCTGGCCCCGCAACTAATGTCACTTCGGCTCTAGCTGCAGAATCATGGGCATTGCAAAAGGCTCCTGAAAGGCTCGAGAACGAGGCATGGACTCCTTAAACGTATGCTCCGATTCACAGGTATTAATTAACCTACTTATCTCATAGGAGACGCATACGGAGATCAATAACCTCTTTTTCGAGATTAGATTTTTAGCTACACACTTTCGTTGGCTAAAATTTATTTATGTTCCACGAGAAGCCAATATGTTGGCGAACTCGTTAGCTAAGAGAGTCTTTGATACTTTTGTATTGTCGACGGTTTCGACTTAATAAAACTTATCGTTGTGACAAAAAAAAAGGCAGTGTTTGGCTAGAAATCAGTTTTCGGGTCCGTCAACGCTTCACATGGTGAGATATTTAGAAAACCACAATTTTTTCGCGTTACATGGATAGTAATTTTGAGTTTATCACGTTATCATCTTTATCTATGATATTTTATTAATTTTAGTCAAGTACAATTATGTAACTCTGTTTTGTCTATGATTTTTTATGGGTTTGAATGTTTGAATTGTTAGAGTAAAAATAAAGAGAAATTTCAAAAAATGCCACTTTTCAAATGCCATTTTTCAAAAATACCATATTTTCAAAATCTTTACAAAAATGCCATTTTTTCAAAAAAAAAATATTTATATTATTTATGTTTGGGTTAACTATGTTGTATTAGAGTTTAGTTTTGAGGGTTTAAGGGGTTTTAGGGGTCAAAACATTTTTAGGGTTTATAATTTTAAGATTTAGGTTTTAGAAATCCATAATTAGTGGCATTTTTACAAATGGACACTCCTAAGTGGCATTCTTGCAAATATACACACCAAAAGTGATATTTTTGTAATTGTCCCAAAAATAATGGGTGTGAATGTTTGGTCTTAATAGAGTAAAAGTTTCAGCTGGATAAATAATTACTCTTAATTACTCTGTTTTTTCACCATTCAAGTTAAATGCAACTTGGAAAAAGTTTCAGCTCAATTCAGCTAAAAAAGTGAAGGAAAGGCAATAGTTGGAGGGAAGTTGCCCACCTAATACTACATGAAGGAAGAATTAGTGAAGGAAAGGCAATAGTTGGAGGGAAGTTTCCCACCTAATAATACATGAGGGAAGAATTTTATCGCTGGAATTATATTTTCTTTCCCTTACAATTTATTTTCTCTTTTCCACACTTTTACTCTGCCACATGTACCATTCACACCCAAAGTCGGTAAACAAAATTTCAGCTCAGTTACGCTAATTTGAACCAGTCAGATTAAAAATAAGGGAAAAAACTTTCAGCCAATTATCCTTCCACTTTACATCAATGGGATAGTGATCGTGGTGTGAACAAACACATTCTAATCATCTATCTAATATATATTTTTTTCTATACAGGTTGGTGCACGTAAATAAATTTAAACCAATCAATTTTGTATATAAGCAAAAATGTATATTATTTCCCGAGAGTTTTTTTCTAGATGAATTCTATAATTAAATTACCAAAAATATTTTTGGATCCGCTAGTGCAAATAGCGTTACTGCATAAATTTTAGGTTTTAACCTTTTAAACTAAAATACATAGAGCCAAAATGAAAATAAAAATATTACCCAAGACAAAGTTTCTGCAACTCACTAAGCTCGAAAGCACGAAAGCAAAACAAGGTCATTGCTTCGAATTGAACACCGTATGAGTAAATTCCATTACATTTTGTAGAGTTTTATCTTCAATTTGCAGTGTCTTTTAATCACAGAAGAAATTTAGATTAGATCAATTTGTGTGTGTGTGTTTTATGCGATTAGAGATCTAAGCATAAACGGAAAAAGACATAGATTTGGGTCACCTAGAGTTCGCTGATCTACTCTCTGGGGATGGATCAAAACCATCATGCTTGCACTAACAATTTGATACACAAGAAACATAGAGTTCTTAATCTCTCTATAACGAGAATACTTTCAACCTGTGTTAACCTTGTATTCTGTTGTTTCTTGTTGTGCAGCTATTATCGGAACTTCCTCGCTCAACGGAACCGAGCTCAGTTCGAAGAGGAATCGCCGGATGCTGGAAATGAACACAACTCAACTCACCGGAGCTTGAATCAACCACCGAACCCGAAGAAACGCAAAGCAGAGACCTCGACTCAGCAAACAGAGAAGAAACCTTGAAGCATCGATACACCGGAATACCGATTCTCGCTCTCTCTCAAGCTTTCTCACTCTAGTTATCTTTCTTTCTCTCTCTGCAATTCTGTTACGATTACTCTCTCTCTCTGTCTCTCATTGTTGAAGATGATGTTGACCTTTTAGTTATAAATCCGTTTGACTGAATCCAATGGGCCATGGGCCATAACCAAATAAACCAGACGAGGCCCAAACTCAACAGCCCATCTCCTCCATTAGTCAAAACGACAACACTTCCACAAATCTCCACCTTTGGCATTTGTCGGAGAAACCTAAAACGCACAACATCTCATATTCTCTCTTCATGCGAACAGAAAACCTTTCCGATCACGATCCACCATCAATCATGACTTCACCGTCGCAATCCCCAAACCCTTCACCGGATTCCTATTCTGCTGCTTCTGAACCTCTGACGCCCAGACGAATTAGGCGTCCTGAATTCATCGATTTCACAGCAGTACCATGTAAGTCTCTTCGACTTCTCCTATTAAAAAAAAAACTTCTCTGATTCAGAACTCCCCCTCTAACCTTTTTCCCTTTTTGTGCAACTCAACCGAAAACTTCGAAGCCCGTGAGGAAATCGCTGACTACACACTGATCGGAGGCAATCTTCTGTAAGTCCCCTGAACCTATCATCCTTTTTTGAACCCTGTAGCTCAATAACCAGAGCTGCACACTTCTCACTGCACACATGTCGATTTCAATACCAATCTCAAACCATTAGCAGTATCTGACATGAGATTTTCTTCACTGTTTCGAGATGACCAATCGACAGAGCCATCGACAACTATGCCCGAAGGCATTCACGAATTGGAGAGGACTTTGAGGCTTTCAAGGCAATTCTCGAAAGAATTACCAGGTAAACTCTTAGTCAACATGTCTGCAGGATTTAAAGTAGTGTGAATCTTTAGAATCTTGACTAGGCCGAAATCATGAATATCTCTGATGAAATGAATATTGTTAGCTATGTGCTTGGTTCTATCATGAAAAGTAGCATTCTTTGCTAGACAAATAGCACTCTGTGAATCACATTGTAGCTTAAAAGACTCCACCTTGAGGCCTAGTTCCTCACAAAACTCTTTTAACCACAAACCTTCTTTGGTAGCTTCAGATAATGCCATATATTCAGCCTCTTTAGTAGACAGAGCTACAACATGTTGTATTGTAGACCTCCGACTGACTGTGTTCCCACCAACCTTGTACACGTAGCCTGATATAGATCTTCTCCTATCCAAATTTGTAGCATAGTCTAAGTCACTATAGCCTTCAACCTCAAAACTATCTGATTTGGTAAAAGTCAAACACACATCTGAAGCCCCTTGAATGTATCTCAGAACCCATTTCACTGCAGCCCAGTGATCTCTTTATGGATTAGCCATAAACCTGCTTACCAAACTAACAGCATAAGCAAGATCAGGCCTTGAGCCGATCATAGCATACATCAGGCTCCCTACTGCACTGGCATAGGGGACTGACTCCATAAAACCTGATTCAGTAGCTAGTTCCTCTTTGGTAAGGCTTTTCAGTTTGAACTGAGAGTTGGTTGGAGTGATCACTGGTTTGCAATCACTTATACTAAAAGTCCTTAGCACTTGCTTGAGGTATCTCTCCTGAGATAACTTGAGAGTGCCTTTCTTTCCATCTCTTAGAATATTCATCCCAAGTATTCTTTTAGCTGCCCCAAGATCTTTCATCTCAAACTCGAAGTTCAAACACTTCTTGAGGGCCTCAATCTTCTTCATGTCTCTTGCTGCAACGAGCATGTCATCAACATATAGCAGCAAGAAGATGCTATCCTCAACTGATTTTTCTTTGAAGTACACACATGGATCCTTAACACACCGGTTGAAACCCTGAGCCTTTAAGAACTAATTAAACCTCTAGTTCCACTGTCTTAGGGACTGTTTTAACCCATAGAGAGACTTCTTAAGTAGGCATACTTTATTCTCCTCTCCCTTCTTGACAAAACCCTCTGGTTGATCCATGTAGATGACTTCATCAAGGCTCCCATGGAGGAAGGCAGTTTTAACGTCAAGTTGTTCTAGTTCCATGTCTAGATTAACCAAAACTGACAGTATGATCCGAATGGACACATGCTTAACCACAGGAGAGAATATTTCATTATAGTCAACTCCTTCAACCTGTGTAAACCCCTTAGCAACAAGTCTGGCCTTGTACCTTTTGTCTTCAACCTCTAGAATCCCTTTCTTCAACTTGAAGATCCATTTACAACCCACTGTCTTATGATTTGGAGGTTTATCAACTAAGACCCATGTCCCATTCTTCAGCAATGACTGCATCTCTTCTCCCATTCCTCCATTCCACCTGACCCAATCCTTACTTCTTTTAGCCTCAGCAACTGTTTTTGGCTCATCAAGCTCAATCTCTGCAGCACAGCTCAAAGCATATGCAACCACAAACTCTTCAGTACTGTACTTGGCGGGAGTCTTCTTTGTCCTTCTTGCTTTATCTCTGGCAATAACATGTTCTCCAATACCTGGTTCTTCTTCATCAGAATTTGTATCTCTAAGAGTAAAGTCAGGATCAGACTGACTTCCAGTACCATGTGGAGACTCACTGTCTGAACTACCTAAGTCATCAGAAGTAGCTCCACCTTCAGATACAGCTTCTGAGCTACCTGAAGCTCCATAATTTTCACTAGCAGCTTCTTGACTCTCTGTACATGGACCTTGAATCAGATTGTGACTGAAGGAGACCCGCTTTCCTCTCTTAGTCCTAGATTCTTCATCACTCCTCTTTACTGCATATAGGGTTTCTTCATCAAATATAACATTTTTGCTTATGGTAGACTTGCCTTCTTCAGGCAACCAGACCATATACCCTTTAGTGCCCTGAGGATAACCCATGAAGATTCCTTTCAAGGCTCTAGGGCTTATCTTGTCATGTGTAGTGTGCATAGGCCACACACCCAAACCTTCTAAGGTGACTGTACTCCACCTTAGCCCCTGACCAAACCTCATCCGTATCTTGAAGTTCAAAGACACATTTGGAGTCCTGTTTATCAAGTACACAGCAGTGGAGGCTGCCTCTGCCCAAAACTTCTTTTCCAGACCTGCTTCAGACAACATACATCGAATCTTATCAGCAATTGTTCTGTTCATTCTCTCTGACACACCATTTTGCTGAGGTGTGTATGTACAAGTCCTGTGTTTTCGAATTCCTGAATCATTACCCAGCTTGTCCATCTATGTGTTGCAAAATTCTAATCCATTGTCTGTCCTCAGATATTTGACCTTTCTCCCAGTTTGGTTTTCAACCATCACTTTCCACTCAGAGAAGTTTGCAAACACTTCATCTTTACTCCTCAAGAATCTGATCCAGACCTTCTTAGAGTAATCATCAATAAAGGTTAAGAAGTACTTGCAACCAGATAGACTCTCTGAATTTGCAATTGAACCCCACAAATCACTATGAATGTAGTCCAATATATCTTCGGTTGTATGTTTGGCAGTAGGAAAGCTTTGTTTATGAGCTTTGCCTAGCACACAGTTTTCACAGAAATCCAGTGTGTGCACTTCTTTAGAATTTAAGTAACCTCCTTTAACCAGAAGGTTCATATTCTTTAAACTCATGTACCCCAACCTGGAGTGCCATCTGTTTGTCAGATTTACTTCTGCTCTAGCAACTTGTGCCTCACCACTGATTACTTTAGCTTGGAGATAGTACAAACCATCTCTCCATTTGCCTGTAAACACTTTAGGACCAAGACTCTTATCAGGCATCTTCTTATGCCATGTAAGAACAAAGTCTTCATCTTCATATTGTGAACAAAGTCTTACTCCCATTGTGCTCTAACTGACCATAAGAGATTAGGTTCCTTCCCATTGTTGGCATATATCTTACTTCAGTTAAGATGACCACAGAATTATTAGGATTCACAATCTTGATCTTTCCCATACCCTCCACTTTTTCAAGAGTATTGTTACCCATCAATACTGTTGTACCATCAAACTCTTCAAAATCAAACAATGCACTTTTGTCTGGTGTAATATGGAAAATATATCCAGAATCAAAGACCCACTCATTCTTTGAGTTTTTAGTACTAGCAGTGAGTATCATAGGGAATTCTTTCTCTTCTGCTACATTAACTGAATTGTTTGACTTGGAACCTTTAAGCTTTGGACAGTCTCTCTTGTAGTGACCTTCTTTGCCACAATTCCAGCACTCTCTTGCTTTGGATTGACCTTTTGGTCTAGACTTGGATCTTTTATCCTTACTCTTTGACCTTCCTTTACCAGAACTTTGGTTTCTCTTTTCAGTTCTTCCACGTCCAACAAACCACCCTTCTGCTTGAGACTTAGACTTACTCAAGAGTCCTGCTTCTCTTAAATCAGTTTCTTTGGAGTAAGCTGATTCAGTGATTTCAGCAAGAGTAGGTGTTTCTTTACCATTTACATACTTTAGAGTCTGTACTAGTGAGTCGCACTGTTTAGGTAAAATAGACAGAACCTGCAAAGCTTGGTCCTCATCACTTACTACAATATTCAAGCTAGCTAGATCATCTAATAGCTTGAGGAAACCATCAAGGTTTTCTTCAATGGATTTAGTCTCATCCATCTTGTAGCTAGCAAACCTTTGCTTTAGGTAGATTCTGTTAGGCAAGGATTTAGTCTGGTAATCCTTTTCAAGAGCTCTCCATACACCTAGAGCTGTCTTTTCCTTCATTACCTTCCTCAGAACCATATTTCCTAAGCATAAACAGATGAGGTTCTTGGCTCTTAGATCCATGTCTCTCTTTTGTTCATCAGTATAACCTGCAGCTGCGACTGATTTCTTAGGAGTTGGAGACTCGTCTGGTTTAGGATCAGTTGCAGCAGGAGTCTGACCTCTCATAACTGACGGAATGAAAGGAGCAGCACTTGATGAGCTGGCTGACTCTTCTTCAGTTATGATCTTGTGCAATCCTTGCAACTCAAGCTGCATTAGCATCTTAAATTTCCACATACCAAAGTCTCCTTTACCATCAAACTTCTCCATATCAAACCTTGCAATCACTGGTTTCATACTGACTGAAATCTGACAAACCTGAACTCAAACACCACACTGACCACACACTGACATAGCCTCTGAACCAACACTGAACCTTCCCAGAATCAAAACCTGCAACCTGACTGCTTAAACCACACTCACACCTTGCGTTCAATAACCAAGGCTCTGATACCACTTTGTAGAGTTTTATCTTCAATTTGTAGTGTCTTTTAATCACAGAAGAAATTCAGATTAGATCAATTTGTGTGTTTGTGTTTTATGCGATTAGAGATCTAAGCATAAACGGAAAAGAGACACAGATTTTGGTCACCCAGAGTTCGCTGATCTACTCTCTGGAGATAGATCAAAACCATCATGCTTGCACTATCAATTTGATACACAAGAAACATAGAGTTCTTAATCTCTCTATAACGAGAGTACTTTCAACATGTGTTAACCTTGTATTCTGTTTGTTTCTTGTTGTGGCAGCTATTATCGGAACTTCCTCGCTCAACGGAACCGAGCTCAGTTCGAAGAGGAATCGCTGAAAACTGGAGATGAACACAACTCAACTCACCGGAGCTTGAATCAACCACCGAACCCGAAGAAACGCAAAGCGGATACCTCGACTCAGCAAACCGAGAAGAAACCTTGAAGCATTGATACACCGGAACACCGATTCTATCTCTCTCTCAAGCATTCTCACTCTAGTTGTCTTTCTTTCTCTCTCTGCAATTCTGTTACGATTACTCTGTCTCTCTGTTTCTCGTTGTTGAAGATGATGTTGACATTTTAGTTATAAATCCGTTTGACTGAATCCAATGGGCCATGGGCCATAACCAAATAAACCAGACGAGGTCCAAACTCAACAGCCCATCTCCTCCATTAGACAAAACTACAACAGTTCCATAATTTTGTTGACAAAATGTGACCGGTTCTTATTTTCAAAAGTCATTGCCCGGATAAGAGTACAGTAAAACCTCTATAAATTAATAATGTTGAGACTTTGGAATTTTATTAATTTATAGAGATATTAATTTATCGATAAATTAATAATTATTAATTTATCGAGAGATATCCATTTTAGGTAATAATTCTCTTTAAAATCAAACGATGTTATATTAAAGAATTTAATTAAATCTATTTTTAATAATAATATGCATTAACTTGAGATTATGATTTATAATTTTAGTTGTCACAATAGAATGATTGTTAATATACTATACTATCCATATAAAAATGATACATGTTATTAAGTACAAAAATTAGAAGAAAGCATGGTCATTATTTTTAATATTGATGATAAAGTCAGAAACGACATATATTACGACACATTTGGAAATAGTTATGTGTAAAAGATCAATTATTATGTCTATAACTTTTTCACAAATTTTGGATATAAAAAAAAAACAATCATAAAAGTTTTTTATATAATAATTAGAATAAAAAAATCACTAAAGCCATATTTTAGTACATTGCCATAGTTATACTTATATATGCATAATTATACATGATTATTAATTTATACTATTATTGGGACTATATTTTACATAGGATTTTCAAAATAATTATTATTTTATTATCTTATCGAATTTTGTTAATTTTTATATTGGCCTGATTCAGAACCAGGAAAATTTATTAATTTATAGTGATTATTAATTTATAGAGTATTAATTTATGGAGGTTTTAGTGTATTCGAAAGAGTACGAATTTATTGAGAATTATTTTTTTCAACGTGGCATATTCACCAAAAACCCAGCACATAAATCTTACTTTTCCAAGTCAGACAAAAAATAAATCTCTTTCTGATCTCACATATCATATATCATATACTCAGTTTTTTTTTTTTTTTGAGAAAAATATTATATACTCAGTCGCATTCAGCTATATATGTGTGTATATAATTAAGGTTGTCTCAGCTTTGTGAGAACTTGTTAAGATCTTTTTGTCCTCTCTCTTTCTTACTCTTTCTGTGTCACCATGGGAACTCATGAAGATTCTTGCGATTACGATAGAGATGTTAGTTTCTCTCTTTCTGTTTCTGTTTGTTTGTATTAATTAATATTCGAATTATATAGGACAAAACTAGAATGAATTGTGTTTCTTTTATTTTTGGCAATTCTTTAACCCTTACGTATATCCATTTTCGAGCAACGATAAATGATTAACCAATATAAACAAACCAAAAAAACGTTCAATTTAAAATACTTATATGCAAACAAGTGTAAGCTATCCGTGCAGGAGACTGTGCGATGCGGGACGGGAAAAGTGCAAAGCTGAGAGAATAGAAACAAGATTGTATAAAATTTTGTAACTATTTTGTCTCCCTTGCACACATTCCGCCACCTACATCGCAACATGTATTTAGTTTGATTGATTTTCTCAAAATCTGTAAATGAATCTGTTATGTACGTAGTTTATAGCTATTTCATGACTTTTCCATATTAGAAAGAGATTATAGAATTCAATAAAAACAAAAAATAGAGTTGTATTGATTTGATGAAATAAATAGATGGCTGAGAAAAGAGCGAAAGAAAAGGAAATCAACGACTGGCTTCCGATAACGTCATCGAGGAATGCAAAATGGTGGTACTCTACTTTTCACAATCTCACGGCCATGGTCGGAGCTGGTGTTCTCGGTCTCCCTTCCGCCATGGCTCAGCTCGGCTGGTACGGCTTTCTCTTTCATAACTAACCATACCATGCATTGATTCGAAAGCTAACCTCACAACAAAGTCAACTTGAGTCATGACATTTGAACCCAACCATTATATAGTTTTATTTGAAACCGAAACCATTGACTTCAAAGGTATATTGTGTTGCATGTTTTGTGTTTAGGTAACATGATAGATTATTTATATAAAATGTTCTATATTCATGATTTAAAATATATTCATTTTTTACCGGTTTACAGGGGACCGGGTGTTGTATTTCTGGTTTTATCATGGATCATTTCACTATACACACTATGGCAAATGGTAGAGATGCACGAGATGGTTCCAGGAAAGCGTTTTGACCGCTACCACGAGCTTGGACAATACGCGTTTGGAGAGAAGCTTGGACTCTACATAGTCGTGCCGCAACAGCTGATCGTAGAAGTTGGCGATTGCATCGTTTATATGGTCACCGGAGGCCTCTCTCTCAGGAAATTTCATGAGCTAGTGTGCGAAGATTGTAAACCGATCAAACTCATGTACTTCATCATGATCTTCGCATCCGTACAATTTGTCCTCTCTCATCTACCTAATTTCAACTCTATCTCCGGCGTCTCTCTCGCCGCCGCGGTTATGTCTCTCAGGTATTATATGAGTTGGTTCTTTTACTTGATTGTTGGTACAATTCAGCTTTTCCCATTTTTAGAACGTCTCGGTTAGTACGGGTTTCTCAAACTGATAACTCCAATTAATGAAACTGATCCAATTCCTTTTTGTTTCCCTTTTGGTATATCTTAGCTACTCCACAATAGCATGGTCAGCCTCAGTCTCTAAAGGCGTTAAAGAAAACGTAGAATATGGTTACAAGGCGAAATCCGCAGCAGGAACAGTATTCGACTTCCTCAGCGCTTTAGGCAAAGTAGCGTTTGCTTACGCTGGCCATAATGTTGTTCTAGAAATCCAAGCCACGATCCCTTCTACGCCTGAAAAGCCCTCGAAAGGACCGATGTGGAAAGGAGTCGTGGTTGCTTACATTTTCGTTGCACTCTGTTATTTTCCAGTTGCACTTGTCGGTTATTGGATGTTCGGAAACTCTGTTGAGGACAACATACTTGAAACACTCAAGAAACCGGCTTGGTTAATCGCAACCGCAAACATGTTTGTTGTGATCCATGTCATTGGTAGCTACCAGGTAAGATGCTCAATAGATTTTTCGTAAACCATTTAAAAAAAAACAAATTGTTTCCTAAATCGGATTTTAACTAAACCAAGTTAAATTCATTTTTCTCAGATATATGCAATGCCGGTTTTTGATATGATGGAGGCATTATTGGTTAAGAAGATGAATTTCAGACCAAGTTGGATCCTCCGGTTCATTGTCCGCAATTTATACGTTGGTAAGTATTAATTAATTGTATGTGTATAAATACTTTCTTGATATGTAAGTTATAAGTTAATCGAATTTGATTATGATTTTACAGCCGCAACAATGTTCGTTGGAATGACCTTTCCGTTTTTTGGCGGCCTGTTAGCGTTTTTTGGCGGATTTGCCTATGCTCCAACAACATACTTCGTAACGATGCGATTACTTAAAACGCTTTTCTTGTTTTCTATATTTTTGAATTCTAAAATAAGACTAATTTTAATTGATAAAAATTTCTGTTTACTTTCTTTTGCAAAAACAAAAGCTTCCTTGCGTTATGTGGCTTAGAGTATACAAGCCCAGAAGATACAGCTTGTCTTGGTGGACCAACTGGGTAAGTAACACAACGTTTGCTTGCATTTGCGTTTGCGTTTGAGATCATGTTTAGTTTTTCGAACCTAGCGGTTGCGTTTCTAAGTAGGATATAATTGGTTATTTGTTGAATTTTGTTGGTGTTTTTTTATTATATCAGATATGCATTGTATTTGGCGTTCTCTTGATGGTGCTATCGCCGATCGGAGGGCTGAGGACGATAATTATTCAAGCCAAGGACTACAAGTTTTACTCGAACAATACAACCTAAATAAATTAATACTCTTTTTTTTTTTTTTGTCACTAACACACTTCAATATCAGTTATACAAATACATTATCTGTATCAGAAAACCAATATGGAACAGAAGTGCCAATATAGGAGAAAACTGTATTCCGCGTGCGTGCCGACCTTGCAAGTAAATCCGCCCTCTTGTTTTCCTGCCATTGCCGGTAGATGAGTTCGAATTCCGGGAATACTTCCCGAAGGTCCGCCAAAACACGCAATTCTGGTTGATACCCAGGCCAGTCGTGCGGTGTTGTCACCATTTTCACTAACTCAGTTGAGTCAGTGAAGAACGTAGAGCAAAACCGTCGTTTCCGGATTAGACATCGCATGGCCCAGAGGAGGCTATGAAGCTCCGTGTGGAGAGGTGAAAGACTTCGGTAGTTTCCTTGGAGTCCCAATAGATCTGTCGTGCCGTCCTTGAGTTGTAGAACCCATCCCACTCCGCTTGTACATCCATCGGGTGTCCACGCCCCGTCGATCGAGCACATGAAAATATCCTGGGATCTAGGTGGCTCAGGCAGAAGAGGCGTTGGGATTGCGGGGGCAGGAAGAGTGGCCCCAACCCAGTCCTTAGATTCTTTGATTACCAAAGCGATGATCTCGGGTGGAGCTCTATCCACATCGTTGAAAATTTTATCATTTCTGGTCTTCCAAAGATACCAGATTATCCACGGGAACGCCTGGTATGCCTCCGATAGGGCTTCAGTTCTCGGAATGCGCCAAAACAATTGATCAAAATTCGTCCTTAGACTTTCTGACGGCCCCGTGGCATCTCCCCAGGGTATGGGGGTGAGTTCCCAAGTCTATTTTGCCGCCGAGCACAGGAAGATCGCATGATTAACGAATTCTCCCGAGGCACCACATCGAGGGCAGGTATTAGAGGACCGCACATGTCGGTAAGTGAGTCGTTCATTAACTGCAATCGCCCCTGTCAGACACTGCCAAATAAAGTGGCGAAGCTTATTAGGAGCCTGAACTTTCCAAGCGAAAGCCTTCAAAGGTATATCCGAGGGCAGTTGGAGTAGAAACTGAGTATCCGCATCCTTGTGGATCCTTGCGAGTTCATACCCGGATTTCACTGTGTATACCCCTCATGTGGTTGCCGGCCAACAATATCCATCCTCCCACACACATGCAGATAACCGGAGACTCAATATCCGTGGGAGGTCCTGTGGGTGAATATGTTGCCGTATAGCGTGGACATTCCACGTATAGGAAGACCGATGTATAAGGTCTGATACCTTGAGCAACGGGTTCGGAACACCCGTATTACAAAGTGCTGGCCGTGGCCTTGTATCTGGGATCCAGTTGTCGGACCACACTTTGGTATTAAAGCCATGTCCTATTGTTCGGCGAGCCTCACGAAGGACAAGCTGCTGGGCTGAGCGGATACTCTGCCATCCGTAGGATGGGCGATTCGGCTTCGGGGCTTTAAAAGGGTGAACCGACCGGTAGTATCTGCCTTTGAGAACCCGCGCTGCTAGAGAGTCAGGGAATTGATGGAGGCGCCACAACTGCTTAGCCAAAAGGGCCTGGTTAAAATTTTCAAAAGATTTAAAACCGATTCCGCCCTGGTGCTTTGGCAAGCAGAGCTTCTTCCATGCAATCCAATGTAATCCTCGTGACTGGGGCTTCGATCGCCACCAAAACTGAGAGACCGCGCTAGCCAGTTTCCTACAGAGTCCTTTAGGGAGGAGGAAACATGACATGGCGTATGTCGGGATAACTTGGGCCACTGATTTAATCATCACCTCTTTGCCGCCCTTAGACAAGAACTTTGCCGACCAGTCATTGACCCTGCTTTGTAGCCTGTCGCTAATATATGCAAAGATTTGGGCTTTTGAGCCCTGTAGTTGCTCCGGGATACCCAAATATTTTCCTGTCCCTCCTTCATTTGCGATCCCTAGCCGTTGCCGAATGGAAATTTGTGTGGCTGCGTCCACTTCCTTTCCAAATGTGATAGCTGATTTATCAAAATTTATCTGTTGGCCAGAAGCATTCCCGTACTATGTAAGTATATTCAACACATTTGTGCTTTGAGGGAGCGTAGCTTTGCAAAAGAACAAACTATCATCTGCAAAGAGAATATGCGACATTGGTGGACTAGCCTGGACCACTCTGAGCCCTGTCAGCCGGCCACCTACTTCTGCCGCTTTGAGATTAGAAATAAGGACTTCCGTGCAGAGGATAAAGAGGTATGGGGATAAAGGATCCCCTTGACGCAACCCTCGTGTAGGAGTTATCTCCCCACGGGGGTTGCCGTTGAATAGGATATGGTACGACACGGAATTCACACATGGCATAATCCACGAGATCCATTTCTCTGAAAACCCCATCTTCTGCATAAGTAAACCACGAGAATTGCGTGAATATATATTAATACTCTATACTCTATAAATTAATAATCATCATAAATTAATAAATTCCCCCGGTCCCGAGTCGGGCTAATGTAAAAATTAAGAAAATTCCATAAAATGATAAGATAATAATTTTTTTGAAATTCCTATGTAAACTATGGTCCCAATAATAGTGTAAATTAATAATCATGTATAATTATGTATATATATTATTTTCTCGGTATCCAGCCATTTCAACGCTGATCAGCTAATGTAAAAAAAATATGTATATAATTTTTTTTTGGCTTTAGTGATTTTTTTCTTCTACTTATTACATCTAAAAACTTTTATAATTGTTTTCTCAGTATCCAAAACTTGTGAAAATTTATAGACGCGATAATTGATTATGTACACATAACTCTTTCCAAATGTATCATAATATGTATCATAAACTTGTGAATAATCATGGTTTTTTCTAAAGTTTGTACTTAATAATGTGTATTATTTTTAGACGGATAGTATATTATGATGTTAACATTCATTCTATTGCAATAACCAAAAATATAAATCAGAATCTTGAGTTAATATATATCATTTTTACAAATGGATTTAATTAAATTTTTTAATATAATTTCATTTGAATTTTTTTAAAGAAAATCTTACCTAAAACAGATATTTTTCCATATTTATTAATTTATCGATTAATTAATAACTCTCTAAATTAAAAAAATTTCAAAATCCCAACATTATTAATTTATAGAGGTTTCAAAGTTTCTAAAGAAGATTTGGATCATAGTACAATTGTGTTTAAAAAAAAAACAATGGCACCAAGACAAACTTTATTGTGTTTGTTTTCTTTTTTGATTAAGCATTGTGTTTATTTACATGTCAAAAGTATATATATATATATATATATATATATATATATATATATATATATATATAGCCTTTAAAGCTTACAAATCAAAACTTCATATTGATGTATATATATACATTAATTCTCTTAAAATCTTATGCTCAATATCCCTTTCATGGAATGCAAATGTACGACACAATTTCAGCAGTGACACAAAACAGCTAAAGGTTAAATGCCATTTTTTTTATAATGTTTACTAATGCCATTTCTTTTCAACGGTCAGTTCTATATTCATGTTTATTCGAGTATGGGTTAGCTTGGTCTCTTCCTCACTCGGCCAATTGATATAAAAGCAAGCAAATGAAATACATCTAGTTGTAGCAAAATAATGTTTGACATGCCATAAGCAAAGAAAATGTATTTCATACGTATTTCATTTTGCCCGTAAACAAAAGGAGGCAAACAATGTACGTGCATACCCTTGTCAACAGCTTCGCTCCCCAACAATGATAGACATCATGATAATCCTCATCAATATATATTAAAAATCATATATTTTTCAATATCATTGTCTAGGCATCATGATAATCCTCATGAATATATATATATATATATATATATATAATACGTGTGTTTAAAATATATGATTTTAAACACACGTATTATAGTGGCTTGTTTATAGGCATCACTCTGTGGCTCCACGCGCTCCTTTCGAACGTGAGCAATGGGGACTTTCGTCGTATAATTTTCTATTTATTTTATTTTTATTTTTGTAATAGAAGAACTAATGTACGGTTTCATTTATGGGAGTAATCTTTTGCTTATTTTGATCTTGAAAATCCGTATAAATATAGAGAAAACCTACATATTTACACATACTAATTAAAATTCACATAAGGGATTTGAAATCAGTAAGTTTTACAAGATTTTGTGAATCCTATATGAATTTCAAAATTAACTAAAATGCATAAGTGAATCACAAAGTGTTTGTAATTTCTATCCGCTATGAAATCAAATCCATAAATAAATAGGTAAAATTAAATAACATGTGGTTTAATGATCATCGGAGAGCCAAAATAAATTTATCTTGAGCCACCCGCACTTTAAACAAGTTGAAATCTTTTTTTTTTTTTTAACATCTCACATTCCATTGATTTTTTAAAAAATTGTAAATGAATTTGAAGACAATTAACGAATGCAAATAAAAAATAATGCTTCATACTTGTATCATTTGAACACCTACAAATAGCTTGATTCAATAATATACATCATAGACCAATCTATTGCTATGTCCATTCTTTAACCATATATAATTGCTTCTGATAACCGGTGTATGTTGTTTTGAAGTGATATCACCAGAATAAAACTCTACTATTGAGAGACAAAGCGGTTACTCAGTAGAACGATTACTCAATAGAACACGACTATTGGAATGACAAGTTGAAATCTTCTTAACCATAAAGAGTTAATCAAGATTTTTTTATACAATGTCACTCCTTAAGTATCATTATATATTCGGTTGACAAAGTCAAACCCAAGTTTTCTTTGCTTTAGCGTTTAGACTTGGTGGTTATGACAAAAACATTATTAATACCTTTCGTCTCAACTCTCAACTAATGACCAACTCAGTAACTAAAAAAAATATTACAAAAACTTATTCAATTATTTGAAAGGTGATAAATTTTAAGTGTATGTTATTTGGAGAAAATGACGAGGAATACCATAAGTCCTAAAAAAACTTTCACCGAATGCTATGATTCGAAACTCCTTTCACCCAATTGCACTGTCCATGACTCTTTTGCCCTTGATCGTGTTTCAACTTAACAAATTTTTTGAATTTCTGCGATTGGGAAAGTTTTGAGTTGTTTGGCGGGATTCTCGAATTCGAAAATCTTTATAATTTTTTCTGTATTTTATCATTCAAACTTCTTTCTTAAATGAGCCAAAAGATTGAGAGTCAACAGATGCAGTCATCTCTTCTTGTCTCTTCAATGCTTTGAAGCATTCTACTTCTCTTCCACCAAATCTCAATATGCCATTGTAAGAACAAATACTTGATGAAAGAACAAATACATCTGTCTTATTTCTGGAATACTTGATGAAGATGGTTTATTTCTGGATCCTCACTATAGACGTGATGAAGACTACCAAATACGAATATTATCTTATACCAGACATGATGAAGATTAAGATTACTCACTTTGAAAATATATTGTTATATGAACAAATGTGGGTAGATCGTAGGGTTAACATTTCAAAAACCACATTGAAAAAAGGACAACAATAATTTTATGAATGGACAATAGTATTATTATAACTGTGGTTAGATGGTAGTGGTAATTTTTCAAAACCATAACGACAGATGGACAACAATAATTATTCCAATGGACAATATTATTATAATTGTCATCCCACATCGTGGACTAGAGCAAGGATTTCCATTGTATGCGTTATTGATTAGACGCATGTTTAATGGAATGGAATTGAAAATAATTTTGTATACGGATTATTTTCACTAAAAGTTGTAGCTTTTAGTTTAAAAATGAAAAGTCTTGTGGGGCCCTACGATTGGACATAATAAAATGTCTAAAGAGCTTACTTGTCTCATAAATGTGTGACATGAACGACTCTAAGTTAAATCTGACTTAATTTCCGGTGAAGTGACGCCCATCACCAATTTGTCATAACCCTTATCTAAAAAGCTTTTTTTAAAAAAAAAATTTGCCACATAAAATCATATGTGTTTTACGTCCACAGGCAATGGGTCCATTGGACATAATATGTCGAAATATGAAAAAGCGGTTTTTATTAGTAGAGACGATTACACATTAAATAATATATGTCTTAGAGAAGTGGACGATAATATGAAATTCAACACTGTCCACAGGTAATGGCTTCTTCGTACTTCTCCATGTTTGCTAAGTGATGGCGTAAATGATGACAGCCAGAAAGTAAACAATCATCGGAGTAACAATCACGCAGCGGCGTTGCCAAGCATTATTCATTCTTTCAACAGAATCCTGGAGATCGTGTACACGATCTTTAATTACGTCCATATCCGCTTTAAGATATTCAACAAGAGACCACATAGTTGAGGAGTCTTTCTGAACCCCATCCAGACCAAGTATGAAGTTGTTAATGCGAGCTTCTAGAGCAATGTTTGCATTCTGAATCGTCTGGATCTCTTCCTCCATAGCCTTGTCCACCCATTTAAATGTGTGGTACTCTCCATCCTTTTATTTGAAAAATAATAAAGATGATTTAACCAGTAAGTTAGGGGGACAATAACATCCTAATAAACAGCTACGTTCATAGTTTTTTCGCATTATTGGAAAAAGAAGTTGGATTAACCTGAGCAATGGTGCATTTGTAGTACCTCCTATACCTTTGACTTTCAGAATTGGCGAAATCAATTTCGATATCGCCCCCGCAGCGACATCGTGTGGGGAACCCTTTGTTGTCCGCAATATCAGCGGCCGTGAAAATTGTTTGTGGTTGAGTCCAAAATGGTTATCCGTAGTCATTGATCGATTCTTCTGATGTAGATGGATTACTGAATGTTGACATGGCTAACAAGCGAATGAATTAGGAGCAATGATGAGATTTTTTACCTTCAATTTCCAAAATTAACCAATAAATCAGATGAATCAAAGGCAAATCCAAGCACAGAGATCATCAAATTTCGTTAAATATGTTCTTTACCTCTCAACACACCATCTGTCTTGCGGCTGCATTACTGAATGTTGACATGGCTAACAAGGGAATGAATTAGATAAGTTTCATTCAAAGTTCGAGTCTTTTAATGCCCTTTTTTTGCAAGGGACAATAAAAAAAATGTAAAGACATCAATACCCTTTATTGTTTTTTGTTTTAGTACAAAAATAGACTTTCATGGGCCAAAGGACATCCATCGAAAGAAGCAAGTTTTGGCGGGAGTTTGACATTGGGAGCATTAATTACGGACTTCAAATTGTTGTAAAATAAATTTGGTTACATTGTGGCCTATATTATTGGCTAATCTAGATTTCAGAGATTGGTTAATTAAAACAAAAAGGTTGGCTTCTATCTATCAAAGTGTTCTACTTTTTTAAGATCGTTGTGGACTTTGTTACTCTTGACAATCAAGCATGTCATACGGATAAGGTAAATGTAATACGAAGGAGTACACCTTTTGTCTTCTAATTTTTTATCCAAATTTTTCAGCCTTTAACTCCTTTGAGTTATTGCAGATTTAAATGCAGGTGGTTGGACAGTATGAATGATGTCTGAGTCAGTATTGATTATTGTTGGTGAGTGGGAGTGTTTGGACAACGGCAATTGGCATTTTCAGGTTTCGAAGGACATATTCGCCAAATGCGTGGACATGCGTCAGGAAGATTCGTTCATTGAAATAAAATCCAAAGTTGTGAATGTCTTTGGAATCAATGTTAACGAAGCTCAACCTTTTATGTCGTTTTGGACCGAGGGTGAAGATATTGTTTTCACGCAGTCGCGCATGCCTCCTGTTGCTATAGAGTGCGAGAGTGGGCTAGATAAGTTTAAGAAAAAGAGAGCAGCCAATAATGGGCTCAACATGTACCTCACCCTGCGTCATGATGAGTCTTTTTGTGTTGACATACCGCAGACAGATGGTGGATCTAGTGGTTGTGCTGTTGGGGACGAAACATGGATGTCGATTGGAAGTCCACCTCTACCGAATGACAACGTTGTACTTCAAGCAGTAGAAAGTGTCATCGATGGACACCATTCTGCGAAGCACCATATGTTTGAGCAAGTAGAAACTGGTTCTGCTTCAAGGATGTTAGCAGAAATTCCTCTTACATATGTGGATGAGGAATATCTCCTGGAATTGGAAAGCATTGAGAAATCCGCAGTGGAAAGTAGGTCTAAAATAGCTGACCTTCCTACTGGTGGACAGGAATCATGGTTTGGGGAGTCTCAAGACTACGATTTTGACAGAATGCGGGATTTTATAGACAAAGAATATCCGATTGACTGGGACCTAGATATCCAAGCGCGGAGTCTTATTGGACGAAAAAGGAATCGGGAGTTCTTGATGGACGACCACGTCGATGAGGGTGGAAAGACAACGGCAATATGTGTTGATGACCAAAGTGTTGATGGTGGAGTAATTCTACCTCCAATCGTGTTTAGGAACGACGTTCTGATTGAGAAAGGGGATAGGTCGGAACACGCTTCTCCAGATGTGGCAAACAACTCCGTTGGGACTGTCCACGATGGTAGTGGTGGACATCCGGCGACAATTAGTGATGGTGAACTCATCAGTGACCCCTCTGTAAGAGTGTCGCCAACCCGGGATGATCACCGTTTCAGTCATGAAAGTGAACGAGTTTTACCAAGCGTGTTACGAATGCCGAGGTTTGCTGAAGATGGATATGGACCTGGATCGCCAAACCTCCCAACGTCTGGGTGTAGTGGACTAGAATGTAATAGGGATCTGGATATGGACAGCCACGCAGAAGTTGGTGTTCCGATGTCTAATTTGGATGACGATGATGGCACTGAGGAAAGAGTGAGACTAACGCCAATCATGGAGAATGAAGATGTCACTGAAGATAGTCAAAGAAACACTGCAGCAGGCGCCAAAAGTAATCATGACCATATCGTGGATCCTTGTGGACAAGACCATACAGATGTGACAAATATCAGTGGCATGGATGAGTGCAGAACAATAAATACCGACGATCCCTTGTTGTTAACTGATGCCCCCACTTTTTAGGGACAACGCTAATTGTTTGGGAAAACAGTTCGTCAATATGAATCTAAGGAGATCTGCTGATGCAATATACGTTGGTCGTGTGTTTAGGAACAAATTGGAATTGCGGAAGGCGATAAGTGTTTATTCAACATAACCAAGTCTGACAAGAGTCGGATGATTGTCGTATGTGATGATCCTAGATGCCAGTGGAGAATTTATGCAACGAAGCATATAAATTCGGATAATATGGAAATCCGGACGGCGACGCTTAAACATATATGTGATGCTGCTTCAAGATCACAAAAGGGGAAGAAGGCAACAGCTTCTTTGCTAGGTGAGCTGATGCAGGCGAAGCACTACAAGAAAACAGTCAATCTGTGACCATTTTTGTGACTGTTATTTTGGTCACAAAAATGTGCAACTAGTTTGTGACGTTTTCTTGACAGATTTGTGACTACACATAATATCGTAGCAAAATCGTCACAAATCTACGACGGAATGATATAGTCGTAAACATGTCGCTCATTGGCGATGGAAGTAAGACCAATAATCGATTGTTTTAGGTGGTCACAAATTTGCGTCGCTTTTACGACTACAATATGACTGGCTATTTACTCAATTACGATCGTCCTAAATCCGTCGCATATTTGTGACGAATGTCAAGCGTCACAGTTCCGTCAGACAAATTATGTCGGCAGCCTGAAAAGTAGTTGGACACGTGATAAATAAGCGCCATCTAACTCTCACCCAACTCCTTTTTCTACGTGACAGAGTGGTTGCAAAAGCGTCACAAATGTGTGACGGAATATTTTTCCATCGCAAAGTCGTTACAACCATTTTGCCTATATAAACAAAGAATGCCGAGGTTTGCTGAAGATGGATATGGACCTGGATCGCCAAACCTCCCAACGTCTGGGTGTAGTGGACTAGAATGTAATAGGGATCTGGATATGGACAGCCACGCAGAAGTTGGTGTTCCGATGTCTAATTTGGATGACGATGATGGCACTGAGGAAAGAGTGAGACTAACGCCAATCATGGAGAATGAAGATGTCACTGAAGATAGTCAAAGAAACACTGCAGCAGGCGCCAGAAGTAATCATGACCATATCGTGGATCCTTGTGGACAAGACCATACAGATGTGACAAATATCAGTGGCATGGATGAGTGCAGAACAATAAATACCGACGATCCCTTGTTGTTAACTGATGCCCCCACTTTTTAGGGACAACGCTAATTTTTTGGGAAAACAGTTCGTCAATATGAATCTAAGGAGATCTGCTGATGCAATATACGTTGGTCGTGTGTTTAGGAACAAATTGGAATTGCGGAAGGCGATAAGTGTTTATTCAACATAACCAAGTCTGACAAAAGTCGGATGATTGTCGTATGTGATGATCCTAGATGCCAGTGGAGAATTTATGCAACGAAGCATATAAATTCGGATAATATGGAAATCCGGACGGCGACGCTTAAACATATATGTGATGCTGCTTCAAGATCACAAAAGGGGAAGAAGGCAACAGCTTCTTTGCTAGGTGAGCTGATGCAGGCGAAGCACTACAAGAAAACAGTCAATCTGTGACCATTTTTGTGACTGTTATTTTGGTCACAAAAATGTGCAACTAGTTTGTGACGTTTTCTTGACAGATTTGTGACTACACATAATATCGTAGCAAAATCATCACAAATCTACGACAGAATGATATAGTCGTAAACATGTCGCTCATTGGCGATGGAAGTAAGACCAATAATCGATTGTTTTAGGTGGTCACAAATTTGCGTCGCTTTTACGACTACAATATGACTGGCTATTTACTCAATTACGATCGTCCTAAATCCGTCGCATATTTGTGACGAATGTCAAGCGTCACAGTTCCGTCAGACAAATTATGTCGGCAGCCTGAAAAGTAGTTGGACACGTGATAAATAAGCGCCATCTAACTCTCACCCAACTCCTTTTTCTACGTGACAGAGTGGTTGCAAAAGCGTCACAAATGTGTGACGGAATATTTTTCCATCGCAAAGTCGTTACAACCATTTTGCCTATATAAACAAAGAAGCCCCCCCCCCCCCCCCCCCCCGCATTTCTCACAATTCACTTCAGATTTTTGGGGAAAAAAAACGGAGAGAAAAAAAAATAGAGAAGAAAATTCAAAAGGAATAAGAGAAAAGAAAGAAAAAAGTAAAAGAAAAGGGAAAAAAGGAAAAAAAAAAGAGAAAAATGTGGAATTCATCCCGAGAATGGCTGTATAACCGAATGGATCCGTGCACAAACAATATATCAACCGAGTATTTGGAAGGGGTCGAGCAATTCATCAATTTTGCAAGCCACCAGGACTTAGCTCTAAGCAGTGGAGGTAAGATATATTGCCATTGTGTTAAATGTAAAAACTCTAAGGGTTTACAACCTGTTAGAACCGTGTCGAACCATTTGCATAGTAGAGGATTTATGCATGATATCATGTATGGTATGCACATGGGGAAGATTATGATGTAGCTGGGGCAGGATCTAGTAGCCAGTACGGAAATGCTGATTTTAGTAGTGGTCAACAAATTGATGATGATGGCGGGAATGTTTATGTTGGGATGGTCAACGATGCATTCCATGGTTCTACGCCATTTAATGATTATCATCATCATGATGAACATGGTCATAGTGGAAATGATCATGTTTATGAAGAACCTACCCATGAGGCGCAACAATTCTACGACATGTTAGATGCTGCAAATACGCCACTGTATGATGGTTGTCACGAAGGTCAGTCACAGTTATCGTTAGCTGCGCGAATGATGAACATTAAGGCAGACTATAATATGGCTGAATCTTGCATGGATTCATGGGCGGAATTGTTGACGGAGTATCTACCTGAACCTAATCATGCCATTGGTTCATACTACGAGACAGAAACGTTGATGCGAAAGCTTGGTTTGCCGTATCATACATTTGATGTATGTGTAGATAATTGTATGCTCTTTTGGAAAGAAGATGAGGAATTGGAGCATTGTAGGTTTTGTGGAAAACCAAGATATAAGGATAGTCGAGGACGAACAAAAACACCATTCAGTCGTATGTGGTATTTACCTATCACTGACAGATTGAAGAGGATGTACCAATCAGAGAAGACTGCAACATTGATGAGATGGCATGCTGAACACGAATCAGAAGACGGAGTTATGTGTCATCCATCTGATGCAGCAGAGTGGAAAAATTTCAATGAGACGTATCCGAGTTTTGCAGAGGAAACGTGAAACGTTTATCTAGGATTATGTACAGACGGGTTTAATCCTTTCGGTATGTCAAAAAACCATTCGTTGTGGCCTGTGATCATGACACCCTACAACTTACCCCCTGAGATGTGCATAAACAGTGAGTATTTGTTTCTCACGGTTTTGAATTCGGGACCAAATCATCCACGAGCTAGTCTTGATGTGTTCCTCCAACCACTGATCGAGGAACTAAAGGATTTATGGAATAACGGAGTTGAGGCGTATGATGTGTCTTTAGATCAAAAATTCAATCTTAAAGCGGTTCTCTTGTGGACGATAAGTGATTTCCCGGCATATAGTATGTTGTCAGGCTGGACGACACATAGAAGATTATCGTGTCCAATTTGTATGGGTGATACAAATGCTTTCCAATTGCCGGCTGGTCGGAAGACATGTTGGTTTGACTGTCACAGA
This sequence comes from Arabis hirsuta, assembly GCA_964056655.1. Classification (NCBI taxonomy): domain Eukaryota; kingdom Viridiplantae; phylum Streptophyta; class Magnoliopsida; order Brassicales; family Brassicaceae; genus Arabis; species Arabis hirsuta. The sequence continues at coordinate 27,032,480 of OZ053308.1, forward strand.
AGATTTTTGCCGATGAGCATCCCTTACGGAAAAATAAAGTGAATTTCTTGAAGGGAAAGGATGCAGTGGACGACTACCCACTAGCATCATTGACTGGAGAACAAGTTTTTCAGCGTATACGGAATGTCGGGGCACCAAAAACATCTGATTGTGGTGGAAATGGACATCATAGAAAACCTGATGGGTACGGGAATTGGCATAAAGAAAGCATTTTTTGGGAGCTACCGTATTGGCCCGATTTGAATCTACGGCACAATCTTGATTTGATGTATATCGAGAAAAAAAAATTCGATAGCATCATGTACATTGTTATGAACGTTAAAGACAGATCAAAAGACACAGTGAAGGCAAGATTAGATATCGCAAGATTTTGTGGGCGGAAAGAATTGCATGTCGATGGTCGTGGGAACGCTCCATTTCCTATCTGGCGATTGACTTCAAAAGCTAAAGATTTCTTACTACAATGGGTTAAGAATGATGTTAAATTCCCAGATGGCTATGTAGCGGATTTAGCAAGTTGTGCAGACATCAATGGTGGCAAGTTTTTGGGAATAAAAAGTCACGACTACCATGTATTTATGGAAAGATTGCTTCCATTTGTTTTTGCAAAACTTCTCCCCCGTAATGTGCACCAAGCATTATCAGGTATATATATGTATATATATTAAAAATTTCTATATGTTGATTTCATTAAATCTTGGTGCTTGTACATATAATGAAGTTGTTTATGTAGGGATTGGAGGATTTTTTCGTGACCTCTGCAGTAGATCATTGGAGCAAAGTCGCGTCCAACAGTTAAAGGATAACATTGTGATGCTCCTGTGTAATTTGGAAAAAATCTTCCCACCTTCTTTCTTTGACGTGATGGAGCACTTACCTATCCACCTACCATACGAAGCAGAGCTTGGTGGTCCTGTGCAATATAGGTAGATGTATCCGTTCGAAAGGTTCTTCAAACATCTCAAAGGCAAAGCGAAGAACAAAAGATACCCAGCAGGATCAATCGTTCAATCGTACATGAATGATGAGATATCTTATTTCTCACAACACTACTTTGCGTCACACATGTCTACTGCTATCAGAAGAAGGTAAATTTATTTCATATTAATTTTAATATTACTATTATGTTTAATTTGGTTTTAATGGTAAAGGCTAAAATTTGCAGAGTAAGTCGGTATGATGAAGGTGAAGTACCGGTATATCCAATACCAGTACCGGATATATTTACTACTGCTGGTCGGCCAAGTGGGAAATGTAGTGTAGAACGGTTATCCGAGGAAAATTACAAGTGCGCACATGCATACGTTCTACGGAATTATGACTACTTCAGACCCCTAGAAAGGTAACGATTTTCCTATTGCATAGTAATTTATAAAATTCAAATAAAAACTTAGCACATATATTCTGCTTGAAACACAGGTTGTTGGAAGCGCAATTCGTTATGAAAACCCGGAACTATCTGATAATGAGGTCATGGCAAAAAGAGATGGAGACTTTTCTTCATGGATCCAACAATATGTATGTATTTCGATCAATGTGAATTATTTAAAGAATAATATATGTTTTATAGTATTGGCTTATAATTTTACATTGTAGGTCACCGCCACAAAAAAATCAACAAAGTTTTCCGCCTTGGGTAATTGATATTGTGGAAGGTCCTATATTAAAGCGCCCACGTGGCCCATGTATTTTACAAGAGGGTATTTGTTTCACACACGTACTCATGGAAATGGGAGAAAAACTATGAACTATGGGGTCTGTGTCAAAGGTCAAAATTATTCTGAAGCAACCGAGGAGGATGATTTTTATGGGACAATTGAGAAGATCATGGAGGTCCAATATCCGGGATTTTTTAATTTAAAGATCGTATTATTGAAGTGCATATGGTTTGACCCAACGATCTGAAAAGGAACCCGGAGAAGCGAGGGTGGCACTATTGACGTGCTCGCGACAGGGAGATTTCAAAATTACGAACCATTTATTTTATAGGTAGGATCATATTATTTATTATATTTATATATAGTGTATATATATAGAATTCTAATCTAATCAAGTTTTACCTTTGCCAAGGTCTCAAGCTGATCAAGTTTGTTATCTTCCATATCCCTATACTAAACGTCCGCGGAAATTCTGGTTCGCAGTCCTAAAAGTTAATCCGAGGAATCGTGTCCAAGGAAAGTATTCGGACAAAGAGTTGGTCATCTTGCAACAGACGCACGATTATAGTGCAACGGAAAATGTTGAAGAAATTCATGTCGATAGACTAGTTGACGACTCTCGTCCGGTAGAACCAATTGATTTCGAAATTGAAGATGGTGAACCTGAAGACGAATTTCTTTGTAATTTATCATCTACTGAGGAAGATGATAATTATGAAGAATGTTAAATTATGTTTGATTGATTTTGTAAAATATTTGTAATATGTTTGATTAATATCGACTTGTTTGGATAATTTTAAAGTTTAAATATCCCTTTTTCCATCTATTAATATATTAAATACATTACTAATTACCAATTATCTGTGTTTAACAATATATTAAAGAAAATGTAACAATACACCGAATACTTACGTAGCCAAGTGGCAACGTATCATTATTACTATCCACAGACTTTGGTTCGAATCCTGGCTGCTGCATATGCACCAGATTTTTGGATTTACTCTCCAAATGGGTTTATATACAACTGTTACAGAATAAATAACAGGAAATACAACTTAGCATGATGGAACAGACCTTGCTATAAGAGAAACAGGTCCGGGGTTCGAATAAAGGACTCGTCATTTTACACTTTATGGGTCGCATATGGGTCGCAATTTTGTGACGCATTACTAGTCGTCACAACTTTCTTATACATTTGTGACTATATTCCCACGGTTTAGCAACCCCCGATATGAATTTATAGAAAATTACAAAGTTTGCGGATTAAAAAGTCAAATTTTCCGAATGTAAATTGATAAATTAAAGTAGGAACATTACATTTACCATTACGACATTTGAAATTTTTAAATTTCGAAATTTACAAAAATCTCACAATGCTTATACTACTTTGATCATAAACATCTCACAATGTTTCATCAACTTTCAATCTTACATTTTCAAATCACTAGGTTTTGATGAAAATGTACTTTCAAAGGTTAAATATCACTCAATATACTTTCCAATAAGATCACAAGTATATGAAAAAGAGATTGGGAAGGGATTTGGCACACAATTATGAGTTCAAATGTTTAGGGTTTCGAGTTGTGATCAATACGAGAGTAAGGAAATAGTCGCAAATTTGCGACGCTTGAGCAACGTTATTGTGACCGCTTTGTTGTTGTGACACTTTTGTGACCCTTTTACAGTTTGGGTTTCAAAAATTTGGCCCATTTCGCGAAAAAATTTGGGCCTTTGGGCGGCTAAATTTCCCTCCAAAACTTAATTTGTGACGCTTTTGCGACGGATAAGCCACGCCTACGATAAATATACAGTCAAACGCCGCAACATTTTTTCATTTTAGTCAAACCTCTAAAAAGAAATTCTCTCTCGACTCGACGGCGACAAAATCGCCTCTCGGTCGATTTGTCCATTTTTTCCGATCAAAATCTCCTCGTCCTTCTCTATTCTCTCTCTTTTCTTAATCGCCTCATCCTTCTCTGTTAATCGAACTCAATCGGTTCGATTGCTCTTCTTCTTCTTCAAACCCTAAATTTTCTTCTTCATCACGATTCTTCATTCCTTTGAATCGTGATGTGTAAACACATTGCTGTTCACAAAAAAGGTAAAACCGCTGGCACCGACGCTAGTGGTGCAACAGAATGAGACGAATCTGGTGGTGGAAGAGGAACCGCCGGATCTGGTCCTGGAAGAGACACGTCTGTCTCTGGTGGAAAAGGAAAGGGCGTTGCTCTATTCGATGGCTCTGGTGGTTCAAGGACCGGTCGTGGAAGAGAAACCGTCGGAGCTGGAACCAACGGAAATGGTGGAAGAGAAAGCGACGGTTCTCATGGAAGACAAAGCGGCGGATCTGGTCGTGGAAGAGGAACCGTCGGAGCTGGAACCAGCGGAAATGGAAGAGGAACCGTCGTAGCTGGAACCGGCGGAAATGGTGGAAGAGAAAGCGGCAGTTCTCGTGGAAGAGGAGGCGTCGCAACTCGTGGAAGGGGAGCCGTCGGTTCTCCAAACTCCACTCGTTGTCCACGAAGTGTTGGCTCCAAACGCCCCGCCGCTTTACCTTCGACAGTGGAGGTGGTGATCGCTCCAAACGCAAAGCCATCCTCTGTGAAGGCGGTGGTCGCAGTGGAGCCGACGCCGGAGCTTCTACATCCAACAGCGGTGCTGGCACTGGTACTGTCTCTGAATGGACAACCTCCGCCTCAATGTCTCGGACAAGCATTTTGGCTCAATATCCTTCCCGTACCCTACCGTTGAACCTTCGCTTTCCTACTCGTGAAGACACTACCCAGGAGGTTCCAGAAGAAGAAGATGATTACGAGATACCCCAATACGAAGAGGAAGAAGTAGAAGAAGATTATGATGAAGAAGATGAAGAAGAAGATGAAGATGAAGTTGATGCTCCGGTTCCAGAGAATCAAGACTTTGACCAGCTCCTGGATAATCTGCTGCCGCTTCCTAGCCGAGAACAGCTGGTGCGTTTGTCTGTGGATCCAATCCCCAACATCAAGTCTATTTGGTAAGTGTTTCTTGACCCTTAACAGTTACTTGCCTTCATTCAATATATGTTTGTATAATTTGATCAAACATATGTTTGTATAAGGTTCAATCGGGATACTAATTTGATCAATATATGTTTTGTATAAGGTTCGATCGGGATAATGGTGAATTGGGTCGTGTGATCCCTGGAATTCTGCGTGATAAGTTTGATGGACCTTACTACAGCTGGAAGGTTACTCCTAGACACGTCCAAGAACGGATTTTCAGAACCTTTGCGGTAAAGTTTTGAGTTTTGTTATCGTCAATTTAAGTTGTTACTTTCTTTGACATATCACCACTAACACATTTTCATGTCTTCTGTAGCGGATGTACCACTAGGATGTTGGACTCACTCCAACTGTTAGGAAGCATTTCTTTATCATTGCAAAGAAGAGACTGAGAGGCATTGTTAGTCAGGCTAGGCACAACCCTAAAAGGCCATACTGGATTGGACCAAAGCTTTGGAAAAGGATGAACTGGTTTTGGAAGACTCCTGAGGCCAAGGACAAGAGTGCTACTGCTTCACAGTACCGTAACTCAGACCGTGGAGGGTTAGGCATTGCGAAGCACGTTTCTGGTCAGAAGTCGTACTTGAGAGTGCAACAAGAAATGGTAAAACCTCTATACTTCCTCTCTGCTCTTAATCTTCATATGTACACTAACACTGTGTTTTACTACTACAGGAGGAGGAGTTAGGTCATCCTGTATCGTGGGGAGAAGTGTTTCAAAGGACTCACACAAAGCCGGATGGAACATTTGTTGATTTCAAAGCTCAACAAGTTCATGAGGCTTATGAGAAGCAACTGAATGAAGCTATGTCTGAGGAAGATCTTCAAGGGCCTGACGTTTCAGGGAATTCTTCTCACCGCTCTACTCAGCGGACACTAACCATCGAGGAAAAGAATGAGATATTTCGCAAGGTATTCTCCTTTCTCTTGTTCTCTCTGCGTTTTGCAGTTTCAGTTTGATTGCTCCTGTCTTTGATTTTAGTTTGATTCCTCATGTCTTTTGTTTGAGTTTAAGCGTTTGATTCCTCCTGTCTTTGGTTAACTGCTTTTAGAGTTTGAGTTTCATTCCTCCTGTCTTTGGTTTTGAATTATTGTAGAATTGTTGATTGGTTTATTGGTTTTAAAGTGTGATTCCTTCTCTCTTTAGATTTGAATAATTGTTTAACTGCTACTTCTGCTGCTTCTGGTTTTAGCTTAACTGCTGCTTCTGGTTTGAGTTTGATTGCTTAACTGCTGCTTCTGTTGCTTATAGATGTTGTGTTTTGGTTTCCTTTTCAGTGTACACAGACTGATCCGAAATGAGTCGTCTTTCGACTTGGGAAACTACCTCTGATGGTTCAGAGCGGAAAAGAGGAAAGAGAGCTTTGCAAGCTCCACTGCGCCGGAACTCTCACAGATCCAAGAGCAACTTCAGGAAGCGCAGCGTAAGATTGATGCTCAAGACGCAGAAAATGCTCGACGTGATGAGGAGCACCGCATAGCTCAGGAAAAGATCTCTGAAATGTCAAAGCTTCTAAGGTACTTGAAGAACTCTGATCCCCTCATCGCCTCATCGCATAATACATGGCTAAACAAGATGACCAGGAGAACAGTCCCACTGAGGCACAAGGAACCGCAGCAGAAGAAGACCCAGGCAGCACACCACTCGACCCACAACCCACTGCTTAATTCCAATCTCTTTCTCTTTGAACATTGAACTTTTAGTATCTTTTGTTTTAGTACTTTTTTGAACATACAATTATTTTTTTATGTATGATATTTCTATGTTCTTGTATAATATATTAATCTATGGCTTTTAGTGTTTTAATTTTGTTCAAAACACAAAACAATTGTATAAATTGTGACCAAATATGAGATAAATTATGTGACCAAATTTGTTATATAATGTTTTCGTCACAAATTTGTGATACAAGGGTCGCCAATTTGTGACGGAATTGCGTCATTATACTTAACGATATCAAAATATAATCGGATTTAAGTTGCACATTCGTCACTCTCTATCGACTAATTTCCCACCCCCACAGTAGTCACTAATCTATGACTACCTAATATTGTCGCAAATAGGTCACAATTGTGACGAATTTAAGACTACCAATTACAAGTATACGAACACCTAAAATAGTCGCATATCGGTCACTTGTATGACGAACGTTAGCGTCATAACTTGGTCGTTTATTTATGACTAATACACTTAGTCGCATATTCGTCGCGATATTACGACCAAACATATTCGTCTCTGTTTCGTCACACATATAGGACAAAATATAATGGTCACGGATTGGTCGCATACAAGCGATGAACTTGCGACGACTTTATTTTGCGATGAAAAATTAGTGACTCTTTATTTTCGTCTCAAAACCATCGCAAACGACCTTTTCGCGATAGATGTGTGACTGTTTTGGGCGTCGCAAATGGGCAGTTTTCTTGTAGTGAAGTATGCACACGAAAAAAATGGTCCTAGGGCATGTGAGTTGCCGGAAGTTGTCCTTCATATAAGATATGGTCACCTTCATATCTTATATGAAGGCATGGCATCTCAAAGAAGTGGCGATGAAGATGGCAAGAGGTAATGAGGAAGAAAGTTATCAGTTTCTCAACACTTATCTTCATCTACTGAAATTATCTAATCCACAGACATTGACATCTGTACACACGACCAAGAATATATTGGGTTTGGTGCAATTTAAGTACCTTTTCTTCGCCTTTGGTGCGTCCACCTCTGGTTATCAGTATTTGCGGAAGGTTATTACGATTGATGCAACACAAACAAAGGGGAAATACAAAAGTTGCCTTGTGGCGGCCAGTGGACAGGATGGAAACTATCAGATTTTTCCACTCGCATTCGGTGTGGCGGACGTTGAAAAAGTCAGTGGATGGACATGGTTTTTCCAACAGCTCCAACAGATTGTGCCAGACGAACCCGACCTTGTTTTTGTCTCTGATAGACACGTGTCTATATACGCTGCACTGCGTGCAGTGTATCCGCCGGTTAAACATGGGGCTTGTATTGTACACCTCTATAGGAACGTTAAATATAAATTCCACTTTGGTCTTGCAGCAATGACTTCGAACGCTGCCCGAGCGTACACTGTCGGCGATTTTAGGTACTGGTTTGAGGAGATACAGAAACGTAGCCCTAAGTGTGCAGATTACCTTTTGGAAATTGGCCTCCCCCACTGGACACTAGCTTATTTTACAGGTCACCGGTACAACATAATGAGCAGTAATATATCGGAGTCGCTCAATGGAGCACTTCAGAAAGCAATGTCCTTTCCCATAGTAACAATGGTGGAATGGATCAGGACGATGTTAATGCGGTGGTTTGCGGAACGAAGAGAACTTGCTCAACGCACTAAAACGAGGTGCCCCCCTGAGATTGAGGAAATATTGATTGAGCATTTGAAGGAAGCAACTGACTGTGCTGTTCAAAAATCAACTGAGTGGGAATACCAAGTCAATGACGCTGAAGGTTTCGTATTTACTGTTGATCTTAAAAAGAAAAAATGCACGTGTAGAGTATTCGATGTCCTTCATATACCATGTTGCCACGCCCTGGCAGCAGTTGGAATTCGTAACGTGGACATCTACAGTTTAATTGGCCAATGTTTCGAAACAACAACTTGGCAAAACCTGTGGTCTGACAAATTATTGCCACCACCGAATGAGCGAGACACGGATGTTCCTGTGTGCTTTTCAGAGGTCCAGACCAATTTCCCGAATACTAAAGAGGAGGAGGCAGGCCTAGGACCAAGTGCATTCCTTCCCAAGGAGAATATCCGGTAATATTTTTTGCTTACCAAGTTTTGAAAGATATCTACATAGTCGATCGGAAAAGGTTAGTGATGTGGTCGTAATTAATCTTTGTGAGGGGCATTCCGGGAAGAAAGTGGACGAGAGAAAGTGCGGTACCTATGGCCAGTTGGGCCACAATCGAGCAACTTGCAAAAACCCAATATAGATGGCTGGATGTCAGTTTTGCGCGAAGTATAAAAGAATCAAATTTTTTTGTATAAGTTCAATCAGTTTCGGGTTATACAATTTCTACCTTTTGTTAAATGTTCTTCTGTTACGTAAACTAAATTTTTGTATTCTAACGTTGTTCACCTTTTGTATCACATATTTTTAATTGAAGTGGCTTGTTGTATAAAGCTTTTTGGTAGACTTAAAAAGTTGTCCCGGCAGTTTTGTTGTCCACCATTTGTGATATTTGATTTTCTAATACATAATTATCTACTTATTAGAGATTACTTATTATATGTTGTCCACAATCAAACAGATACATAGCGTTTGAAAGACACAACAAATGAAGATACAAACATAGATATTACCAAAACACAACCAAAAACACAAACAAAAAACACAAAACCTACAATTTTCAAAGGCTATTTGATTAAGGCTATTGCCACTTCCATGCCCCCATGATGACTATAATAACCACTGTAAATCCGATTGATGAAGTAATAAGGACATTACGGAATAACCTGCTCCTTTCCCTTAATATCAAAACCTCTAGTTGTAGTGCCTCGCAATCTTCACGGCTTCCCTTCAACTCATCCACTAAAGCAGTTGGATTCTCTACCATACATCTCGATAGAGCTCTTACCTTATCCTTTAATTGACCAATCTCCTGTTTTTGTGCCCGAATTACATCTCTTGCTTCCAACAGGGCTTCATATTGCCACCCATGTGGCTTCTCGACATCATACCAACGGAAAAAATTGCAAGACTCATATCCATTAGGAACCTTACGGCCTTGACATCCATAGAACCTCCTACCTGGGTTTTCATCCGTCCAAGTTCTCACAATTTAGCTGACCGATTGCATCGACACATCACAACCGCATTGTCTTTCTTCAATTCAGTTGTTGATGAACTACCGCTTTGAGCCATCTTCTTCTCGCTGTTTCTCTCTTCCAGTCGATCGATTTCTCTCTCTTTTCACTATGCAATGTTTCTCTGCGACAATGAAAAACCCTAGATCCCAATTTGATTTGGGGGTTTTATGCCTTTTCTAAAATTAAACAAAATATTTTATGTCTAAAATAACAAAATAATGACGCGCGTGCTAATTTTCAGAAAGTTAACACTGTTATTAACTGTGGACAATGCCCTCTTATGTTGTCCACCATCGCATACTATAATAAATGTCATATTTCCCTTTTACAACTTTTCTAAGAAGGTGATTCTAGACATATTGTAGACCAAAATTACACGTTCTAAGGACACGTCTCTAATAATGATGCCACCACCGATGACACCTTGAGCAACGTGGCGCAGCCTGGCATGTAGAACACCGTGATGACCGTGTTGGTGGCATTAGCATTTCTGTCGTCCATGATGGCGTCCTCCACCATCCTAAACACCGTTGACATTCTTCTACCCACGTGCAGATATTACAGTTCATTTTTGATTTTGGTGGACGAATCATTAGCGGTGGCCACGATATTGCTTCGTACAGCAATCTGTTTCGAGGACCAATTTTAAATATATCCCAAAAAATTCTCCGCGCCACGTTTGCCACAATGTCGAAGAAATCCGCCAGTGTTTTAAACTCCTTTGAAGCCTCTTTGGCTTCATCGAGACGGCCCTCGGCGGAGAGCAGCAGCACTAGTGCGAAAGATAGGCGTAGATCTTTTTTTGGAATCCTTTCCACTATTATTATACCAGCAGATAATCTTTCTTCTTGGGCGGCCAACCTTAAAGCTTCATGATACGTCACCCTCTTATTCCCAGCGATGACACACCGAACTATGAAAGATCGGAATGGTGAACCCTCATTCATTAGATATGGATTTTTACAGATGCATATAAGAGAAATTTCGCGTAGGACCTCATTGTCGAATGCAAGTTCCATCCCTGCTTTACTAGTGGCGATGAGACGTGCAAGCTCCAATGGGCCATCTTTCGCGACAAGAAGGATGATTGAAACCTGAATATGGTGGGGAATCTCAAAGAATGTACGTGAATGTGTAGCCATTTTAATAAAAGGAGTGATGGAATGAGTAATGGAATGAGGCCATTTATATATAGTGTAATGGAGTAAGGTTAGTTTCTACGTGTTTCTTTCCTTATATCCGTACTCCTTTTTGGCATACTAAATCCTTATATAGTTGTCCACTATATTCACGAACGGATTAACGTTGTTCCCACCATTCTATTGCACCATGTTAGACAAAGAACCAAACAATCGGCTTAAATTTTCAAATTTACTGAACTAGAATCATAAGACAATTACGAACGGTCGTCTTATGTTTATATATTTGAACACCCAAAGTAAGTACGAAGTCAATAAACATGTCCACCAACCACAAAATATAACGTTGTCTACAAACCACAAGTCATAGATTTCACAATGGAGTAGTTATTGGTGTCCACCAAAAAGCATTCCATTGTCATAAATGTGTCCCCCCCATACACTCAATTATGATTCATGTTTTATGAATTTGTCCAGTTTTCTATAAGTTGTGCATTCAAAAATAATGGAAACATTACAACAAATATACACTTGTCCACTTACAACGAAAATTAACTTATCCACTTATAACATTACAAAAACTTGTCCACAGCTGACTTTACCAAAACAAGTCCACCACCGGTACCATATCATACCAAAAAAACAACCGACTCATACTGTTTCCTTTTCCAAATTAAGTAATTTTCCGCACATAGTAAGATGCAAGTAAAGGAACCATTATGAAAAAAGACGCCCAGGATAAACATTTTTAATTTCCACTGCTTCAACACTAACCTGGAGCTCATAGACACTCTAGATTTCGGTGCTCTCGTCGTCATGATGATTTACACGGGCACATAGCAACACAAGCACAATTACGAACGGTCGTGTTATGTTTACATATTTGAACACCCAAAGTAAGTACGAAGTCAATAAACATATCCACCAACCACAAAATATAACGTTGTCTACAAACCACAAGTCATAGATTTCACAATGGAGTACTTATTGGTGTCCACCGAAAAGCACTCCATTGTCATAAATTTGTCCCTCCCCCCCCCCCCCCATACACTCAATTATGATTCATGTTTTATGAATTTGTCCAGTTTTCTATAAGTTATGCATTCGAAATTAATAGAAACATTACAACAAATATACACTTGTCCACTTACAACGAAAATTAACTTATCCACTTATAACATTACAAAAACTTGTCCACAGCTGACTTTACCAAAACAAGTCCACCACCGGTACCATATCATACCAAAAAAACAACCGACTCATACTGTTTCCTTTTCCAAATTAAGTAATTTTCCGCACATAGTAAGATGCAAGTAAAAGAACCATTATGAAAAAAGACGCCCAGGATAAACATTTTTAATTTCCACTGCTTCAACACTAACCTGGAGCTCATAGACACTCTAGATTTCGGTGATCTCGTCGTCATGATGATTTACACGGGCACATAGCAACACAAGCACAATTACGAACGGTCGTGTTATGTTTACATATTTGAACACCCAAAGTAAGTACGAAGTCAATAAACATGTCCACCAACCACAAAATATAACGTTGTCTACAAACCACAAGTCATAGATTTCACAATGGAGTACTTATTGGTGTCCACCGAAAAGCACTCCATTGTCATAAATTTGTCCCCCCCCCATACACTCAATTATGATTCATGTTTTATGAATTTGTCCAGTTTTCTATAAGTTATGCATTCGAAATTAATAGAAACATTACAACAAATATACACTTGTCCACTTACAACGAAAATTAACTTATCCACTTATAACATTACAAAAACTTGTCCACAGCTGACTTTACCAAAACAAGTCCACTACCGGTACCATATCATACCAAAAAAACAACCGACTCAAACTGTTTCCTTTTCCCAATTAAGTAATTTTCCGCACATAGTAAGATGCAAGTAAGGGAACAATTATGAAAAAGACGCCCAAGATAAACATTTTTAATTTCCACTGCTTCCACCGATTCCGTTGAGAACCTTCAACACTAACCTTAAGCTCATAGACACTCTGCCGGATTTCGGTGATCTCGTCGTCATGATGATTTACACGGGCACATAGCACCGTTGTGTCAATGTGTTGTTCATCAAACCCAACCGTCAGCATATTGATACGATCCTCTAATTGAAATTTGGCATTCCTGATACTTTGAATCTCCTCAAACATGGCTTCATCACACCATTTGAAAATATGAGATTTTCTTCCATTCTACGAAAACAAAGCAAAGCCAATTTTCATTACACGCTTTATAATGGCTTAAAAAGATGTGAAGACATGTGGAAACATGACTTACATTTTTATGAGTACAAGTGTAATAACGTCGGCCGAAGTCTGAATCAGATTTCGATGTACCAACTATTATGTCACCTCCACAGAAACAACCGGTCGGGATTTCGGCCATGTCGTTAACATAGCAACTCAAACTTTCCGCCAGAGATGTTGATGAAGAAGATGGTTGGCTATTGCTGTAGAGACCCATTTCGCTGTCTTAAGATATGGTAGTCAAGTAAAATTAGTTTCTTTGATGGCGAATGACAAAAGTGTCTAAGAATCAAGTTGCTTTTATTGATGGGATGTTACATAGCAAGTGGACTGACAACTTTTATTACACTCTACTTACCGAGGAAAAAGGGAACCAAAACATAAAGTACAAAATATGTGGTACATATTAGTAGTGGACCTAACTAAACATAAACGAACACAAAATAATGAAACATAACATTACACCATAAGTTTATGTTATACAACAACCGAAATTTAGGTTTATTTTCAAACGTAACATAGTTCACGAAACAACATAACAAAGTTCAGGAAACAACATAACATAAAGCAAAAGAAAGGCAACCCAAAACAGATGATTGTGGACAAGAATATCATATTGCATGGACGTAAGCTTCGAATAGGTCCACTGCATACTTCATGCGAATATCGTCCATCATGTTTGCATGAATGTCTTTGAGACTTTTACCCTTTGAGTGATTCTGAATAAACATAACAGTGGCGGCACCTAAGTCGCCTAAATCATTACATTGACAGATCCCACCTTCCCTTCTCATAACAAATGGAGAAAGCGGCTGAGCAGGACCAATTTCGTGAGACATGATAACCGCAGGAAGCATTTGGAGAACTGGTTTCATCATAGTTTCGACCTTCTTCTCGTCCCTTGCACTCATTAGAGGGTCTAGTATGGCAATTGAAGACTCTTTCAGATCTACTACTAGCGCAACCCAATGGCCATTCCCCCAGTTCATTGGTGCGTATAGAGTTTCAACATCAGCAAACCAGGTAAGTTTTTTGAAACGTCCAGGGACTATACCGTACACATAATTTTTTATCGCACTGCTCCAACACCAATCCTCTTTCTTCTTAGCCTTATTGAATCGTGGGTAATCAAGGCAAAAGACTCTTGTAAACCAAGTGTCTAATATTGCCATTTTCATTGACATTAACTCTGCACCATTTGTCTTCCATAGTAGGCTCAGCAAAGCGTCCATGTGCTACGGGTATAAACTGTGATTTCAGTTAGGACAAATAAGTTTGAGGCCATTTGCTTAAATTTAAATATTGTCCATTAGAAGATCAAACTCACACTGGTTTCCAGCTGCTGTCACGGTGTGTGGATCTCTGTGAAAAAATATTTGCTTACAGCTTGCCCATTCACCAAAAACTCCATGCTCACCGTATTTAGTTCTACTGATAAACATACATTAATCTTACTATAGTGAAATCATTGGATACATACCTTTGGCGTTCCTTCTTCAATGTTGCTAAGAATTTCTTCTTCATTGAATTGTCCATCATCTCAGTTCCAACCACATTCTCTGTCTTAGCTTTCTTTGAAGATGATTCACCGAATCTCTTTGGAGTATTTCTTACTCGCTTTGCCGGTAGTTCAGTGGACAAATCATCATCAGTCTGGTTCGTTTTCCTCTTGCCGACCTGTGGAGAATCATGTCCACTGCTTTAATTTTACCAACAAAAAATACCTAATACAAAACTCAGACGCTTAGATTTTTCCATTACTTACATCCTACTCTGGTAGATCATGGGCGGAAACTTGTGTAGAATCCGTCGTCGGGGGTTCTTCAGTAGGGGTCGAATCTTTGCTCTCCTCTGTGTGGACATCCTACAATTTTAACAAACATGTCTACCAGTTATCCAACCAAAATTTTGAACCAAGGAAACTAAATTATATTGGAAAACAAAGACATGATTGGGCACCGCATTTGATGACACTTCTTGATCACTGTCCACAGATTCTTCACTCTTCTATTATATGGAGTAATTATTGTAGTTAGATACTTATAATTGAGACACAATATGTTGTATGTAACCTCAATATGAGTTCCACAATTCACCGTATCAATGAGTTCCACAATTCACCGTATCAATGTTAGATACTTCTCTGACCCAACTGTTTGGTCTTCTGTTGCTGTCGTCTGTGGAACTTTCTCATCAATATTTCTAAACATATCAATATGTGTGTTTAAACCGTTACATAAAATATTGTCCTCATCATAAAAAAATGAATTAAACCCATATCTCTTCAGAAGCTTCCTCCTCAAAAGTTTTTGATCCCATATCTTCAGGGTTGGCAAAACGAAGTGCATCTTTTGCATAACTATTGGACGCCTCAGCTTTGGCCTGCTCTGCCAACTGTGGTCCACCACTCTATATCAAACAAACCAAAGACCAACTCTTGAATTAATCATGGCGCATAATTTACTAAAACCAAATGGTATGAACATATTGATATACAAACCTGCTCAACATTTTCATTCTCCTTTTGTCCATCCACGTCTACGGCACTCTGATTCAACTGGTCTATAACACCTAAAACAAGTGGGTAGTCCTTCCACTATCAGCCTTCTTATCCTTTGAAGGAGTTTGTCCTTCTTCTGGTCTACTGCTTCCCGAGTGGACATTCCTAGACTTTGTCCCCGAGTTACAACCAGTATCCCTTACATGAGAATTATATTTTTCTGTGCACTTTATATTGGGCTACTTTCCGCCATCGCGCAAGATACTAATTATCTCATCCACCAGCTCATCCTTCATGGTAAGCAGAGTGTGCTTCATTCTTCTAGGGACCATAACTCCTTCATCTCAGCAGAGTGTGCTTCATTCTTCTTATCAACGAGTTCCAATATTGCTTTAACATCCACACCCCCCTTCACTAGAATGTGGGCTTGCATCTTCACTAACTTTACCTTTCCCTTTGTCCGCTCTTGAGAAGAAAGGTTTATCAACTTTAACATTTTTTGTCCTTGTCTGATGAACCTTGCCCTGTGTTTTTTCTTTCTTCCTCAGCTTAGAGTCTGGTTAAATCACAGGCCAGCTATCTGCTCCTCCCTTCTAAATCTCTTTAGTAAACTTATAACGAATGCCAATAAGCCTTTCAAGATAGTTAACTTCCTTATCATCAACTTCATCCTCCCACTTGTTAATTTCGGCGAAATAACCCTCTTCAGAAAGCAAAAAAGGGGAGATATGCAGCTACATCATACAACACATTTATTAATATTGCCACACCCACACAACTAGTGTTATGGACATATAAGAACCATAGATGAATGGACATATATGAATACTATTCTGTAGATAACATTTAGACATATAAACTTGATTATAGACAGCCAGTGGACTTACATTTAGGAGGCATTCAATTTCCATAATGTTGGAATTGTGGAATGACTTCAGGTGGCTTAGACTAACAATGGACTGGTCCGTAAAAGTCTGCTCATCCTCTCTGTCTGGTATGAATCTCTCTAACTCTGGTATAGTTTTGAAAACCATCAACTGGATTGCGAGGGTGAATCCATGTGCGGAGAAGTGAGACTGATTGAACTTCTTAACCAATTCCTCGACGCTCCCTATTTAGTTGCCAACCTTTAACAACTGCAATGTAAGCTCAAACGACAGACGCCCCCAAGGATATTGCTCAAATCTCTCCACATTTTTTACCATTTCCACCACTCCCTTCGAAGTCTTCACAACACCACTGCTGCATATTAGAATACCTTCCACTATGACAAGAAGTGCAAGACGAAGTCGCCTCCACGATGGCATTCTCTGCTCAAGTGGCAGTCTCTTGTCCCCCTTCAGCGAATTGACAATGTCCTTAATCAACACAGACTACTGGTCCCTCGAGAAAAGTGTATTCCAATAACTTTTCTTAGGATTACTTGGTGTCTGCCATTTCTTAAGTGTTTTCTTATCCGGATAAGGTCCACAAGGTAGCCCAGTAAGAATAGCAAACTCACGTAGAGAGAAACGAAACAGTTTACCGGCAAATACAAACCAAATCTCGTGGACTTTGGATGTATGCAGCGATCTACACAGCATTTGGTGGACAAGTTTGCCAGATAAGGAAGATTTTCGGACCGGAAGGTCGAAAAGAGAACCGAAACAAGATGTCCTGAGGTAGTTGTATTCCTCCGTACCTTCAAGGGCTTCGACCAGAATTAGCAAATATTCTGGTTTAGAATAGAAATTGATTCTCCCATTTGGAGGGTACCGATCCATCGCGTATAACCGTTGCGGCAGTAGACTTGGGTCGACAGGACATGCATTATTTGTAGTTGTTGTAGTGGTTCTTCTTCTCTTCAGTGATTTCGTCTCCTTCTTTGATGAAGACATCTTCTGCAATCCAGGGAGACAACCCCCACAAGGGCATTTGATTAAATACGTGGACCATTTTGCAAAGCCCATTATAGCCCAATAAAACATTATAGACACTATTGCCCAATAAAACAATATAGACACTATTGAAGAATAAAACACTATAGACAATATTGCGAATCTTTACCGTAAGTAAAATTTGTCCACCGATTCAACCACCACCGAAAACACTTGTTCAACGAAGAATTATAAACCAGCAAAACACTAAATGCTGAAATTACCGACAAATACAGAGAAATTGATCGGCGATTATGTCTATGGTACAAGCCAGAACAAGTTTATGATTTATCCTCACCTCTGCTTACTTGAGGAATGTCGTTCCAAGACACTCTGATACTCCAATCAATGGTGGTTTCTGCAATGCCACAACTTTTCGTCTATGTTCTTCTCTCTCTTTCCCCAACGAAAACATGCAGAAAAGTAGAAATGGATGAAAGAGAACAACATAAATTACGGATTTGACAGGCGATTTAATTCAAAAACCGTTCCCCTCTTCACTCGTCTGACGAAACTTCGTCTTTTCATGTTCGGGTTGTGACATTTTTTTAAAGAAATCTGACATTGTGGCATTTTTTGAAAGATTTCAATACTTTACGGCATTTTTGGTAATAACCCCTTAATTTTGACCCTAAAATAAATAAATATTTGTAAATTTGTCTCGGACCCTTTACAAATGCACACATATTACACTACCGATTGAGTTTTAAAATCCATAGTACAATATGCATTAGTGGTGAGCATAAAACTCCAAATCCACGGATATGATTTGATTCGGGGGGATCTGGGTGGTCCTTTTCTGAGACAGGCTCTAACCTAGTTCTCTCTCAAGCCTCCGCCGCTCTACAGTAGATCTTCAAAAAAGCTTGCTCTGGGCTCTGGTGTCAGGCGGCTTTCTTAGCGCCGGAGCCGGATCCTCTTTTATGATTATTTGCTTTCGGTTTCTTCGGTTTTAGATTCTAGATTTCAATCTCTGTTGCTGCTTTTTAGATATGGGTTATGTCTTTCGCTCTGGTTCTAGGGTGTTTGTGTGCTCTTGCTCGGTCTAGGTCTTCGCCGGTGGAGATGGGTTTTGCAGCCGCCGCGAAGTTTCACTTCCGGCATGTTTTCAAGGTCTTCTCCCCTTGTGTCTCTGATCTGGTTTCTCTTGCTTGTGTTGGATCCCCATCGCCGTCAGTTCTGGAGGGTTCTCGTCTCTGGAGGTGGTAGCGTTCGGGACTGGTGGTAGCGTCTCCGAGCCTTGGACTTCGACGTCCCTTTGGGCGTGTGTTGGTGCCTAACCTTCTTCCCCATGTGGGTTGGTGGCTCTCTGGTATGGGCCTTTGGGCCTCTCTTATTGGGCTTGGTTTTCTTCATGATTTCTCGGATTCGATTGTGCTTTGCTGCAGGTTCTCTCGCCTCTTCTCAGACTCCGAATGTGTACCTTTCGGGTTCGAGCTTGGTACGGTCTGATTGGAGTGGTTCTCTTCTTGTCTCTACGGTAAAGATCTGTTCGGGATCTTGGTCAGTTCAGAGGATTCTACTTAGGCGTCTCCATGCCGGGCTCGACTGGCTTCGCCGTTTTCTGGGAGTTTTGTTAGAAGGTCCAGTTTTTTCTGGGTTCTTCCATCTTGCCAGTTTAGTTTCCTTGGTTCATTTAGCTAGAAAAGGTAGATTATTCGCAATAGTAGGAACCGCTTATCGTTTGTTTCGGTATGCTTTCGCGTATGGTTCTGTTAAGTTCAGGTAGTCAATCCGAGGTTTTTGTTATGATTAGGCTCAATCTTTAGGTGAGGCGTTTTTGGTCTCTCGCTCGGAACTGTGATCCAATTAGTTTTACTTTGATTGTGTTTTGGCAAAATCCATGTCTCCCTTTCAGAGGGCTTTGACTCTAAAGATTTTGTAGTCCGTCAGCTTAGGCTCCGAGGATCTGGTGGTCCGTCGGCTTAGCCTCCGAGGCTTTTCTGTTAGCCGTCGGCTTTTGTAGTTCGGTCAAGTTGTATAAGTAATATATCAAAAAAAAAGATTTGATTCGGGGAAATTATTACTTTACGCTAAAATTAGTGAACAAATTCGGAGAAACATCAAACATGTAAAACAAATTTAATGTTTTTTTTATTTACTTAATCTTTTTGGCAATTTTAGAATATCTATTTTCCCGAAAAAACAAAACCCATAAATTCCAAATCCAAAGGATACTAACGGTAACGGCAACGACGATAACGACAGTCCACGAGACCCAAACCCATCTGGGTATGACGTCATCAGCTCCTCCAGTGACGTAAAACCACGTCATCCTCACTATAAACAGCGGCGCGACAACGCACCTGCAAACGCTGTACGACGCGTAAAACGGCACCGTCACGAAACGCCGAATCCCAACCGCGACTGGCGCGTCTGGACCACGCGCCGCCGCTAGAGTCCACGAGTTCTGACACGCGCTCGTGGCTTCGGCGACGACTAGAAGCGCGAGGAGCGCGCACGCGCCGTGAGCCACCATGTAGCGGCAGGTGAGGAAGACGAAGAGCACGGCGACGTGATGGGCGGCGAAGAGTGAGTCACCACCGGCGGGAGATGGAAATACGGCGAGGTGGAGGAGATCGGCGAGGAAATAACCGGAGCTGAAATCGAGGACGGAGTTTTGCGATTGGGTGTTGGAGGAGGAGAATCCGCGGTTAGGATCGGCGATTAAGGCGCGCGCGGCGAAGTACACGACGGAGACGCCGTGGAGGAGGGAGATTAAGCAGCTAGAGGCTAAAGGACGAGTCTCTGGAGTCCATCTACGGAAAACGAGTAAGTAACCGAGAAGATAAACGAAGATGAAGATTGAGAAGAATAATGGTAGATCTTTGTAATTCGTAATTGACTCCATTGCTGATGAAATAAGTTAGAGCTTTGAAGTCGTAGATACGTACACATGTGACATATATATATATAGAGGAGGAGGACGATAGAGATGGTTGAGGTTTGTTTAGAGAAACATGGTAAGGGTTGGTAAGGAGGGGAATACACAAAAGCGACGACGTTTCCAAAGTTTTGTCGTCGCATCTTTTTTAATGGTATTTTGTGCCAAAACTATATCTCTACTCTTAAGTTTATTCATGAATTTGTACTTTTTTCGCAATTGGAAAACTTGAGATTTATTTTTAGTTTTTATCAAGGAATATTATTTTTAGATTTGAATACAAATAGAAAAACATAGTTAAATTCGACAACTGTTACATGTATATTGTAGTTAGTTATAATAGTCACAAATCAAATTTTTTATTCCGAATCTTTTGTTCAGCATTAACGACACCTATTGGTTGTTCTTTTACCAGTAATACTAATTCAAACCCTAAGCCTTCATCTTCTTAATATCATTCATAAGGTAGTATCCATTGTTAGGTGGGGCTATCTTAATATCATTCATCTTCTTAATATCATTCATAAGTAGATTCATACAAACAGAAACATTATCAAGAACAAATGTAAAGATAGGTTCTTACACACACAATGGTCTTTCCTACTATCTTTTTTTTAATATATATTTTTAATAATACACTAAAAGGACTCTTCATGAAGAAGTCTCGTGGCAAAAAAAGCTTGTAAGCGTTTTGCTTCGTGTTTTACAATATACAAACACCACACTGGCTTAAGAAGGATCCATTCCAAAACTCATACAACAATGAGCCAAAGATTGAACCTTTTCTTAAAGGGCATAAACCTTCATTTCTTGTGTGTGCTGCTTACGTGTACCTGCCCTGGCTATTGTCTTTATACATGTATATATTGTCTATATACACTTTTTTTGTTCAATCGATTTCACCTTCTTCCACATCGTTGGTTAGGTTTGGAACAGCAGGAGCCTCGGGTTCCTCTTCATCATCATCTTGTTTCATGTACAGTCCGAGTTGCTCGAGAGGGTTAATTCCTCTGAGGTTGAAACTACCAAGTGCATCTAAAGGTCTCTCAGGGCTGGTTTCATCGGCTGAGCTTGGCAATTGCTCAGGTGCACTCGAACTCAGCATCTCTAGGTCCTCTAAAAACCGTGAGTTCTCGTTGATCTCTACAGTTTTCTCCATCTGCAGGGAAGTCAAAGATACATAAGTTACATTCACCGAACATTTAAAATCATCAGCCAATGTACTCCAATAGGCACATGTTTCTCTTTATCGAGTGTTTTCCATGTAATGCAAGTCATGTTTGCTATTTACCTTCAATAAAGCTTGGCGAGCGGCTTCTCTTTCGAGTTCTCTCTTCCGCTTAGACTCGGCAGCAGCTTCTGCAGCAGCCTCTGCTTCAGCTTGGCGACGAGCATCTTCAGCCGCCTCTGCTTCAGCTTGCAGCCGCGCTCTCTCTGGCAACAAAAAAAAGATGGTTTTTAGATGAAAAAACGTAAAACTAAAAACCTGATCTGTAAGAAGGATCCGGAGATATAACACACAATTAACAAATTGGGGTTTTGGTTTATAAACAACCTTTCTTCTTCTGCTGTTCGAGTTCTTCTCTTTCCTTGCGCAGCCTTTCCGGGTCTCCCTTATTACCACTCTGCTCTCATGAGAAATTAAATTTCAGACATATAAATTCCAGGATCTAAAGGACTGCTTCAGGGATAGTGTACCGTATGTGAAACTATTGCAAGTACAGGCGTGGCCAATGTGTTCGGAAACAACTACGCTAATGGTATCTAGGTCCCCATTCCACCAATATGCTATTATTTTTTTTACCAATATGCTCTTTGATTTTTAGTAGTTTAGAAAAAGGAAACCTCAGGTAACAATTTTAATACTTTTTTCTAAAACAAACTGAAATAAGTATTGGTACTCCTAATCTACATTCTCCAAGTTTCTGTGATTGTTAAGATAAATCCAAATATTCTGCTACAGAATATAAAACCCGAAACGCTACTTCGATTCTTGCTGGCCTATGGTTAATCAGCCACTGCCGCCATTCGAGCAAACAATTTCAACAGAAGTTCTGGCCAGAAGCGTAATCAAGTTCTACAGTACTTTTAAGTTTGATAAAGATAGGCTACATTGAGGATTAGTGCAGACCTGTGGAAGTGTTTTCTCGCGTGCTTTTAGAATGATATCTGCAAACCGGTTCTTCAACAGTGCAGCTCTATAGCGCTTCTCAGATGAAACCTGTGTCCCTAATGTATTTCCTGAAGCATTAAGTCAATAAACTGTGAGATACTTACTTCATAAAGCAAATAGAGAAACTCTTTTCACTACATCTCACCATCTTGTTGACCATCTGATTCATCAGAACTAGGCTTTGGCTGAGAACATATATCCATCTGCTCCAGTGCACCAGTAGATTCTGTAATGGATACACCAGAGATGCAAAATATAAATATGTATCCAGATCAAATTCTTGAACAGTAATTTTGCGTCCAGCAGTGATCACCAACATCTATTACATGTCCCTACTGTGACCAACTATAGATGTTCCAGCAGTATAGTATATATAAGCTATTACTCATGGAAAATTTTATCCAGGAAACTAGAGTGATACAGAGCAATCAGGGTAAAAAAATGAAAACAAACCCTCAAGCTTATGAACAATCTTAAGACCAGAGTAATGAATTGAAAGAATATAAAGACTCACGACTTCCTTCAAAAAGATCATCAATTCTTGTATTTTCATCTCGTTGCGCCTCAGAATTTGCAGTTTCAGGCATCTGAGAAATTATCAACTTTGTGGTTTTAGATTCATAACAAGTTACATACCTTGAAAAAACGGACATTATAGACTATACCATGGAAGAATCCTCTTGAACAATGGGTTTTGCGCCATCGGATTGATCTTCAGAGCTACCAGACTCCGAATCTGAAAAGTAACACTCTATTCAGTAACACAGAATCTGTTACAAATACATGATGCTAAAAAGACATAAACCCTTCTATTCAATGATACATTGAGATTCTAGGTTCTGCAAAGATTTGTCAACTATGCTATAGACTTTTATCCTACTGTCGTTCACTGATACCAAGGACAGGCTTCCCATTCAATGATATTGCCATAACCAAACTTGACAAACTATCAATCATGACAGTATAATTGCATCAACAAATAGGATTTTGATGAACTCAGCAATTACCATAGAATATAATGAGATCTAATAAAAATATGAAATTTGATAGACATGAAAGCTACAACTATGAGGTTTCGTAGAGTTTCTTTGATTCTCTGGGCAAAAAGATAATATAATGGTAACAAAAAAAAATGACACAAACATCATGATATTAACATAGAAGGCAGGAAAATATATTAAGCTTCTGACAGAAACATGAATTGATGTATTATGATCTCCATAATGAACCTAGAGCAAGAAAGAACTACAAATGAGTTGAGGAATATATATGGAATATGGATTGCAACTAACCACTGGAGCTCCCTGAGATAGGAGGTTCATTTCCACCGACATACTCATCAGCCAATTCATTTCCTAGAAAAGGAGCACACAAGCAGAGCGAAGATAAGAAAATTGGTGGACCAGAGATCACTGACCAGTATAAATCCAGAACATAATTTGCAAATAGAATCTGAGTTTCACCTCGTTGCAGCGACGAATTGCTCGGTCCTGACCCATTAAGAAGCTGCAGCAAAAGAAATTCGTTTCTTCTCAGTAAAATTGTCTTTAAATATTTATTCCAGCAGGTGAGATGACAATTACCTCTATTTCGCATGGTTCAACATTCGACTGCTTCGCTTCTTTATCTTGTATATATTCATCTAGAAGTTTCCGGAGAGTGATCAGTACTTCATCACTGAGAACATCAATATCTATCTCAATTTCGTCTTCTGCAATTTCTCCTCCATTTGAACTGTGTTTCTTCAAAAAGTCAATGATATGTGCAGGAATTTCATCCAGTAGTGATTCAAGCTGTCTCCCCAATCTATGCCTCTCTTCTGCTGTCATAAGTGGCTTCACCGGTTCTGGAACACTCTCTCTAACGGGCGAAGCAATCTTTCTCTTCTTTGCCAGAGGAACAGATTGAGCAGCTTTCCTTTCGTCATTAGGTTCCAATGTTATTGCAGGCAAAGATTGCATGCTACATGCTGGTAACTTTTTTTCAATAGTTTTCCACCGCGCTTCAAATAATTTACTAAGGGTATCTCCCATAATGTGAACATCATGTCCTGGAGGGTTATATGTCATTGCATTGTTAAATGTAAGTCTTACATCAGCAGCAAATTCATGTGGGCTTGAGTATACACCAGACGCCAAGTTCTTCTTTACAGTCCCCAAGTCCATGGGATGTTTGATAATAGTGAGGTAGTCAGGTATGTTTAATTTCACTACATCAACTGGCGCGTGAAAAACCCAAGAATGCGGATGGGACCACAGTTTTTTCAGCACCGTGTCGCATTGCTTCATCAGTGTCAGGTTAGAAGCGCTAGCTGTAGACACTTTTGAAGACTCAAACTTCCCCGAGGAGCCACGGTTCCATCCACGAGAAGTCCCAGCCTGATGTCCAACTATCTTTCCCGGTCCCATTGCAAAATCAGATGGCTTCTTCAAACTGCTGACTCGAGAAGATAGCTTTTGACCAGTGCTAAAACCCACCCTATCACTAGTAGACGAAACAGAGGGTGGGTTCATTCTCTGCAACTCAGCATTCTTAAGAACTATCTTTGTCTGCTCCAGCTCAAGTTTGAGGCGATGAATCAAATCCTTCCTCTCAGATTGTGACATTTTATACAAAGAAATGACTTGTCTCTGGACACCATAAGGATCCTCATCATTAGAATTCAACCTAATACACTTGCGTGCAGGAGTACTTGAATTCTCAGAAGCAGTAACCTGGGTATCAATCTGTGCGGAGCTTCCAGAGCCCTCTGATTCATCTGGCGCTTCGAAAGTATTCCGATAATACCCTCCTGGGAACGCAGCACTTTCGACCATTGTTTTGGAAAGAATTTCCACAAATAAAAACCTCACTGGCTTCTACAATTCACCATTTGCAAGAGACCTGCATCACATATATCACTTCACTTAATCAACAGATACTAAAACACCCCCCCCCCCCGCCCTCAAATCCACAAAGACGGTTCCTTTTCCGTTTTCAACAGATCAGAAGTTCTAATAATTGCAACATTTTCGTAAAATTTCCGCAGGGGAAAGAAACTTGTTATGACACCAAACACAATATGACCGTAACATTGAAACCCTTGGCAGACCAATTTCATTTTACCTAGTTTTTAGAGTCCAAAACTCAAACCCTAGCTCGATGCCAATTCAAATGAAACCATGTATTCAACTAATCATTCGAATTTTGAAAACCCCATAATCTAAATAGATTGAATTTTACCATTTGAATCTCCTATAGCTGAATCGACACAGGTCGTCTTCACCAAGCAATTTTCAAACTCCTCCACGGGATTCAGCTTCAAATCAGACAAGACGGAACCTCAAAACCTACCTCAGATGCGAGCTTGCCAGAAAGGAAGCAATCTCATGGATGGATTATTGCAGAATTGGGGGGAAAATCACCGAAACCCTAGAAATAAAATCGCCCCCAATTTTCGGAAGCTCCAAAGATCCGTGAACCATCCACAACAACACCTCAAAGTAGAAGATTGAGCAACAAAAACCCTCGAATCCGGAATTGACTATGGAATCAAACTCTCGAGATGAAATCGTACGCAAAAACCTTTGATTTATAAATATCAGAGCTTTCGCGTGAGAAAAAGCTGGGAGACAAAAACGAAGTCGGAGACAGAGAGAGAGAAATGGAAAGAAAAAAAATAACAGTTCGAGAATTTTATGTTTCAAAACACAAAGGCTTTAGCTTTTACACCGACAAAATTTCTGATCGAACGGACCATATTGATTTAGAAACTAGCCGCCAGATCCATATCCATCGGTCGAGATGACCTTCGTCTGCGTGAGTTAACGTGCGTTTCCTTAACGCGTCTGACGTGGCAATAATTTAACGGTAGAAAATTAACGTCACGAGCCTCTGACGTTATTGGACAGTGACCGTTGACTTCGTTTTTAGTATTTGACTGGTTATGTGAGTTTGCGTGTACATTTTAAATGGCTTGCGTCTCTAGAAGCCACTGGTGTGAGCTAGAAAAAAAACGGATAGGAGTTTATCTAGGAATAAAGAAACGACATGGAGTTTGTTGTTAAATAAGTAAAAAAACCACACTTATGTCTCGTTTCCTTATATATTCTATTGACATTTGTGCCGTTTTTGTTGTACCAAGAAAATTTAAAGATGTGTGTTGATTGTTTCCAGGCCTGCGATAAAAAATCGAACCGAGTTTCGGTCAATTCGATAATGATTCAGTTAAAAGGAGAGAACCGAATGGCATACACACCGAACAATTAACTGATTTCGAAAGAAAAATCATGGTTCATAAAGGTTCAAATTTTGGTTAATAAATCAAACTTTGGTTAATGAATCTAACTTTGTTGCATCTGGTCTTGAGATGAACAGGGAGAAGACTGGGATATACACTGATAGATTAAACACTGTAGAAAGTGAAGAAACTACGGCTTTTGGTTTTTTGAATGGCACCTTCCCATTTCGATATCTTGGTATGTCATTGCTGCATCGGAAGCTTAGAAACCTGACTATTCCCCTCTTATTGACCTCATCTCTTCCAGGTTCAACCATTGGGCAACAAAAACTATTTCCTTTGCTGGTAGATTTCAACTACTCTCCTCTGTCATATACAACACCTTAAACTTTTGGCTATCAACTTTCATTATGCATAGTTGTTGTCTTAAGAAGATTGAACAGCTATTCAATCGTTTCTTATGGACCGGAGACATTAAAAAAAGAGGGTATAAAGATCTCTTGGCAGCAATTGTATCTTCCTAAGGACGAAGGAGGACTTGGACTTCGTCACTTTCGAACCTGGAACATAACCTTGCTATGCGCCTCATATGGATGTTATTTGCTAATAGAGCTTCTTTATGGGTTGCTTGAAACCATTTTCACAGGCTTAGACATGTGAGCTTTTGGAATGTTGAAAACGCTTCACATCACTCCTGGATTTGGAAAGCATTACTAATTCTAAGACCTTTGGCTAAGCAGTTTCTGAGATGTGATGTTGCTGATAGAAAGACAACAAGTTATTGGTATGGCTATTGGTATGACCATTGAAATAAGTTGGGTCCTCTCATTGATTTCATTGGGTATACAAGGCCGCAACTTACAGGAATCCCAGGCTCTGCTCTTGTCTCTGATGGGGCTGATCCTCGAGGTTGGTTACTTCCCTCTCCCCGTACGAGAAATCAAGAGCTAGCATCTCTTTGACGTGTTTTGTTAGATACGTCGCTACCGAATCACATGCTAGGTGCTGACTCCTACTATAGGTTCATTGAAGGTACTCTTAAAACTTCCTTTACCACTAAGCACACTTAAGACCAACTCTTACCACTAAGCACACTTGGGACCAGCTCAGACCTTCTAGTAGTGTTAAGCAATGGGCTAAAACTGTTTGGTACAAGGATGCATTCCAAAACATGCATTCAATTTTTGGGTTTCACATTTGGCCCGCCTTCCTGTCAAAGCTCGTCTGGCCTCTTGGGAAATGAACATTCCAACATTTTGTTGTACATGCAGAAGAGAGACCGAAACCAGAGACCACTTGCTTCTTCACTGTGAGTTTAGTTCTCAACTCTGGATTACAGTCTTCTCTCGTCTTGGGTCTCTTCACTTATTTTTTGTTGACTGGTCTGACCTCATTACTTGGCTCTCCACTCCATCTGCCCCCTTGAGCATCACCATTAAGCGTCTTGCAGTCCAAACATTGGTCTTCTACATCTGGAAAGAGAGAAACAATAGACTTCACAACAATGTCTCCACTTCTCATACTGTCATTTTCAAGCAGACTGACTGTAGCATCACAGACTCCATCCTTGCTCGGGTTCATAGAAAATCATTCTGGAACCTCTGCTCGCACTGGTTCCCTTATGAGTAGATTGCACGTATAATTGGATCTCTTCTCCTCATCTTGTTCTCAGTTAGACTTTTTTATTTTATTTTTGGTTTGAGCCCGTTTGAGATTTTTGCTCTGTCGAGCATCATATAAAAAACATTTCCACCTTTTTGGTATATAAATTCACATTTTATCAAAAACAAAAAAAACTTTGGTTAATGGGGATCCAAAATAGAATTTTTAGCCATTTTATATGACAAGTTATATAAACTAAGAAGAATTCTTATAAGCTTTATAAATTTTATGGGGGTCAACTGACCTACCCACCATGTACCTCCGTCACTCCATACAAGCCACAATTCTCACACACCGTTGCTTCTTTTTTGTCTTTATATTCATGAAGTTCTACTTTGGACCAGACTCTGCACCATCCTCATTCCTCACATGCGTATTTTTTTTTGTTTCTTCGTGTTAACGCCACCTACATAATTAGGTTTAGGTGCTTTATGTTATAAACCCATTAGGTGGATGTCCATTATAGGCCCATGTTCTAGAACATTTAAGAATTACTTGTTCTCCAAGTTGTACTTCCTCCCCAAGTATTTGTAATCCTATATATACTCTCTATTATTGATGGAATAAGACAACACAATTCCTTCTCTCTTTCTCTTATTCATAACACGTTATCAGCACGAACTCTAACCACCTGAACACGAAACCCTAGCCGTCTGAGCATGAAACCCTAGCCGCCTGAAATTTCTAGTCAGCATCTCTCATCTCTCTTTCCGTTTCCTATACCACCACCGTATGAGATAAGTAACCTCTTGCTTTATAAACGATCACTCATATGTTTTGTTTATCGGCTTGTTTGATGTTATTGGATTATTGAAGCATGACTTAATATTCTATCTATTAGTATGCTAAATGATTCGATCTGTTTCTTCGCTTATAGATACTTGTTTTTTTTTTCGCTCGATTACTTCATCGATCATGCTTATTATAATAGCAGATTGAATGGTTATTGCTTTATAATAGAACCTAACGTCACATGCTTCATAATAGATATATCCTAGTGCTTTATTGCTTAATGTTAAATTGACAAACTGATTCATGATGGCTTATGATTCGTTATTCGAAACTTGTTATATAGTAATTGATTTCATCTGACTATTGCAATAGTGCTTTATTATATAATATACATATTGATCTGATCAATTTCAATGTTTTATTGATCCATGGTTATTGTTTTATATCATGAAAGTATATATCGACTCATGTTTTCTAAAACCTAGACACTGCAATTTTATTGATTGTTGTGTTATCGAATCGTACATACGTTTCGTCATACTTATTAATCTGTTTGATAAATTTACAATCATCGACCAGGTAGTACCATATTAGGTGAACTTTGAATTATGTTTTCATGCTTAATGTGACATATTATATATAAAAAAAAGATCACACTTAAGCCAAAGAATTGGCTATAAAAGTTGTCTTCAGTGGTCAAGACCAAGATGTTTCTTGGTAGAAATTAAATTCTCACCAGAAGTGTGAAAATAAAATAGTAAGAAGTTGACCATGGTCCATTCCCTGAAGTGAATGTGACGTCTTATATATAAGATCACACTAATAGCATTGAGCCAAATAATTGGCTATAGAAATTTTTTTGAATGGTCAAAAACGAAATAAAGGTGTTTCTTTCAAGGAACTAAAATTCCCACTAGAAGTGAGAAAAGAAAAATGACAAGAAATAAGAGAGATTTCTCTAGATGAAAGAATGTGAGTACAATATCAAGTAGTGTAATGAAAGCTCCTGAAGAGCATTGTCTATCGGAACGCAATTTGATATCATGGATGCGTTATATTCTCCCAAGTCTCAAATGTTTATATGATGATAAAATACATGATGTTGATTCTAGAGTGGAATTCAATTTGAGATGGATGAATTTGAAGTCTCATCATCTCAAGGAGGAGAATTAAAGAATCCCACATAGACTAAATGACATATTCTGAAGATTATATCCACTACTTGACCATAAAAGATATAAGATATAGTATATGGTCCAAGTGAGTATATGTTTTGATTCTAGTAAGAGATTCAAAAAGGATGAATCTGAAATTTCATATCATCTCGAGGGAGAGAGTTAAATAATCTCACATATACAATAAGTGACATATCCAGAAGATTATGTTCACTACTTGGTTATTAAAGTTCACTACAAGTGACATATCCAAAAGATTTTATTCACTATAAGTTCTTTGGAACAATATTAAAGAAAATGTGTGATCACCAGAATGTGATATTTAAGACTACAAGACTTGAAGTCTGTAAGTCAATGTAACTTAGAATTACGTTGAAAGAATATCTCTAATGCAGAAAATCGTAAAGCAGTCATACTCTGATGTTGTCTTGTAGACACAAAGTCGTGAACAAGAAATTTAAGAAGTATAGTGAATTATATCTAGTCTTCTAAGACTGAGAAAATAATGAGTTATTGATGAGAAATCATGATTCATGTATGGCTAGTTTTGGTCAATTCCCTGAAGTAAATATGATATTTTACATATAAAAGAAAAGACCAAAAAAAATAAAATTCACCGAGAATGTGGCTACTAAGTGATAGCCTCAGTTTCTGTTCCACCAGTAGCTTTGGAATTTCTGGAAGTAATGTTGAGTATG
The DNA here is from genome assembly GCA_964056655.1 of Arabis hirsuta. NCBI lineage: Eukaryota > Viridiplantae > Streptophyta > Magnoliopsida > Brassicales > Brassicaceae > Arabis > Arabis hirsuta. The sequence continues at coordinate 27,063,385 of OZ053308.1, forward strand.
ATATCTCCGGAAAGGAGTAAGTGATTAGCGAAACAAAGTAAACCAGAAGTTTACTAAGAATGTAAAGTAAACAAGAAGTTTACTGAGATTAAATATTTGGCTTAACCGGATTGGTCATCCTGGTTTAATGATGATGCGAGAAATTATGAAAATTTATGTGGACATTCCATGAAGATCTAGAAGATTATTCTTAATGATTTATCATATGTTACTTGCTCAGAAAGCAATATAATAATCTGGCTTTCACCAGATAAATAATTTGGAATCTAATAGTTTTATGAAATATATACAAGGAAATGGTTATGGGCTGATCATCCACCATGTTAAATTTTTGATTCCTTATGGATGTAATAGACGCATCGATTCAGTGGACGCATTGAATCGATTGACGCATAAAATCGATGGATGCATCGATTAGATATTCACATTTATCCTTGTTATCAAACTACAACCTCAAGTTTCCAAGGTTGTTTGATAAAGTTGGTGAATTCACATCTCAAGTCTTTGCTGATTATTCTATGTCCATTGGAATAAGTGTTGAACATCCCCAAGTTCATGTTCATACACAAAAATGGTTTAATATCAATGGCTCGCATCAAGCCAATGAATAAATCATATATCCCCCCCATCATTATTGGTTTAGGGTCAGAAACCAAATAGTTCCCATATAAGAATCTTTAAGTATGAAAATCTCCACCACAGCACTCTAAGATGGGACCTCAAAGGAGGATAAGAATATATGTTGGATATGAATGATAACGAAGTGTCTAAAGCCATCTCAGAAGGATTTATTTAAGGCTCCATTCGCAAACTGTATTTTAATGAGTCAGTTTTTCCAACATTTGGGGGAGAAAATAAAATAGCTGGAAACGATATAAGTATCTATGAATTATCAATGATCCTCGGACTAAATGATGAGAATTAGAAGTCCAAAAGATCATTCCAATTTTAGCGTATTGATTGCCAGACGCATTTGCTGACCCAAATAGAGTGATGAAATCACCTATCCAGCTGTATATGCTCTAATTATAATTAATGTCCCAGAAGGACAATATCATACTGCTAGTGATCGCATGAAGCGTGATAGACCTATTTGGTTCCAAATATAAGAATCCTCGTAAAAGAAAATGAGCAGATAATTAGAATGACCAGATCGAGGAAAGAAATATTTCGAATGATCTCCAGAAGAGATCGAATCAGCTCTAGAAGAGACATAAACATGACGAATAAAAATATTCAAGTACTTGATAATAAAGAGAGCTAGCTAGCTATGTCATGTTTGAAATAAGATGGAACCGAAAAGCAAATCGACGTCGTAATATTTTGCATGCAGTTGATATTATGAAAAAGAGGATCATAAGAAAAGTCTATTGAAAAGTGTACACAAAGTAATGATTGGCCAAATTGAAAAGAAGAAAATAGACTTATAATCTCTCGTAGAGAATTAGACTAGTAGTCTATACACCTGAAGTGTAAAACCAGTGGAAGATAAATGAGTCTTTGTGTGAAACAATAGTGAAATTGTCACAAAGACAAGGAATAATTTATGAAGGGATATATTCTCTTGTGGTGGATGCAATAGTTATAAGTCTGGCAATATGTTATTGAACACTGAATAATTACATATGATTGCAATCCCTAAAGGATGTGAAAGATATAATCCCCGAAGGATTAATGGTATCAGAATTATGTTTCCGGAAACTTTACTCAATCGAATGAATAGAAAATACATGGGGATAATCATGTATTTATCAAAAGATTTTGATAAAGTGATTCTTAATTGAAGATCATCAAAACTCTAGCAGAGTTATCACAAGTAGTACGTTGATAAAAGATCACTGGATAATGATATTTATGAAAATCCCAGAAAAATTCAATGTAAGGAGATTTCGTAAATGATTTGCTATAATAGCAATGTATGTGATGATTTGAACACCACTATAACTCCTTAAGAGATTAATATCTGAAGAAAGGATTTGAGAATATACCTTGGAAAGATAAAGTTATCTTCAGATATCTCAAGTTGAACATCTACCGCAAAAGATGTTATTTCAATAAATCCTTAGAGGATTTTACAGAAAATGCAATGGGATTTTGTATGAAAAAGGAAAAGATGGTATGGACCAGAAGTCCAATCATCTGAGATATCATATGACAATTATATGAGTTTTAAGGCTATGTTTATAGTAATTTCGAAAGATCGGAATTTATCTTCCGAAGAAGATTTTTCCGAGGGGGAGATATATAATGATGAGCGTGGATGTACTCTTTTTCCCTTATCATCCCATAGGGTTTTTCTGTGAAAAGGTTTTTAACGAGACATCAAAGGACACGCATATGATAGACACTTAAAGAGAACTGTTATCATTACAATGATATATGAAAGTCTATCAATCTCCCAAATGAATATAATATACTTGAATGATATCGAGAGAAACAAAGAGAATGATTAAGATAAATCATTTGAAAGATCCATGAGTTGCAGAAGAAAGGCGATGTACATGTTCTACAGATTCGTTCAAGTGAAGATTTGGCAGACTTATTTTCCAAGACACTTCCAGATAGTACTTTCAAGATACAAGTTCAACATTTGGGTACGTCATCACAAAGATATCAAGTAATGCACTCATCAGGGGGAGAAATAGCGCGTTACACTCTTTTTCCCTTAGCCATGGTTTTGTCCCAATTGGGTTTTTCTGGTAAGGTTTTTAATGAGGCAGCATCTTATGCGCATTAGGATTATTTTTACTATAATGACATCCAAGGGGGAGTGTTATAAACCCATTAGGTGGATGTCCATTATAGGCCCATGTTCTAGAACATTCTAGAATTACTTGTTCTCCAAGTTGTACTTCCTCCCCAAGTATTTGTAATCCTATATATACTCTCTATTATTGATGGAATAAGACAACACAATTCCTTCTCTCTTTCTCTTATTCATAACACTTTACAAGTTTTAATTTGTTTGTTGGGCATTACACTTAATTTGATTAATTTGCCAATCCATTAACTTAAAACAGTTATATGTTATTGAGTTTTTTTTTTGCCCATTTAACAACAACCCAATAAACAAACAAAAAATAACATGTATAACCAAAATTATAAAATAAAGCGAATGAACTAAACAACTCGAGAAAACCGAACATGACGAATTTAACCGAATTTGCACACGAGAATTCGATTTTTAAAAAATATATTAATAATCACGGTCCAATTCGGTAGATTTTTTTACTTGAAATACCCGATAGACGAATCGAACCAATTTTTTTTTGTTATTTTCGGTAAATTTTCTACTACCCGAAATATCCGACGTGAACTAACCGAAGTCGCAGGCCAAACTTTCCAATATTTTTTTTTTTGTCGACAAACTTTCTAGTTATATTTGTAAAACAATAGTATGTAGTATAATTGTTAGGGTTTTTAACCGATCTAGTGCTTTGATCTTAATTAGATTTTAGATAAATTTAGCAAAACTTAAAAAGACACAAAAAAAATTTTCACCTAGTTCTCTTTCGGTAACTTTGATGTGGGAACCGTCTCCCACAACTTCACTATCAATCAATGGTTTACACAAACGCTAACTTGCGTTCTCTTTGTGTCTTAGGTACAAAACACAGAATAGGGCAAAAAAAGAGGAAGACAACTTGAATCACAACCACAACAAAAAAGACTCGAATTTCTTAATGGTTCTCTCTCGGATTCTCTCTTGTCTCTTTACTCTTAACCACAATTGCTCTCTGTCTCCTTCTGTGCTCTCTTTGTAACTTCTTTCTATCGGATTATCTTCAAGCTGAGAAGACGTCTCCTTATCTAGCCAAATACGTGCTCTTGTATTTCCATTTCTTTGTAATCAAGTTTGCCTTTCTTCTCGTCTCTTCCATTTACTTGTATTATGTTTCCTTATTCTCATAATACTTGTAACGTGAGATCAACGCTTCTTTGTTATGGGTTTGAGGCCCACTTAGCCCAACTTGAGAAAGAAGGATAAATTCACATTCAGATTAAATTTGAGAGTATTTTTTTTATTAACATTAGAATTTTTATTTCGTCTTTTCTATGCTGTAGTTGATAATACGAGAAATTTCTAGACAATAAAAAATGAGAATTTTGCTAAATTTACTTATATTAAAATTTGTTTTGTCCCAATAACCTTTGCATTTTTTTTGTCAACTTTTTTGTATATTATCTTTTGATTAATTTTTAAAATTACAAATAAATGGTTTTTATAATTTTATAAAATTAGAAAAATACAAAAGAGTAATGTAGAAGGCATATAGATTCATGTTTAAATTTTATTTCACAAAAACTATGACAGAAATTTTTTTTTTTTTTACCATGGTCGAATCTACTGGTAGATTAGGTGTTCTGCGAATTTGTATAAATCTACGAGTGGTAGAATGAAGTATTCTACTAATTGCTCAAGTTCTACATAACGCAGATTGCACATTCCACCATTTTGCTTCAGTACTACCAATTGCAGAATGCTATTTATGCCAATGACTTTGTCTTCTACGACACGTAGAATGCATATTCTACCCCTTCTATCTACCTTTTTCTATATCTTCTATCAAATGGTAGAAAGTCTAAACTACCAAAGGTAGTTTTAAACCCCTAAATCTAGGACAATTATATATTTACTTTCTAAAAAATATTTTATTCGGTATTTACTATACAAAAACGTTTTTCGGTATTTATTTTCTAAAAAACATTTTTGATTTTTTTTGTCAAATGTTTTTTGAAGTGTTTATGGAAAAAATACATTTTTGTTTTTGTTTTAAAACAAAGGAAAACTTTTATGAATATAATGAATATCAAAAATATTTTTTTGTATGTTAAATAAAGGAAACCGAAAATTAATGAATATTCTGTTTTTTTTTAAAATCCGAAAATATTTTGAAAAGTCATTTTTACTAATATTGAAAGTTAAAATTGGATTATGAAAATATCAAATGTTATTGGAACAAAAGGATATATGTATAAAGGTTATTGAGACATTCTCAATTTCAAATTGAGTCAAGCAATTTTCCCAAAAAAATTTGGAAATGGAAGTAGCTCGAAAATGTATTCACAATTTCACACGAAGTCATATAACAAAGGAAAACCCCTTTAAAAATTCTTACACGAGTGAAAGAGTAAGGAACTTGGTTGGACTAAAACAAAGCAAATGGATGGGCTAAGTCCATTTTGATTCAGTTACAAATAGCCCAACTTAATATATATCTCATAAACTATATTTGGTTAAAAAAAATATGGAGTCCTTTTTTGGTTTTAATTTTTTTATTTGGTTGATTCAGGAATTATGGATTGAAGTTTGTGAAAATTGCCAAAAATACTATTGAAAAAATATTAAAAATACCATTTATTCAAAAAATTGTCACAAATCACTATTCACATAAGGTGAAATGACTATTTTATCTTCTCTCTTATTTTGCTTACTCTTTCTCTCTCACTCTCTCTTTTTCTTTCTCTCTCTTGACGAAGAAGAAGGTGGTGGAGAAAAACGTAGACGGTGGTAATTATCAAAGACGACGACGACGATTGTGGACAAAAACATTGTCGACAGTTATAGACTAAAACAGAGACAAAAGCAAAAACAGCAGTGGACAAAAACAGAGACGGCATTGATGAACTGGTGACGGAGAAGACGATTGTGGACAAAATAGAGACCGATACGGTGGTAGACAAATATGAAGACGGTCGGTATTGACGAAGACAGTGGTTGATGATAATGGAGACGGTAGCTGTGAACATAGACGGTAGCGGTGGACAAAAACGATAACATCGTGGACGAAAATGTATACTATGAAATCATAATTAAGGATAAATGTCTTTTTTTATTTCGTAAACAGTGATTTGTGGCATTTTTCGAACATTTTTTCAAACAAGTTTATACATCTTTCCATCGACTTTTTTTGGGTTTGAGTTGTAAAGGTGAACTTTGTATACTAAATAGAAAAAAAAAGTCACCAAATTTAAATAAAGTTTATATAGAAATTTCGTTAGGGATTTAATTGCTGTCAAAAGTCAAAATGAGAATTGGATGTTTGGTTCTACCCTGGTTCTTGATAAACTATATTGAAAACGCATTGGAGCTTTGAACTTCTGTTTGAAAACTTGATATCATAAATATATTGAAATCTTCAATAATTTATTTTTTTAAACTAATTTAGTGACACATTAATTTTATTTTTGTTTATTTATAAAAGGATTTGCTTACAAAATTTAATAGAGTCATATATGAAATATTGAAAGTGTTTAATTTTAATTAATTAATTAGTTGAGATTAATTTTGAAAGACTTGAGATGGATGATTTTTTTTTTGGTCACATGATGATTTTTCTATCAATATCATAAAACTTAACGTAGTTTAATTGATGAAGTTGAAAAAATGAAAATGAAATGGTGATCTAAGTTTTTGACTTTGAACCATATGATCTTTCTTTTTAGTTAAGTTATTGAAAATTTATCTTTTTATTATGGTGTGATGTTTAATGTTCCCATCGCATATCCACTTAATAATATTTTTATTATTATTTTTCTTTTTTTGGTCAAAATACATATATTTTTTTTATAAAACTCAGCTTTCGTATAGCCATTTCCAATTATGTGCAATCTATATTTATTAATTCAGTTCCGTAATTTACACAAACTTTACGAATGATATTTTAAAACTACCATAACTTTTTACAAGTCTATTAATTCTTGAAATTTTCGTGTAAAATCAACTTTAACTTAGAATTATCGTTTCATTAGATTATAAATATTATTATTTTAAACAACATAAGAAATAAATATTTGCTTCGTCTTCCTTCTCATTTGTCTTTTCTCTGATTTCTTTTCAATCTAGTTAGCTGGTTATGTACCATGAGGTGGAAAATTTTGTTTCATTTTATTATGTTACATTCGATCTCGGCTCGTATTTAGAGAGGGAAACTATGATGTTCGAACTGTGGCAAAACGATTTTGATTTTGCTTTCGGTTGGAATCATTGAAGAAAGTTGCGATGTTGATGGCAACACACATTTCATTGAATCTGCTTTTGGATTAACCATATTATCCAACATGAATGAGGAACCCAAAAAAAAACTTCACATAATAATTTATACACTCTATGATGTGTATCCATTTTTTTTAATCGACCCGGAGAATCAAATATGAAATGATTCACATAATATTTAGATTGAGAGTGAATTTGCGTAAAGAACCAAATGTTGACAGAGGAGATAATGTCGTTCAAGTTGAATCCATTGGTTGCAGTGATATTAATGAAATCCACGTCCATCAAAACATTGAACTCAACGACAAATAACTTTGAATAACACCTAATTAGACTAGTGAGACCCAACAAGCTTCACGTTGTGTCGACGGTGACTTTTTCAATAGAATTACCAAAAGCGAGACCGCTACTGATTGAAAAAAGTTTTCAATAGACATTCACAAAAATTTATAATTGAAGTTTAAGAACAAAATATAATTCCATAATTAAGATAATATGGATCCAGAATTGTGGAGGACGAATAAGAAAATTTATTTTCATAATTATTTTGTTTTTTCGGTTAAATGTGATTTTAAAACTAAATCGTTGGGATTCAACAAATTTTATAAAGTAGGATCAGTTCAAATGTTCAGATAGTTTAAAAATGTCACCGAAAGTTTGTGTAGTTTATGGGATGATAGAAAAGTTCGGATGGATTGAGTTTTAGTAGATAAAGTTTGTGTAGCCTACGAAAATGAATCCAAATTTAAATAGAGGAAATAGTTGGTAAATATGTCATGAAAAATTTTAAATATGCAATTTTGATTTAAATTCTTTCAAAGTCCAATCAAGACAATTATTTTTATTTGAATGTATAAATTTTGGTTAAGATCTTTAGATTATAATATTTTAATACAATTTTCTCATTCAGCTATTTTTACTCATTTATTTTGTTGTTCTTCAATTTATTTGTACTAGATGTTTAGTTATGTGTTTGTTTTATTTCATTTGATTGTTGTAAAGAGTGTATAAATTTTGTTTTTACATTAATCTTTGTCATTAAAAAACGTATTTAAATTTAGATGGTTAAACTGGATTGCAGGTGTGTAGAAAAAACATAAATTTTTTTGTTTTGGTGGAAGGTGGATTGTTGTATGGTTTTGGGTGGATGGGATTTGGAAGCTTTGGTTTCCCGGACAGAGAAGTTTTCGACAAAGTCTTTATGCTATTGCCTAGAGTAATAGAAAGTCCTTATAAAGTTTCAGACAAAAATAAAACTTTATAATAACATAAAATTGGAACTATTTTATGTGGTGTTAACTTATAGTAACGACCTTTTCTTCCAACCACTTCTCCATATTTGCATTGACGTCATAAAATGCAATAGTTTGTCTTCAGAAACAAACTCCTTATTCTTGTCCTCAGTGTAGATTTGTTCTCTCATTTGTAGACATCATTAAAACGTCAAAACTCTTGTTTTCGTGGGATTTTTTTACAAAGTTTAAATCTTTGACAAAACCAATAACTTAGGGAGAAAAACAACTTACAGATCACCAACTCCAAGCCATACAAACTTCAAAGTAACTTATTAGTTACTTGACTGTGTAGTTTTCAAGAGCTTCAATGTAGATAGTCTAATTAAGAAGGTATTACTGACAACTAAATCATTTTGAAACGGAATTTTTTTAGACATTATTTTACTAACACATTTGTATTGTTCTGATTATGGCCAAAGACGTCTACCAAGTCATTGAAACGTATGGTGATAATAGGAAAGGTGAGACCATTTCTCATAGTATCATCAACATGAAATCTAATTAAGAATATGCTAGAGTAAAGTTTTTTTTACACTGATACTATTTTGGGTTATCAAGATCTTCTTGTTATATTTGTTACACTTCTTCCTCCTCTTCTTCTCTACTCTTTTTATCTTAGAAACCTCTTTTACTATTTTTGAATTAAAACTAAATATGCTTTCAGAAACCGTTATTATGACAAGTACCTTTATATCCTATGCATTAAAAAGAACAGATGAGATAAAAAAAAAGAATTAAGTCTAGTCATAATATTTTCTTAGAATTGGTCGTTAAAAACAGTAGACGAGAACCTAAGAAGCAAGTTATGATGCAACTACTTGATGCAACTAAGTGTATTTATAATGAAGAAAGTGATGTAAACGCACAACAAAAAAAGAAACAAAGGTTTGTGTACAACACAAATTCGAGCAAAGATTTTCAAAATGACAAGAAAAATGTCTACAAAGAAGCAAAACTAATTTCTACTTTTTTTCTTCACCGTTTATATATAATATATAGAAAGAAAGATATGTCCTCTTAAGTTGGGTTGAGAAAGCTTCCACAATCTTTAGATGAAGAGAATACAACCTGCAAGAATGCATGATTCACTTAAAGAAGCACCATATGACGTTAACAATCTAAATTTCCCCAATGAACACATCTAATCACAATACACTATTAACCTAAGTTTTAGAATTGGTATATACAGAATCAACATGCGTAAGTGCATTAGGAAATACATTAAATTAAGACAAATAAAACATTTCATTCAAAAAAAAGAAGAACAAATAATTAAGTTACCAGAGTGTGGTAAGTGAAGAAATGTTGATGGTAATCCATTTCACATTGAGAATTCGAGACCATAAAAACCCTAAGATATACAAAAAGAAACTGGATTTGTACCTTCGTCTAAATCCATATGTCATCATAATTGAAATTAGTCTTGCCATATGATGATGACCTCTTTTGTTATTATGCCTTTAGTTGTGTTATTAGGTTTTTTTTGCTTCACCTTATGAGAAATCATACTTGATTGAAACCATATCAAAGCCAAAACTTAGAAAGACATCGATAGAGACTTTTCCATTGCTTAGCTCAACGAGACAGATGTGAGGTTCGATGTTGATCATAATATCAAGTGGAGCTAAAAAACCAAAAGAGGATGAGACAACAACGGGGGAAGAATATAAAAAATTATGAAATTTTAATGGAATACGATTCTATGAAGGAGTGTTTAATTTTTTGTTTTTTCGTGACTGTTTCAAATTCTTTGATACTTGGTAAAATGAGATAAAAATATAAAGCCCAATACGAACAAGATGAAGATACAAATCGGTTGAAGACTTTTCAGATTTTTAAGAGTTTTTTTGACTTTTTAGATTTTTAATATGTTTTTGTTTTTGTCAAAACTGCCACGTGTCAACCAAGTAGAACGCCATTGTCCAAAAGATGGAGAGTGTTGGCCATCTTTTATAATATAGATTGAATATAACTGGTGTTGGCCAACATAAATTTGATAATAAAAGTGCAAATAAAACGAGACAACTTTTGAAGATCTAGATGGAGGGTTTGGTCGTGATGACTTTCACTACAAGAAAACAGCGCTTTAGCGTCGGTAGTATTCGACGCTAAAACGACGCTAAAACGCCTTAGCGTCGTTTTAGCGTCGAAGTACGTTTCGACGCTAAACCGTCGACGCTAAATCATTTTCGACGCTAATTCGACGCTATATTAGCGGCGGACAAAATTCGACGCTATATCGACGCTACTGTTCGACGCTAATTTGATGCTAATTAGCGTCGAATTAGCATCGAACAAGGTCGATGCAAAGCGTACGACGCTAATTCGATGCTAATTAGCGTCGAATTAGCGTCGAACCCTTTCGTGTAGACGACGCTAATTCGACGCTAATTAGCGTCGAATTAGCGTCGTTATTAACATTTTTTAAAAAAAAATATAAATTCTAAATTATAAAATATATTAAAAATTAAATTATAAAATATATTAAATTTTGTTTTAAAATTATAAAATATATTAAAAATTAATAATATTACAAAAATTAAATTATCCGATACAAAAAAAATTAAAACGCTAATGAGGAGGCGGTTGTTGGGTCCTTAGGTTGATGACGTCGTCTCGGATCATCTCTTCGGATTCCTGCTCGAACTGCGATGGACCGTCGTCAGGTGGAGGAGGCGGTGGAGCAAACTGCAACCCTTGCAAGGCAGTTGCTAATGTCGGATGATCCTCTGCGATGATGTTGAAAAGACTGGTCAATGCTCCGAGTCTAGTCTCTATGTGCGTCTCTAGCTGCGAAATCCTAGTGTTAGCAGCATCCAACTGTCTCGTCAATTCCGGCTGAGACGTACCCGACGTGTAGGAAAATCGAGCAGACGTAGAAGCTGCTGGGACATCCCTGATGGATCCAACACCCATCGTTCGTCCTTTCTTCTTCGGTGCAACCTATAAAATAAAAATGTTATACAAAAAATTGTAATAAAAAATAATTTTAAATATATTATAAGAATCTAAAAAATTACCTCCTCGTATAGTCTATCCAAATCTTGGACACCCATCGTAGACTGGACAGATTCGTCTAGCTCTGCCAGTCGTGCGTTGTATGCGTTGAACGTTTGTTCCGCTTGAGCGGTAACAAACGTCCTATCCTTCCTCCGATGAGTTTTCTCCATCACTTTGTGCATCGGAGGAAGATCACCGCCGGCAGCCTGTTAAACAAAAATAAACATAGATAAAAATAAAATATATAATAAATAAATATTTAAAATAAATCAAATAAATTAAGTTAATTAAAATATTACCATGTTGATGCGTACTGTGGCGTATGATGATTGACCCGCACAATGCTTTGAAGGTCCATCTCCTTCGGCCACCGGCGTAAGACGGGCTGCAGAACACTTCCCCGATCTAACCACTGAATGGGGATCCTCCCAAAACCGCACTAGTCCCGACCAAACATCGGGATCCATCCCTATCGGCCTCCCCGCATCGCCTTTCGCGCACCACGCTTTCTTCAAGTTCCCGACGTAGCCGTTTAGACGCTTTAGCGCCTTACGCTCGAACTCCGCTCGCACTTCGAAAGTACGGAATTCCTCCCAGTGCCACCCTTGCTACAAAAATACGAATAATGTTATGAATATATTTAAAATTAAATACTTCAATTAATAAAAATAAATAATATAAAATGACTTATCGCCCATGACTCGAACCAAATATCCCGAACATGATGCGGGGTCTGCCTCCAATTAGCATGGGGCATCGTGAAATAGGCCGCGATGGCCTTGGTGACCGAACGCGATACCTTGTTATCTCTAAACCTGTTAAAAAAAAATTTACAATGATTTAATTATAATTTGTAATTAAAAATTAAATAACCAAAATTAGCGTTTTTTAATTAGTAATACTGTAAAAGATGTAATCATACCATAATGTACCAGGAGGCTTCATCGGATGGAGACTTTGGACCCGTGTCTCTCGTCCAGGTTGGCGGAGAAGCTCGGTAATCCGCATAATGAGAGGCACGTTTGCCGGTGGCGGCTCAGAGTGCTCATCGGAAGGGTGTGCTTCGTCTTCTTATGGTTGTGTCTCTGGCTCTGGCTGAGGCGGTGGCGGTGGCGGTGGCGGTGGCGAAGCCCGTGGCGGAGCTCGTGCAATTGCCCGTGGCGGAGCCCGAGGACGATAGTTCGCAGCCTGCGAACCGGACCCCGACGCTGATCCGGATCCGCGTCGAGCATCGGTTCCGGGAACCGTAACATCGTCGCCAAATAACTGGTCGTATGAAAGAGGTGCTCGATCCGCCTATAAAATAAAACAAAATTATTAAATTAAAACATGTAGAATATAAATTCATAAATAAATTAAAACAATTGTTATAGAAATTTTGAAGAACAATTCATAAATTCTTAAATTTTATAAATACAAACACATAAATCCATAAATCCATATTTTTCAAAAAATTGATAAATTCTTTTATTTTACTTTACATAAATAAATTTCATAAAATATAAATTTATAAATTCGATTTTATTTTTGCCAAATTTATAAATTAGTAACTTATCAAATCAAAATTTATTTTCTACATATTTCCTAAAATCTATTTAAAATCAACTTTGTTCATATCAAAATTTCCTAAAATATATATTTCATATCAAATTTCCTAAAATATTTTTCGTATATATTTCTTAAAATCTATTTCATATCAAATTGCCTAAAATTTATTTCCTATATATTTCCTAAAATCTATGTAATATCAAATTTCCTAAAAAATATTTCCTATATATTTCCTAAAATCTATTTAATATCAAATTTCCTAAAAAATATTTCCTATATATTTCCTAAAATCTATTTAATATCAAATTTCCTAAAATATATTTCCTATATATTTTTTAAAATCTATTTCATATCAAACATCCTAAAATTTAATTCCTATATATTTCCTAAATCTATTTTATATCAAATTACCATCAAATTTAATTACCAATTATATATAAAAAATTACTAATATATATAAAAATTATAAAAAAAAAAAATATTTACCATAGAAACAAAGGCAGTCGACGGTGGGAGGCCGAGAGAGAGAGAGGCAGTTGACGTTGGTGGGAGGGAGAGAGAGAGAGAATCGCGGTGGTGGGAGGGAGAGAGAGAGAGGCAGCCGCGGTGGTGGGAGGGAGGGAGACAGAGATCTAGCCGGCGGTGGAGAGAGGGGAGAGAGAGAAAGAGAGATGCGCGGTGGTGGGAGGGAGAGAGAGAGCTGTTCCGGCGGAAGTGAGGAAGAAGAAGAAGGCGGTGGTGTTGAATTTGGGAGGAAGAAGAGAATGAAATGCGGAAGTGAGGAAGAAGAAGAAGAAGGGTCTGTTTGATTAAAATAAAACTGTGATCCGACGCTAATTCGACGCTAATTAGCGTCAAATTAGCGTCGAATGGTTTAAAAAATTTCAATCGGTTTGACCAAATCTGTTTGAAATTTTTCGGTTTACCGCCATTGGTTTAATCAAATTAATTCAATATAGCGTCGATTTTGCGTCAAAACCAAAAATTCGATGCGGTTTACATTCTAAACCCTAAACCCTAAGTGCCAAATTTGTTTGATTTAGCGTCGAATTAGCATCGGAAAATCTGGAAGTCGACGCTAATTCGACGCTAATAGCGTCGAATTAGCGTCGCAATTTTCCTTTTCGATGCTAATTCGACTCTAGATCGACGCTAAATGTAAGCCCTTTGTTTTTGATATAGGGTAACGAAACCGTCACTGATACAAACACAATCTTAGCCATTTCATTCTTTGTTGTTTCAAATATTTTTAAATTTTGAAATGTTTCGTACTTACTTATATGAGTTCATATAAGGAATGAATTTATATGTAAAACTATATAGTTATTTGAAATCTTGATATATTACATGTAATTAATTTAATTATGAATAAATTCTTATGTATTCGCTACTAAGATTCAATCGTAACTACATATCCTTCACTCTGATTCTAAAAATTTTACCAGATACCCTAATTTAGGGGTTTTGGTTCAGGAATAGCGTCGATTGCTACATATGGGGTCAGTACGACGCTAATGTAGCGTCGAATTAGCGTCAAACTAGCCCAGAATGATGCATTCGACGCTACTTCGACGCTAATCTCCGAACCAAACCCCTTAAATATTTTTTTATATTAAATTTTTTATAAATTAAAAATATTCTACGTATTAGAAAAATTCGAAAATGTATAGGTTTGCAAATTTAAATTATCCGGCATACACATAAAAATGGTGATATGATTTTTTAAAAATTAAAATTTTTATATCATTAAAATATTCTAAAAATTAGAAAAATTTGCAAATTTAAATTATCCAGCATACAAATAAAAATGTTGTTATACAAATGAAATAAAAAGACAAAGTAATATATGATTCACTCTGAATCATCATTTGAGTTCTCGTCATCCTCATCGGTACTTTCTCCACTCTCGTTTGCGAAATCGTCTTCGGGGTTTTCTGCATCGGTAGCATCCGGAAGTATTTCAACTTCTCGATTTTGCGGATCTATAAGAATGATGTTGTCTATATCTTGTTCTGGAGTTGTTAGATCCACGACATTTTCATATTGCATAGGAGCGTCGTCAGATTCAACTATCATTCCTCTGGGAGCTATTTTAAGCACAGATAACCATGAGATCCCTGTTTTTCTGACACGTGGATATGGAATGAAACAAACTTGATCCGCTTGTGATGCAAGGACAAATGGATCGTACTTTGCATAAGAACGCGATCCGTTAACATCGATGACACCAAACTTTCCTACTCGAACCCCTCGCCCGACAACTGGATCAAACCACTCGCATTTGAAAAGGGTGCACTTTAAGTTAACCAAACCAGGGAATTGCACTTGAACAATGTCTTGTATAATGCCATAAAAATCTGTGTCCCCGGCTCGAACTACCACACCATAGTTTGCAGTTGCTCTATTTTTTCCACGTTCAAACGTATGAAACACATAACCTCGTGTAAAATACATTGGAGATGACGTAATTTTCCCCAACGGACCTTGGATTAACTCTCTAAACCATACAGGGTATGATGTGTCTCCATAAGCAACCTAGCAAATACAGTATACACATTGTAAATATAGTATACACATTTATATATATGTTTTTATAGATGAGCTGAATATATATAATTTGTTTTGAACGTACCTGAGTTCTCAACCATTTAGCAAAGTGTAGATCTTTACGTTTTTCAATCTCACCGGCGGAAGAATTTGGGAAAGCCTCGTTAACTTGGCGAATGAATTCACTAATACAAAATATAGTTATAACAAATGTTTTCAAAGCATATATAAGTACAAAAATAACTCTTTAGACCTCAATCCATAGTTGGTAACTATAATATGTACCTCAAAAATGGGCTGACTTCGTCGCATTGTAAGAGAATATATGTGTGTGCGCAATTGTAGTCTTCGTATGAGAACCAGTCTTCCTCTCTTGTGATTTCGGCATGCCTACCAACTGCACAGAATATATCTGGGACATCAGAAACTGGATACGTTTGCGCGATGCCACCATCGTCGTACCTACGTGGAGCTCTTTTTCGTGTCCGGACAGTTGGAGAGAAGTAATATGAGCTGAAATGAGAGGTTTCTTCGGTTATACTTCCCGCAACAATTGATCCCTTAACCCTAGCCAGGTTTTTTGCCTTTCCTTTTAAGTGTTTCATGAATCTCTCGAAATGATACATCCAACGAAACTGAACGGGCCCTCCTAAAGCGGCTTCGTGAGGAAGATGGACAGGAAGATGCTCCATAACATCAAAGAATGATGGAGGGAATATCTTCTCTAAGTTGCACAACAATATAGCGATGTTATTGTTTAGTTGTTGAATTCCATCCTGAGTCAGAGTTCGCACACACAGATCTCGAAAAAATGCGCCAACACCTAAAACCATAGTCCAATATCAACAAAAACAGAAATGTAATTTTTCACGCATCATTTGTTTAGATATTTATATGTCGTCATAGAAAATATACCTGCAAGTGATTCATGCACGTTCGTTGGCAAAAGCTCTGCAAATGTGAAAGGCAATAATCTCTCCATAAACACATGACAATCATGACTCTTCATACCAGAAAATTTTTTCCCTTGCTCCACAGACTTAGAGAGTTTTGACACGTATCCATCTGGGAACTTAACTTCGGTGGAAACCCAGTTGAAGAATGTTGATTTTCCTTCGCTTGACAATCTAAGGATAGGCACTGGAGCTCTCCCATCTCCTGTGAGATGTAACTCAACTCAAGAGCATATAAGAGGCAAATCCAATCTAGACTTCAAGTTGTCTTTAGACTTGCCTGAAACGTTTAAGATGGTGTGCATGATGTTATCGAAAAAGTTTTTCTCAATGTGCATGACATCAAGATTGTGGCGCAATAGATGATCCTTCCAGTACAGTAGATCCCAGAAAATGCTCTTCTTATGCCAATTATGTTCGACAAGGTATCCATCTGGGAGATTGGTCGGGATGTTAAGCCAGTTACCACCACGTTTTGTTGTGTCCTGAGCTCCCCAATAATTAAGTTGACCTTCAATTTGCTCTCCTGAAAGATATGGAGGTGGGGGGATACGTACACGTTTGCCCTTTGTGAATAGTCTTCTGTTCCCCCGGTACAGATGGTTCATAGGGAGAAACCTCCGGTGACAATCAAACCAACAAGATTTTCTACCATTTTTAAGTTGGAATGCATTTGTTTCATTTTGGCAATACGGACATGATAACCTACCATGTGTTGTCCAACCAGATAACATTCTGTACGCTGGAAAATCGCTTATCGTCCACATAAGCACAGCTCGCATGGTAAAATTCTTTTTCCTGGAGTAATCAAAAGTACGAACCCCATGAGACCACAACAAGTTCAACTCGTCAATCAGCGGCTGTAAAAACACATCAATAGATCTTCTTGGATGCTTCGGACCAGGGACTAAAATACTCAAAAACAGAAATTCCCTCTGCATGCACATATCAGGCGGAAGGTTATAAGGTGTCAATATAACCGGCCACAAAGAATATTGCCTGCCAGACATACCGAACGGACTAAAACCATATGTACATAGGCCAAGATAAACATTGCGCTTCTCTTTAGCAAAATTAGAGTGTACCGATTTGAAGTGTTTCCAAGCTTTTGCATCAGAAGGATGATGAACTTCTCCTTCAATAGTTGAATGTTCCGCATGCCACCTCATTGATGCAGCTGTTCGTTCCGAATGGTATAGCCTATCTGTTATGGGCAGGTACCACATTCTCTGCCACGGCACTTTACTTCTACCAGCTCCTTGGGGCTTAAATCTTGGTTTGTGGCAAAATCGACATTCCTGCAGATCTTCATCATCTTTCCAAAATATCATGCAATTGTCAATGCAAACATCTATCATCTGCGAGGGCAATCCTAAACTAGAGACTAGTTTTTGTATGTCGTAGTATGACTCAGCAGCTTGATTACCCTCTGGCAAATATTCTTTTAGAAGAGCTGCCCAATCATCCATGCAACTCTCAGATTGATTATGATCAGACTTTATTGTCATCATCCTAGATGCCAATGATAATTTAGACAGACCTTCCCTACAACCTTCATAGATTGGTTGGTTTGCAGAATCAAGCATATCATAAAAAAATTTAGCATATGCATTGGGTTCCTCAGCAACATCAGGAGTAGACATAACTTCAGGAAATGCATCGGTTACCATTTCTTCGAACCTATTATGTTCTAACCCGACATCATGATCATTTTCTATAACAAATTGATGCTGATCATATTGCTCATTCGAATAACCCTGATCCATAGGTTGGTAACTAGTACTACCCGAAGTTTCATCTTCATATCCCTCTCCATGATAAAACCAAACATAATATTCAGGTGTAAACCCTCTATTAAATAAATGCGTACCAACTGTATCAATTGTCTGCGGCCTCGAATTTTTGCACTTCCGACACGGGCACACCATCACTCCGGTTCGTTGAATTGTAGGCACACTACTCGCTTGAGCCATGAAAATTTCAAGGCCGTTGAGGAACTCTTCTGAAAGCCCTCCATTTGCATCTTTACGTTGATACATCCAGCGTCTGAGTTCGTATATATCGCCCATTTTTTCTAAATTTTGTAAAAAAAAAAAAAAAAATCGAATTTTTTTTTTTAAATCAAGCTGAATGATTCTTGCAATGGGGGTGGCTGGGTATATATAGGAGAATTTAGCAGCGATTTAGCATCGATTTTGCATCGAATATTTAGCATCGAATACCTTAGCGTCGATTTAGCATCGAATTAGCGTCGAGTGTGCACCCAGGCAGGTAAACCCGTGTTTAATGTGTCTTCTACCTACCAATTTGAGGCTAATTCGACGCTACGTGATCGACGCTAAATCGATGCTAATGTTGCATCGATTTAGCGTCGAATTTAGTCTTTAACTGTAATTTCGACGCTAATTCGATGCTAATTTGCGTCGATTTAGCGTCGAATTGATTCGACCCTAATTAGCGTTGAATTAGCGTCGAATATTTATAACGACACAACTTCGACGCTATTTCGACGCTAAATTACAGTTTTCTTGTAGTGTTCTATCTGTCATTCTTGGAATGTTTCATCGGCTAGAGAAAATTATAATAATCTATGAAATTTCTAATCGTTTCTAAAAATTAATAATGGTTGAAAACTTTCTAAGGGCCCTCTGAAAGCTAAGGACTCGAGTCGATGAGTATATTCGTTAGAAATTATAAGATCTTAGAATAAAATCGAGTGAGATAAAGAGACACGCATCCGGATCATATTGCTAAGGAAATTAGGGTTTGATACCAGCTTATAAAAAGAAAGTTCATGGATAACCTATGTCTCCAAACAATCTAGCAAAAAAATCTTAAGAATGATTGAACTTACATTAAATAGTAATAAGTTTATATTTTAATTAGAATGTGGATTCCTCTAAGTTTCAAAGAAAAAAAAAATGGATTCCTCTCTCCAACTCGGATCCTCCACTTTTATAGCTATACGTTTTCTAGAGTTTTTCCTAGATATATGGCCAATTTGAGTTACTTCCTCACATAGATATTTGGATTGACTCATTTAGATAAACTTCTTTATATGGACTTCCGAATTGTATTAGCCTGGCCTGACCCTGTGTTAAAACTCTTGAATTACATATATCCGTTTTAAACAAAATATAATAAGTAATATATAGATCGAAACGGATATTTAAAATTTTGAAATAAGTATTTATGATTTGTTTCGTTTTAGACGAATACTAAATTTTACTATTTTCTTCGCTTTGATTCATAACGGATTTCTAAATTTGTTGGATCGAATTAAAGCGAATATAACGGATAATTTACCCAACCCGAGTTCATGGTACTAGGATGGTCATTCAAGCCTAATTTTTCAGATTGATCTGACATGTTATATGTTGTCTTTTTTATTGAATTAGGGACGAAACCTAACACCAAAAATTGTAATAATCAATTATAATATTTCTACGAATCAAGTAGCAACATTTATGATTTTTTTGTGGAGAGCCCTACTACTCGAATTGTGAGAAAAAAATTAGTGAACTTATTATGTTGTGTTGTGTTGGCTAATTTATTTTTTAGCTGGCTAATTTATTGTGCTGTGTTGGAGAAGAATGAACTTTATCCAAAACTAGAACTTAAGAATTCGGATATATGCGGATTTGTAATCTAATTTTTTTATAACCTATAAGAAGAAAAAAAATCAATCAATTAAAAATAGAAAATAAAATTAGATCATTGGTGAAATAAATAAAATTAAATAAAACTGAAAACTGATTGGTTCAGCCTTTTAATTTTAATTATATAATTTAATTGCTTTAAAATAATAATACTTTATTTATGAGATACTCTAATCTATTATTTACCGTTGGAAGTGCTCTAAATTAGCGTTAGGGCTGGGCAAATTAACCGTTAAATTCGATCCGATTCGATATTCGTTTCGATCCGATCCAAAAAATTAGGATATCCGTTTTGAATCAAAGCAAAGAAAATAATAAAGTTTAGTATCCGTCTAAACCAAAACAAATCATAAATACTAGTTTAAAAATCCGAATATCCGATCCGTATATTACTTATACATACATATAATATGATAGATTTATAAAGTATATTTACATTTTACTTTTAAATATATTTAACGAATATATTTATAGTAAAAATATATAGATACTAACTTTATTTGAAATATATTTCTTAAATAAAAAAAATATTTCATTTTTTACAGTTTTAATTTTTCACTTTTTAATTTTTAAACAATTTATAGAATAAAATTAGACTCATTTCATATATTTATTGATTAATTAGTTTAATTTAATATTAAAATATTTTTTTTGAAAAAAATATTATTGTGTTTAAAATTTTTTTGTTTAAAACAGATATCCGCAAAGATCCGGATATCCACAAATATCCAGAAAAATTCAGATATCCGTCATCCCGGATATCCGAATTTTTTTAAAGCAAGACAAATCGGAAAATTGGATATTCGTCAAAAACAAATCGAATCATAAATACTGTATTTTTTCTGGATATCCGATCCGCGCCCGGCCGTAGTTAACGTATCTATGGGTTGATGGGAACGTCGAGATTTTGGTCCAACCAAGTGCTGGACCAATGAGAATCCTCCATCTATTATACCACTATCGAAAGCGACACTACACGTGGAGCCTCTTCACACCAATAGAATCCTACTTCAACCACACAAACACCACTACATGTTACATGTTTGTCAATCAAACATTTTTCAATTAATATTTATTGAAGAGATACCATTTCTGATTCGTTCCACTAGAACATGTAAACGCGGTTACAAAATAATTAAAACCGTAAAAATAATACTAGTAGGAAAAAAAAGTACAAAAATAGTTGAATATGGTGACAAAAAAAAAAAATAGTTGAATATAAAATATTGGTAATATTTTTGGTATTGCTTTGTGATTAATAACAAAAAAATGGGATGTATGTACCGCATCGGTACAAAATTACTTATTAAAATCGTTATAATTCGCTTTAGTTTCTACAGTTCTGGTTAAAGAAAAAACAAAAAAAAATCACAACCAAAATTTCTACACAGTGGCAGAGCCAAGATTTTTTTTTATGGTGATCAATATTTGTTAACGCACGTAAAAAGAAAACAAACCAACAATTGGATGAAAATAAATCAAACGCATGTCATGGGGGTCAATAATACAAGTTTAATACCAAATCATCCAAATACCACTAACTAAATACATGCACAAACACAATTTATCAAAGTTATGGAGTCAGCTCCTTCTTACCTAGCTCTGCCATTGCTTCTACAATTCATTTTATAGTAATTTAGTACCAAAAACGAATCTAACTTAAAAGTTTCAATCAAGCATCTTCTATAGTTTAGCAACTCTTAAAAAACCCATCATAGGAAGAAAAAAATAGTTAGATTGTAAGAATTTTTAGGAACATATTTAGAGCTGTAAACATATTAAAATTTGAGTGGCTAAATTTTCGTTATAAAGACTTTAAAACATAGTAAATTTTCAGTAACTTTTAAAGTTCTCTTTCAGGTTACTTCCTAAGTAGGTTAGATGTAAACTTTTATCTATCCTACAATACATATTTTCAAAATTTACTTTGTGTCCCTCTATTAGAGATGATCAATCGAATAGATAGTTCTACGAACTAATAGATCGGATCTAATTGGAAAATATGTATACTAATTTTCTGGAGTTTTGCAAAAATTTAGGCTAATCACATCATTCATTAGTATTTTTATATAAACTTTAATATTTTTGATAGGTGATATACAGAATGAAAATTTAATCCGTGTCTCTCCAATATCTTAAAATTTTGTCTTTATCGCGATTTATGCTCAATTATTAGTCAAGCATAAAAACAAATGATGTCAACTTGAACTACTATAACAACTACTAATTGGAAATATCTTCTATATATTAATTGAAGAAATACTAAAAAAAAAATCATATGTGTCGCTTAAAAAATAATTCAAGGATACCTCATTTAAATTAACTAATCAGAATAGTTCATTTAAAACTATATGCCATTGTGAAAATCTCTACATATTCTCATTAAATTTTTAACATAAACTCATTAATACATGTTTTAAAAATATAAATCCAACTAAATGTAACATTTTAGATTTACCATATCATCTTTTTTTTATATACATTAACAAGTTTTCATTATCATATTTATAACAATATTATCTATTGTGTATATATGTATTTAGATTAGTACACTATACAAATAGCTTTATTATGATGTAATCTACATATTTAATCACACTTACAAATATCTATACATGTCATTATTAGAAAACATATATGATTCTTTTGTTTGTTATATCCAATCAATTCATATAAATCTAAACTTTATCAAATTGATTGTATTCTCTATAATTTACACGTATAATGAAAATCAATTTTACACTTAAACATTTGCATATGTTTTGATTAATTTTACACATAAAAATATTTAAACTAATTGCATTAACACATGTTTGATCAAAAGTATTGAATTTTATTAGATTTATGCACAATACATATCACTTTGTACGTTTATAGATATTATAAATTATATACTTTGTCATATGTTTAAATATAAAAAATGATATATATTAAAATTGATTAGTCAACTTATTTAATTATTTAATCTCACGCTAGCCGCGGAGTCAAAATCTAGTATATTCTTAATTTGTTCCTCTCTACTAAAAATATTCATCCAACTTATATTTCTTTGTTGGACAAAAGAATCCGACATGAACTTATCAACTCAACTAGAGATGGCAAAAAAATATTGTTGTTTGTAAGAAAAAGACAGGTGAAATGAAAGTCTTTCATTCATTTTCTCTGCTTTCAAAATTGAAATTGCCCATCATTGATCATATATGTCATGACATCCAAGTGCTGATGGCTCATAATAATGTTTTCATTGCATAGATGTAAATAAGGTGGCATAAGAATTGCTAAGAAATTTTCAAAAAAAAAAAGTTGGATTTCAAGCCTTGTAGAAGGTGAATAAACATGCTTTAATTTGTATCAGATTTTGGATTAACGAAATGTTGATGTTGAGAAAGAAAAAAATCAAAGTTCCCCAAACAAATTTTTTTTTTTGAAAATTCGATAGGACTACACTACACGCGAGCACAAAAGACTTGACATAAACGTACGGCCCAACTAAGCCTAACTGTGAACACGTGAACGACCGGACCAATCAACGGATCCTAGATAGTGATGACGTCAGCTTGTCGGAAATGAAACTGAAGGGAGAAATACGGAGACGCTGATTGGTTGCTGTCTTTCTCTTATCAAAAGCCACGTGTATGATTAATCTCTCTCTGCGTTGAGTGCTAGTTACAACTTTATTTATTCTCCCTCCTCATTAGATAGAACTTTTGGCTTTTTCTTTTTCTATTTTGTCAACCTTTTTCTCAACCAATGAGCCTTCTCCATATGCAGGAATGAGCAGAGCCACGAAGATATTACTTTGTAATTTTTTTTTTTTTTTGTCACATGATATTGCTTTGTATTTAAAACATTATTTATATACTAATGTTTGAATATTGGTACCTGATGGAGCGGATTAGTTCGTTAGAACATAATCCTAAACCAAATCTCATTTTAGTGTAATTTTTTTTAAAATTTAACACTATTTTCAACACCAAAATGATGTTATATCATTTTTGGTGTTAAATTTTTTTGTTTATAATGAAGTCCTTCCAACTTTAAATAATTACAAAATTGATAGAAAACATTATAAATTGTGATGGTTAAACCAAATCTAAACATAATATGTTTGATGATGATTAAACCAAAATCTAATATATTTTGTTATTTTATATGATGCAATGTATTTTTTTGTATGACAAATGTTAAATTTAAATTATATCATTATTTATTAAACTTGAGAAACTAGATTTGGTTAATTTGTAAAATTTAAAAAAATATATTTAGAATATTTCTTTTTGTGTAAAAAATGGTGTAATACGTTAAAATAAAACCAATATATATAAATATTATACATCATATCTAAATCTATAACACATTCTTTAGCTTAAGATCAAAATTGTTATTCATAGCATATTCGACTATTTGTCTAAATTTATAATCACTGTAAAATTACTGGTGATATCTTAAAACACACAGATCTGTTATGTATTTGAAATATACATCTATCAAAAATGAAAATAGAAGCCCAGATGACTACGAAACCATACCATGGCATCTTTTCATTTAATCTTTGCCAATAAATATTTGACATTATTACTGCATGTTCTATATATTTCAGCTTTCTCAGCTTCTCCACACTTCTTAACACACTAGCATCATTTGTTTCCTTCTTCAACCTTGCTAATTATATATAATCTTACAAGCCTAAACAAAGTTTAAAAGTGATTAAAAGTTTGTGATTAATCACTCTTAAATCACATATAGCATAATCTTATAAATCTTACCCTCTTGTTTCAGGCAGCAATCACCATCAAAGCCAGAGAGTCAGAGCAGCTGTTGTGTCTAGCCTCCATGCAAAGCCACCAAACTCCATTTTCCACACATCACACGGCACCGTTTTGGTGTACTTTGTTTCCTGCCACGTGTACTGTATCCTCACCCTACACGTGAAAGCTCGGTAGTTACAACACATCCCCGCCGTAAACTCGTCCGCCACCAACCACACCACAACATCCGGCGACGATGATGACTCCTCACCGGAAACTGTTCTCCGGT
Source organism: Arabis hirsuta (assembly GCA_964056655.1). NCBI lineage: Eukaryota > Viridiplantae > Streptophyta > Magnoliopsida > Brassicales > Brassicaceae > Arabis > Arabis hirsuta. Next base: position 27,088,421 of record OZ053308.1, read on the forward strand.
AAGCCTCGTTGACCCACACCACACGGTTCAAACCATCCGATACGAATGCTGGACACGTGTCCTTACCAAGATTGTCCACTATCTCAACGTCCGTGCACCCCGCCGCATGGGAGCTCGAACCACCGTCACATACACATGTGACGGATTCCACCGTCACCCATGTCTCCACCTCCGCCGTAACTCCGCCGTTAAACGTCCCCCACGTGTCGGTTTCTCGTGTTTTCTCTCCGATTATCGTTTTCACCGTCGGATCGAGACTGTCCTGATCTAAAGGCGTGTATTCGCCGGAAAGATCGGATTTTTCCGGCATGAGTTGCAGCGTCACGACTTCGGAGTGTTCCCGATCATCAGATACGTCAGATCTTCTCTTTCCTCGACACGTGCTTGAATTATTCTTTGAAACCCTAACGTACTTTCGTTTGGTTCGTTTGCTCATACTGTACTGTGAGTAGTTGTTGTTGTTGTTATCTCCTGGCTGATCATTCGCCGGTTTAGGAGCGATCGGTCGGTACCGGAGCATCAGAGTGTCGACGGAAACCTTATCCTGCGCCTTACCGGCGTATTTTAGCGTTCCCAACCACTCATCTTGATCCATTTATCTTTCTCTCTCTCTTCTAAAACACTCACTCTTTCTCGCTCTCTCGCTCTCTCTCTCTCCTTCTCTGTGGTCTTTCATGTGTCTCTCTCCGGTGAGCCGAAAAGATTATCAGTCGGGGCAACTAAGCCACGTTAGCGTAAGACACAGTTAAATCATTGGATGGTTTCTATGCATCTCCTAAGTCATCTTTTGCACCATATTTATGTCTCTTTTTTTTTTTTTTTTAATTATGTTTTTTCTCTTGATATTTCGATAAGAGGAACAAGATTTTTTGTTTTTATTATTTAGTTTTGATAACGATTCAAAACAACTTCCAGGCTTCAGACAAATTCTTGTAAAAGTTCCCTTAATTACGATATGTTAGTTCTCGTGCAATCTATTGTTAATTTTATACTTAGAAGATCATGTTATCATTATTCATATCGTACGATTATATGTAACACCACATATGATATATATATATGTTTGTTCGTCAACTCTCTATATAAGTGTAGGTAAGGTACATATACAAGAGCTTTGTGTGTTCGTGTGTATGTAAGATTTATATATTAACCTTTTAAGTAGCTAATTAATAGATGGTTTGGTTAAAAGATCAATGGTTATATTTTTAAGGAAATGAGCATAAAATGTTTGGTCCAACACATAATACAGTAGTATTAAATTTTGACGGGCCACTATAAACGGAGAGAGACAGACGACGACGATGTTTGAACAGAAGCAATGTGAATATATTTCACCCATATAGATGCATACACATAGGTCCTTATGATAAAATTAATGGTCTGGTTATCTTTACGCCTCCAATAATTTTGGTATATTTTCTCATTTCCTTTTCTTTTATCTCTGAGATTTGTATACGGCAAAAAAAAAAAAAAAAAAAAAAATCTGAGATTTGTAGACATTTTATGAAATTGGTGGGTCCTATTTAAAACACAATATGCTGTTTACCTTATTTAAAGACTCTTATTGGTCCTCATAATCTTCGACCAATCAGATTGCATTATGTGTCCTCCATTTCTCAGTTGAAAAAGCTGTTGTCATGACTCATCGCACATTTGAAATATATACATTTATTCTTTTGTATATATTCATACCTACACATGTGAGTAAACGAATAGGAAATGTTAAGGACAACGATAGATTTTTGCAGCATAACAGTTATATTAAGTTTTCGACAAAAAAAAACACAGTTATATTAAGTAAATAGTGTCTAATTAAAATAGAAAAAATTCAGCAAATAACATTTTTTGTTGCTAAATTAAATCCATGAAGGTGACCCAAATTACTGCTGTAAATAACTGCCATTTCTGGAAGCAATTTTTTTTTTACTGTTTTTGTTCGAAAAGATAAAGAGAACAAAAGATGTGCTAAGTGGTCATTTTTGTATTATGTATTACATTGTAGGGTTAATTAATATGGATATTACATCGGTCTTGTCGGTCCAATAATGTATATAAAACGAGATTTTATATATAATATCAAATATATTAGAGTTTCGGATTTATTAGGCAACTTTTATCATGTATGTAGATGTTTTCGTTATTTATAAATTTTCAAATTTTACAACTTCAAATTTTTTTTTTGAAAATGCAACTTCGAAATTATTATTAATTTATTTATTCTGCAGAGGCTCCAGCTTTACACATAGCAGTAAAAGAATTGAAACGGTTAACATATGGAAAGACCACATTCGTTAGTGACTGTCTGTTTGATGGTATTAAACATATAGAAAGACCACATTCGTTAGTGACTGTCTATTTGATGGTATTAAAGCTATAGTAGTCAATCATAGGTTCAAGATTCGTGTCGATTAGAGTTAGTTATTACTATCAATGACACTCTAAAAAAAGGTTAGATTACATGATATGGCACATTTTTATGTTTTGATTACAATATAGACACTTTTGGATGACAAATACTCTTCTTAAAATTTATTGGATGTTTATAACCATTTTATTTTTATTGACAAAAAAAAAGTAAACATTTATGACCATTTTTTGAATATTGGATATTAAGACACTTCTCTCCGCTCTCCTCTCTCCTCTCCTATCTCTCCTTTTTCATTTGTGCTTTCTCATCCTTCTTCTCTTTCTCTTTCTTCATTTGTCATTTTCCATTAAATTTCAACAAAATCAATATTTTTAAAAAAAAAATCAAATGATTCTTTTTTTTACAATCAAAGACACCAATTAATTAGATGGACTTATATGGATATATTATGTGGACTTTTTAACCCTGGCTTGTATGTTTGATTTCATCTTGATCATTTCTTTGAAAGCAAAAAAAACACATGATTCATGCAAGAAAAAAAGAAAAAGTAAAAAAGTATGGCGTTGACCACAAGAAAAACAAAAAAAAAATCTTTATACAGGTTGAATTATCTACGAAACCAAATTCCAGAGATAAATTAATCATCCATATGAAATTATCTATACCATCATGATTTTAGACCCATGTCATCCACGTTGAATTATCATATGACACTATCCACACACAAATGATAAATATCATCCAGAAACACTTGTACATGTGACACTATACACATGTATCGTGGTCAGATTTTCGTGGACAAAGAGGCATTGTATTGTGTCATTGACCATCGATCCGTATCCATGACATCGTATCCATGAGACAAAGCTTTTTATGGGTTTGTCGAAACCCTATTTCTCTAAAAAAGGGGAAACATCGGCGGTGGAAGAAACTTACGTAATGGGAAGTGAGAAACAAGATGAGAAAGAGCTTTAATTGGCATGTATGATTGTTTATCTTAATTCTCTTCCTGAATTTTTTTTGGAATTGGAATTGAAAAGTTCATATAGGATGGAGATTTGAGATCTATTAGTGCTATTTAATTTTGTTTCAATTTAATTGATGGGAGAAAATAGTTTCAATTTAATCGATTGAATAAAAGAGTTGGTGGAGAAAAGAAAAAAGTAGAGAAAAGAAAAGAAAAAAAAAGGAAAGAAAAAAAAGGAAAGAAAAATTATTTGTTGTTGTGTTTTAATAAGGGTAAAATAGATAAACAATATCATATATTTAGAGAAAGTGTCTTCAAAATTAGAAAATGTCTATATGTGTTATGACATTTCAACAAAGTGTGTGTATGTGTAATTTTCTCTTGTAAAAATCTCCAACTCATTGAACTTTTTCTTTTGTGCATACATCTACGCATTTAGTAACTGAAGTAGATACTTTAGCAAGGCTTCCTGGGCTTAGAAATGTATTATGTTATCTTGGGCAACATTGTATTGTATTAAAATAGCTAGTTGGGAGGAATTTTTTTTTTTCATATATCTATTCACTACATTGAATACCAACTTATTGATATGTCTAACATATATATTTTAAAAAATTTCAACATCAATATCAGTTTGCTTAAGCTTTGGAAATTTACATTTTGTAAGAATTCCATAGAAAAGTTTTCAGAAGTCTCTAAATAACGAGACAAATAATTTTGTTTGTCTATATGTTTACAAGATTTTCTCCACATTTCCACATATCAAAGATATATTCAAATATATTTCTAGATATGCTACTACTATATTTTTTTTTGCTTTGAAAAATTTATATAACGTTGTTTGGGCACAAAATCATTTTTTAGATTGGTTAGATTTTATGTTGCTAAATATTCAAACTATTAATTTTTTTCTTTTCACATTTTGGAGATTGACGAAGAAAGATCTTTTATACTTGGAATAAGTTTAACAGCTATTATTGGGTTGTTAGATCATCTCCATTGATAAGATATCTTATGGGTATCTCAACAATATAATATTTATATTTTTAGTATATTTTAAGTTGAGAGATTCATCACAAAATACTTACGGGACAGTTGCAAAAATATCACTTTTGATGTACCATTTTTCAAAAATATCACAATAGATTGTACACTTGCAAAAATGCCACTAATTATGAATTTTTAATGTCTAAATCTTAAAATTATAAACCCTAAATTTTTTTTTTGACCCATAAAAAACCCTAAACCCTCTAAACTAAACTCTAATATAACATAGTTAACCCAAACATAAATAATATAATGAATAAATAATTTTGAAAAGTAGCATTTTACAAAGATTTTAAAAATGTGGTATTTTTGAAAGTGACATTTAAAAAGCAGCATTTCTAAAAAAAATTCAATATTTCCTCCATTGGTTAGATACCCATTGAGTATCTCGTAGTAAAATACTAATATTTTTGATGTGATTTTAGTTTAAAAAAATTATATTAACTTTTTTATTAAGATTTTTACACATAACAAATTACATCTTGAAATACAATTTTAACTTTTAAAATCTCAGTTTATTAATTATTATAATATTTTAATAACTAAACTAATATTAATTTAATATTGTATTAATTTTATGTAATATCAATTAAAACTATATTAAATATGTCAAAATATAATTTATTATTTATATTGGGGTTGGAAGACCAGCTCGAATTCCGGAAACAAATTCCGCAATTCTATATTCAATCACCTCCGCTTGAAAACCTGGCCATTCCTCCGGGTTTGCAATCATCTTAGTGAGATCCTGCGAGTTTGTGACGAACAAGGTGCAAAATCTCTTCTTTTGTTTTAAACTCGACATTGTTCATATGAGACTCAATACCTTTATGAGAAGATGTGAGATAGTGTGTTTGTCTCCATGAATACCTAGAAGATCTGTAGTACTATTATATAGTTCAAGTACTCAGCTAGTACCGCATGTAAGGCCGCTTTCTTTCTACAATCCATCAATATAACAGCGGAAAGCTGCGAGTGGGATACTCTGTGGGACCTCCATTGGGGGCATATCCTGCACCTCTTCATCCTGGTAGTTTGCGTCAAACCATTCCTTTGCTTCCTTCTAAGCTATCTCTAGTATATCCAAAGGAGTTCGTCTTACTTGATATCCAAATGACTACCTAAACTACATGATATTCTTTAGAAAAATTGATTGGCAATTATTTACCTTGCAGTTTTCTTGAATGATTTTCATGCAAGAAAAACTAGAATTGGGGAAAAATGGCTTTAGATCCTTAAAACGAGAAGAACTCGCCTAAAGATGCCAAATGAAAAGCCAATGTTATCAAGGATGTTGACAAAGTGAAGAAGAGAATGTTCTCTATAATGAATGAGCCTCATTTCATATTAGATGACTTTTATAACAAAAAAAAAAAGGTATGTATATAAGATTACTTTTACACAAAATCAATTTAGTTATGGAAATTATTTCAGGTGTACTATCATCTACTTGAGAATTAATTGGGCTCACACGGTTTAACTTTGGCCCATACTATAGGCCCAAATAAGTAAACCAGTCGTGTGTCTAGCAGCCGCTGTCTTCGTGGAACTCCCATTTCCTCTCCTTCCTTACTTCTTCGTTCCTCTCCATCGATCGTCTCCGTCGCCGATCTCGTTGCTTCATTTGCCGGTGAGACTCTCTCTGTCTTTTTCATATCGTATTCGAATCCTTCGATTTCTTGTTTGACATTTGATTGATAGCTCTATATATATATATATATATTTTTTCCGTCGGATCTGTTTGTAGACTCGGATTTCTAGGGCTTGTTCGCTTTTGTGTATACGTATATGTGTAGTGAGATCGCATTATCAATTCTTCGTTATTCTGTTTTTGATTCAATTTCTTTTGTTTTTCAGCGAGTTGATTTGGTACAAGCGTTAATCAAATGGTTGGAGGAGTTATCCAGCAAATTCTTAGGAGGAAGCTTCACTCCCAATCAGTTGTGAGATTTTTTTCAGTCTTAATTCTCGTTTTCTTCAGTTCTATTTTGATTTGTGCAAGTACGATTTTAGCTTGGGATCTGTTTTAAGAGATCATCCTTGGGATTTGCTTGTTAATTGTTTGGGTTCTGTGGGTAAGGCTTGTGTTCGCATTAGGAGAATCAGGTATTGAATTCTTAGAGAAATATGTCATTTTCTTGAACAGAAGACAGGAGACAATGGTTGTATGATTTGTTTTCCTGTAAAAATATGTTTTTTTGGTACCATGACAGGGTCTTTTGATTTGTGTTTATCGTTTGCTTCAGTAAGTAACCTAAGTAGAACGCTGATTTGCAGCAATATTTTGACAGTGCATTTTTCAGCATATAATTGATTGGGGTTGCCGTAGTCAAGGTATTGGTTTTGTGTTATCCTGCAGGCAACTCCAGTTCTGTCGTGGTTTTCTTCGAAGAAAGCTCATGAGGACACTGTGTCTTCTGGTGTAAGAGCACTTGCGTTCTTGGGTGCTGGTGTTACGGGACTGTTGAGTTTTTCTACAGTAGCATCTGCTGATGAGGCTGAACACGGATTGGAGTGTCCAGACTACCCTTGGCCTCATGATGGCATTCTCAGCTCATATGATCACGCCTCGTGAGTGTTTATCTACATTTATTCACCACTCTCTTATCTTCTTTTCTCTTCTGGTGGTAGCATCCTATCTAGTATTGTGTCGTAGACTTTTTGCTTTTATTAGTTAAAGTGCTTATCCTGTTACCGTTGATATAGGTAGACTGTGAAACTTCAGCTAAAAGATTTATACTGTCTTATCTTATGGAGGTTTAATGTTGTATGAGCAGGATCCGTCGTGGGCATCAAGTTTATCAGCAAGTCTGTGCATCTTGCCATTCGATGTCTCTAATCTCATACCGAGATTTGGTGGGTGTTGCTTACACAGAGGAAGAGGCAAAGGCAATGGCAGCTGAAATTGAGGTAGTTGATGGACCTAATGATGAGGGTGAGATGTTCACCCGTCCTGGTAAACTCAGTGACCGGTTGCCTCAACCATATCCGAATGAACAAGCTGCAAGGTTTGCTAATGGTGGAGCGTATCCTCCTGATCTAAGTCTTATAACTAAGGTCTGCTGCTGTTTCACTTGAACTGTACATATGTAGCAAACTTGTGTTCAGTGTTCTAAATAGTGTCAATGTTTTGCCTGCCAGGCACGTCACAACGGTCAAAATTACGTCTTTGCTCTTCTGACTGGTTACCGTGATCCTCCTGCTGGAATTTCGGTAATTTTTTTATGTATTTCATTTTCCACATTGAACTTCTTCGAGGCCAATGTTTTGGATTTGAAAAATCCCATGATAACTTTGCAGATAAGAGAGGGGTTACATTACAACCCTTATTTCCCTGGCGGTGCAATTGCTATGCCGAAAATGCTCAATGATGAAGCTGTTGAGTATGAGGATGGTGTCCCTGCCACAGAGGCACAGGTTAGTTTCCCCCTGCTTAAAATATTAGAAACATGAGTCTTTGGGTCTAATGGATCTGTCCTTTCTCAAGTGTCATGATATTAACATTCGTTTTTCAATTATGGCACAGATGGGTAAAGATATTGTATCATTCTTGTCCTGGGCAGCTGAACCAGAAATGGAAGAGAGGAAATTGGTAGGTTTATCTTCCTCTTTTTTGGTGCATATTGCAATGTTTCAGTCAAAGTTACTAGATTTAGTTTATGATTGAACCAGGTGACTAATAGAACGAACTGTTGTTCTTGTACCAAGTGTGATGTGCTAATAGTTCTGGTCTGCTACTAAGACATTAACATCTACGTATGTTGCTAAAATAGCTTGACCTTAAACTCAGCTTCTAGTTAGCTCTTGTGTGTTCAGATTTTAGTTACATGGTTAATGTTGGTTTCACTATTTGCAGATGGGTTTCAAATGGATATTCCTTCTCTCTCTCGCTCTGCTCCAAGCTGCGTACTACAGGCGATTGAAATGGTCGGTTCTCAAGTCCCGGAAGCTAGTTCTTGACGTCGTGAACTAAAGCGCCGCTTAGTAAGCTATTCCAGTGGGCACACACAGTTGTTTCTTCAGCAGTGGATGTTAAAAAGAGAAGAGCCTTTCTCTGGGTAATAACGTATCTCCATTTTTATGTGTCATAAAATCTTTGATGGGACCAGTTCTTGCCGGAAAATGGAAGACCTCATCTTCTTTTTCTTTTCCCTTGATTTATCATTAGAGAGTTTTATGATGATAATAACGAAAAGCAAACTTTTTGGCCTTATAATCGCCCACATGATTTTGAGATTATAACAATTTGTTTTCTCTCTTCTCCTTACCTGTCCGGTTCATCTTTCCGGTTTGTCGTAATAAAGGAAAACTTTGTACTCGATTTCTGTGGTATTCTTCCATTTATTCCCTTCTGTTTCTTTGTTTATCCACTGATGATGCCATATTAAAAAAAACTTTTTATCATGCTTGGATAGCTTCAAAAGTTCCATTACTGCCACAAGGGTTCACTTTCTCATTAGAAGAAAACATGGAATATGTTTTAAACCTTATGGAACAAGAGAGATCAGAGAGGATGATCAAACAATCGATTCCTTGGGTGCTTTGGAGTATTTGGAAGAATCGAAATTCGATTCTGATTGAAGGACAACAGAGGGATCTTAGTGTTTTGATGCATCACGCTAGTGAAGAAGCTGAACAATGGATTAAGCAGCAAGAAACTTTGCTTCATTGTCATTTCCCATAGGCGATGGACGAAACCTGTCTTTTGGAGTCTAGTTAAATGCTAATTACATGTTTGGAGGTGCATGAATATGTACGGACTACAAAGGATAATTAGCTTATCATGCCTGTGATGCTTTTCCTCCATTAACAAACCGGATTACTTCGGAATTAAGATGTATCATGAGGGGGATTCATTGTTTACAATAGCGAATTTTCGGAGATGCCATTTCAAACTCTCGGAAGTTAAGATTAATACTTTGACAAGAGACATTGCTCGAAGTTTCACGCGAGAGGGACAATTTCAATCTTATTTGGCCATGGGAGGACTGGCTTGGCTACATTCAAGAATTCAAGAGGAGGCTAGAGGTTAATTTTTGCCTTTATCGTACTCTGTTTTTGACACTTTTACGTTCCAAACTTCATTCGCACTTTCTCTTTAAAAAAAAATTAGATGAAGGAAAAAAAAAAGTCAGAAGGGAGAAAATTATAGCAAAAAATCAACAAAATGCTTAAAAACAAATGTAAATAGTTTATTTTCTTTATAGTGGATATAATAAATGCGTAAAGGTAATTTATAATCGACAAAGTTACAAAAACAACATTAATACTAACCACTTATACAAATGATTTTTCTCCAATAGCCCCGTTAAATAAAATAATCGACATTTGCTTCTTATTCTCCTCTGAAATAAAATATCACCTACATAACTCCAATAATATACCTATGGAAGGACCAAAATCATGATTCATGTAAACTATAATAGGAGTATTACTCTTACCATTACGTGTTTCATCAACTTTTGCCGTCTCATCAACCTCTCACTGGCTTTTGCAGAACAGCCGAGAGATGCACTTCTGCATCAGCTTTCTCTCCAATAACCCATTTTAGCTTCTTATACCCAAACCTCTCGATCAGACGCGTAAGTTCCTTCTTCTTTTCGTCACTAGCGCAGTAGAAGTTATCCAACCAAAACAACCCGCCAGGTTTCAAAACCCGATCAAGATCGAACATCAAGAACTCTAGCTTCTCTGGTTTACCCTCGACATCTAATCCGCTAGAAGCATGGATGAGATCATACACATTGTCAAGGAAAGGTAATCTATGGTCTAAACTCAAGAACAACGGAAAAAGCCCTCTCGCAGCTATGAATTCACTAAACGGAGCACCATTGTTCAACGTGTTAGTGATTATCGTCACGTTCTTCTCAGCCATTCTCGCTGCGAAAGTCCCTGATCCACCACTAATATCGAACCCTATCCGGATTTTCCCGTTTCCTAAACCCAACACATCATCAATCAAGAAATCGTTCTTCCCCTCAACCTTCACGAACCTATCTTTCTCACTACCCAAATCAAAGCAACCAACGCATTCCCGGCTAAGTTTCTTACCTTTCAAGCAATCGAAACTCTTGCAACCAAGACCACTCCAGTTAACACTCTTGTTACTAACAGATCTCCATAGTGAATCAGGAACACGACTCAGATCTTGCTTATACACCGTCTTAGCCAAACACCGCCTCCGCGGCAACGGCTCGCAAGCACGAAGAATCAACTTTTGGCCAAGACTCCAATCATCAGGACATCTGTCGAACACTTTGTATGACATATACGAAGAGAGCAAATCCGCAGATTTTTCGCACGAATGTCCAACGGACGACACCATTTCAGTGATCCCGGTACGCGAATCTTTGCCAAGCGGAAGCTGATGACGCTGGAGGAATAGTTTGAGCTCAGGGACGATGTTTGGTCTAGAGATATCGATTGATTCGTATCCAAGGATCTGTTTCTCCATCTGCGCAAGCTTCTGTTGCGACGAATCTATCTCTCGGAGGATAAGAGAGAGATGTTGAGAAACGAGTGAGATATTGTTGGAGTGGTGGATGAGTGGCGAGTTGGCTTGTGAATGAGATGAGAAAGCGTATAAGGCGAAGAGGTTTGTGGTGACGACGGAGAAAAGCATAAGGAGGTTAACGGCGGAGGAGCAAATACTTGTTCGCCGGAATCTGGCGGTTCCATCTCCGATCTTCAGAGACACAGATCCCATATCTTAGAGAGAAGATCTCTCGCTCAAAGCTCTAGATAAGTTCACACTATAGCTTGAATATTCGTCGTTGCATATCTGAATTGGATCTGCACAGAGAAATTTCAGATTGAAAACAGCCACATTCAAAGCCAAAGATCTACCTAGATTACTCCGATTGAAAAATAAACATGAGAAATTGCGATGAACACAACGAAACCAACATTAATAAACTGTGGAAAATTTGATGAAGAGAGTGAAAAGAGAAAATGGAGCATACCCAAGAGTGAAGAGTGAAATGATCGCCGACATGACAACTCAAGTCAACTGTATATGTATGTGATTTATGTTTTATGGGCTTACTGGGCCTATTGGGCTTGGCCCATATAATCAAACCACCGGCGCACATCTTTTCCCGGTAATCGGAGATTCTTCACTGTTCTCATTTCGTGTTTTGCTTTTGAGCTCTATAAATGGAACTGAGATGTCTCTTTCACGGGAGTTTGCGGAATGGCGAATAAACCTGATCTATCATCTCCATCACAACTACCACCAATCTTCGAGGAGATTGATGCTTGTATTGTATTTCATCAGTGTTCTTGGGATTGGATTCCTTGCAGCTCTTCTTTTTGTATCTTCTTCTAAATTTTCATTCTCCGGCGTTTCTTCCATCTGGGTTCCCGTTAACCGACCGGAGATTCAAATTTCGAACATCGATTCTGGGATTGTTCGAAAGGTCCGTTTACTTTTCTCTTTCCTTTTGCATTTCAATTGATTGAGGTTTTAGGGTGTATCTATTTTTAGTTGTGCTTTCCTTGGGGAATACGATGAACTTCACTCTTAGTTTTGAATTGAGATTTGAATTGTCTTCTTATGGTTTAGCTATTCTTAGTTTTGCTTCAACATTTCAATCGATTGTGTTTTCTAGGGTTTAGCTACTCTGAGATTTTAAAGTTTCCTCACTTGCAGAGAAGCAAACAATTGAATGATACAAAAGATCATGTCCGATTGTTATCAGCTACATTTGCCGATTTGCCGGCGCCGGAATTACAATGGGAGCAAATGCCATCAGCTCCAGTTCCTCGACTTGACGGATACTCTGTACAAATCAAAAACCTTTTGTATGTCTTCTCTGGCTATGGCAGTCTCGACAACGTAAGAAACTTGTTTATATTATAGGCTCAGTATCGAAAACTCTTCAAAAATGTGTTATGGTAATAGAAAATGATCACTTTGCTTATGCTATTGATTATCCTCAGGTTCATTCTCACGTGGATGTGTTCAATTTCACGGACAATAAATGGTGTGAGAGATTTGAGACACCTAAAGAGATGGCGAATTCGCATCTGGGGATTGTGACGGATGGACGATATGTGTATGTGGTTTCAGGGCAGTATGGTCCTCAATGCAGAGGTCCTACTTCTCGTTCTTTTGTCTTGGACTCAACCACAAAGACGTGGCTTGCGTTCCCTTCACTACCAGCTCCAAGGTAAAAGGTCGTAAACATATTTGCTTACAGAATATGCTAAACTGTTTGGTAGCTTGAAACTTTGATTAATAAAGAGCTTTTTTTTTTTTTTTTTGTTGGATTCAGGTATGCTCCCGCGACTCAGATATGGAGAGGGAGGCTCCACGTGATGGGCGGAAGCAAAGAGAATCGCAATGCGGTTGCTTTTGACCATTGGAGCATTGCTGTAAAAGATGGAAAAGCACTCGACGAATGGCTGGAAGAGGTTCCAATCCCTCGAGGTGGACCACACAGGTTTTATACTGTCTTCATTCACGGCCTGCTTTGTCTTTTGTTTTGAGTCCTCTGGTCGCTGACTTCGCGGTTTCGTATGGCTTGTGTAGTTGCTAACGACAAACTACTCGTGATTGGCGGCCAAGAAGGTGACTTCATGGCCAAACCTAACTCACCCATCTTCAAGTGCTCACGTAGACGTGAGGTTTGCTCTCCTTTTCTATTCACAGTTCTGATTGATTCTTGTGGATTTCTTATAAGGTTGAGCATAATAAACGAACCGAAAAATGTTGGGCTTTAGTTACATAACTTGCATTTCTCAAAACTGATTAAACGGAAATTTTCTAATGCTTGATCGCATTTCAGATCTTCAATGGCGAGGTGTACATGATGGAATGAAGTGGAAAATGTTACCACCAATGCCAAAGAACAATTCTCACATACCGTGTCAAAACAGCGTTGGCCGGATTCTAGAATGATTATTTGTACTCCACGTCAGGGCAACGCGATAGAGGACCGGACAATCCACGCGATAGAGGACCGGATTCTGGAATGTTATTGGAGAAATGTGGAGAACCAAGTTGAAATTTTGGTGTTAGTAGTTTTTTATTTTTTTTCTTGCGACAAAATTAAAATCAAATCACAAAAACGAAGTATATCAAAAACACAATTTGCTCTATTATTCTTCATGAAAAAAAAATTGTCTTTTGATTTTTTGTATGGTCTTGTGGTTTTTTCATTAGGAAAGCTTTGACAGTGTAGTTCTGATTACGTTAGAGGAATAGTTTGTTCGGAATCGAAATCTTTCGATCATGTTTTATTAGTTCAGGAGATTTTCCAACACAAAACTCTTACAATTATAAAACTGGGTTGATAAAGAATGTACCATTGACACCAGATTATTATTATAGTCCACATGGTCATGGCCACACAAACATTTTCATATGGATGATATTAAACACCATAGTGAATAATGAAATCAAATGATCATGAGTTCTCAAATGACGTCAACGAAATACTCTCATCTTTAATTATGAAATTTTATCATCATAATTTTATCAGATCATGATAACAAAATGTCACCACAATTTTAAATGCGAAACATTTAAATGACTTGAAAAATAACACGATGAAACACACAAAAAGAAAAGAAAAACGTTAGAAAGATATTATAATGATATATATCATAAATTTATTAAATCATGGCATTTAAGATGAAAATAAATAATATCATACTGTTTTAAAAGAGTAATTTAGCAAAAGATTATTGATAAAAACCCGCTCATACGTCTAAATAAACAACAAACTATAACTTCTGAAACAATTATAGATTGGGTTCTGAGCTTTACTCGAACATGTATGGAAGTGGTCTCACGGCCATGAACGCATCCACCATCTGCAAATTGTAAAAAAGGTAGTTAGTGAGAATGATATGAATCTTGATTAATTTGAGAAACTGATGACAAGTCAAATCGGTTTTACCTCATCAGTAACGCCAGCTCGAGCTCTGCGATGTCTCTCCACCATTTCTGTTTAAACTTCAACAAGTCGACCTTTTACTGCTCCGGTTTGCATTCTCCCTTCTCCATATTCCTGAGACAAATACAATCGACCTGTTGAGACTTTTTCAGAAAATCCGGTACGACACATTCTTCCCTCTCTAATCATATACAATAACAAATGTAATGTATTTTACCTTTTTAATGTGCTCAAGTTCATAATCATTTTCAAGGAAGAAATGTAGATACTTGACTGGTACGTCTTTCTGCAAAATAAGGGAAAGGATATTACCAACAAAAAAAAAAAAAAAGACTTGGGAAAGCACTCCAAACCCTCCTACAAGAATCGGCAAAATGATTCCTAAGCCAATTAGATTTTGGTACCTCGAGGTCTGCCCCTAATTCTGCTTGCTCGGCCGCCAGGTCTTTCCCACCACTAACCGCACTGTTTACCTGCAAATAGAACCGTACCAAGTTCAGATACTGGAAGCAATTATCTGATTTCCCAAATGCTATTCCAGCAACAAAGTGACACTCAGGATTTACCTTCTTTTTAATGTCCTTTGCAGTATCAGTCACATAGATAGCGGAATTTGGATCACTAGCAGACATTTTTCCATTCTCTCCCTGCGAGAAGTGAACAAGGCATTCAATAGCTGAAAAGCATGAAGGTCTGGTGTACAAGGTATAAGCATGCAGTAACTCTAGACTACTTAAGAAAGTACTTGCCTTCAGAGCAGGAAAAAATGATGACTCAATCAAAGCAGGCTTGCAATAGCCTAACCGGGGTGCAATGTCGCGAGTCATCCTAAAATAAGGATCCTGAACGAAACCAAAAACAAAAATTGATATTATTAACACAAAAAGCAGCATAACATATTGATACATGCAGAACACAAAAGAGAGAAATTATGGACGGAAACAATAGATCTTTGAAAACAAACGTGGTTAAGATTCATGTCAAGAAAACAGCACACACCTGATCAATCGCACAAGGAATCAAGCAACGGAGATTGTTCTTGCCAGGGAACAAATGTGGGAATGAGCTAGGAAAAGACGGAACTGCCTGCAAATATATGGATAACAATTATCCAATTCATATATAAAAGTCTATATGCGTTAGAAATACACATGCCCGCACCAACAGGGAAAAAACATACCTGCACAGGAGGGAAACTGAGTTTTCCAATTTGATCATCATCGGTGAAGCCAAAGGTTGCCTTAGCCTAGCAAAGAAGGAAACATAAAAAATGAAAAACCAGGAAAACAAAGCAACAGTCACCTTATTAACACTCAAGCAATTTAAAAGGGCGGAAAAATCGATTACGATAAAATTATTGAACAGTTTGGTGAATCCATGACTCGTACATCAAACTGGTCAATAATATTATCGTAATCGATTTTTCCGGCCTTTTGAGCGGAGACTTTCCATGGATTCACCACTTGCTCCTGCTCCCAAGGGTCAGGATGATTCTCCAATTGCTCTTCATGTTGATTCACCGATTGCTCCGAAGGTTCAGGCTCCTCCTCCCAGGGGTCAGGATTCATCAATTGCCGTTCAGACTCTATCTCCGCTAGTCTCCTCAACGCTTGCTCCGAAAGTTCAGGCCCTCTCTCCATCACCATAGCGCTAACCATCCCTATCCGTTCATCGGAAAGGATTGCCACGTCGTTTACCGCTTGCTCCGAAGGTTCAGGAGCCTCCTCCCAGGGGTCAGGTTCATTCATCAATTGCGGTTCAGACTCTATCTCCGCCTGTCTCCTCAACGCTTGCTCCGAAAGTTCAGGTCCTCTCACCATCACCATAGCGTTAACCATCCCCATCGGTTCATCGGAAACGATTTCCCCGCCGTTTTTAGAGAAAACAGAACATAGATTCACCGCTTGCTCCGAAGGTTCAGGTTCTCTCTCCATCGCGCGCCTTGGAAAAAGGAATTCAGATTCGACAGCAAGTGGAGATGCGGCGGCGAAGAAGAAAACGGTGTATAAACAATTAGGTATATAAACAATTAGGTTTGCAAAGGGATGGAGCGACGAAGACAAGAATAAAATAAATTAGATTTCCCTTATATTTTCCCAAGTTACCGACTCAGTTAATATAATAAGATATAGTATATTTTTCGCCCTCCATATAATAAATAAGATATATATTTTTCGTATTATGACATGAGATATAAATTAAACTTTTCCATATTAAATATTTAAAAATATTATTTTAATTACACAGATTACTAAATAAATATTAAAATTTGAAACTAATATTTTTAATACATTTATCCGCGGATCCTAGTCTTATTATATAAAGTTTAATGCATTAAATACGATAATTAACAAGATCATGAAATGTGTCCATCGATCGATTAGATTTTGACACGGGTAAATTTTATTTTTTAAAACTTATATATTTATGTTTATCAAATAGATTATACAAATCAATATATATCAAGATTGTTCTTCAATATTAATAATACATTGATAAAAAAAAAATTAGTTCAAATAGACTCAGGTTTACATACCTAAATCATCATAGATTATAATATTTGTCTTTATATAATAAGTGTTTGTGCTCTCCTAATCTTCTCACCAAATAATTTTAAATTTCGATAATCTCTTTACGAATTTTAAACTTCGAGTTTTTCATTAAAAAATAACATCAAGTATCCTCTTATTTGATATGTAAGATAGATTACGACGATCTAATTTTAGTATTTTCATTTGTTTACTGCAAATTGCAAACCAAAAATTTGTGCCTCATTTGCTTTTTGCAAAATTTAGAAATTAATTATATGAAATTTTTTTATTAAAATTTATAATTTTATTTTGCAACTAAAAATATGAGTTTTCGTCAAAAGTTTGGAAAAATAGGTATATAAAAATAACCTAATTCAATTAAGAATTGAAAAAACTAATTATTTGGAAATATTTGACAAATTTAAATTAAAAAAATAATATAATAAAAAAAGTCAAAATAACTTAATAACGGTGAGATTATTTTATTAGTGGTCTTACATTTTTTAGTTTTTTTCTTTTTGCATATTAAAAAATATTTATAAAACTAAAAAATTCAAGGGAATAGAAAAATGAGTAATTAATTCAATTTTTTATAAAAAGATAGAGTAGTGAAGTAATAAAAACTAAATTACTTCATATATGAATAGGAAAAAAATAATTACGTGATAATATTTAAAATTACTTGGAAATTAAATAAGAAAAACAACCAAAATATTATTGTATATATGCAATATTGTATATTTCCTTTATTGTATATATATTATTGTGTATATGCAATATTGTATATTTTCTTTTTCTTCATAAACCCTATAAATTTAAAAAAATGTCACTTTACAAAAATATCACACTTTTGAAATTTTTACAAAAATATCATTTTTTGAAAATTATTTTTTCTTTATATCATTTATGTTTGGGTTAACTATGTTCTATTAGGATTTATTTTTGAGAGTTTATGGGGGTTTAGGGGTCAAAACATTTTTTGGGTTTAGAATTATAAGATATAGACTTTTTAAATCTACAATTTGTAGCATTTTTGCAAATAAACACCTCTAAGTGGCACTTTTGCAAATGAACACACAAAAAATGGTATTTTTGTAATTGCCCCTACAAATTTTATATTTTGTAGTGTTGATAACATAATTAATATATTTTTAGATTAATGATGGTCTAGATTTGGTTTTATATAGGCCATCATTAGTCAAAATTGTGAATAAATCTCTTCTATTTTTTAAGAGAATACACAGTGCTATATGTGGATTTATACATCATACCGTGTCGATATTTTATAGTGTTGATTGACACATCAAGTAGATGGTCACACTTGTGTCTGTTGACAACACAAAATATGGTTTCTTGCAAAATTTATTGCCTTAAATAATTATAGAGAGCATAATTTACTAATTATGCAATAAAAAATTTATGTCGGATAACGCAGGTGAAGTTGTATGTTAATGGAAATTGATATTGAGCACTATGATCTCCAAATTCATACACAAAATGGCATAGCTGAGAGTTTGATTAAACAGTTGTAACTCATTACCAGAACGTTAACACTAGAGCAAAACTCTCAATTTTTGTAACATATGTAATTCTACAAAAATTAGAAGTTCTAGTTTACAAAGGAGAAATTCTACAAATCATATCTACCACAACATTAGTATATGTACTTATGAATGAATGTAACCCACTCAATGCTTAGTCATATCTTGCTAAGATGATATATGCAGCTGAAATTAGATATTAGACTTATTTGCATAAACTATAAATTATTATCAAATAACACGTTAGACATCTTGTGATTATTAATTTGCTGGTCAGAAATACATAAAGAGGGAGTTAAAAGAGATTAGTGCGACTTTTAAAGAATGATGAGGAATTTTGTAATAAAGGTATATATATTGTCTGACTTTGTCGTGTTGAGGGACTGATTGTTTCGACAGGAAAAACAGTTTAAAATATGTCTCGACTTAATGTAAACAATGTTTTTGCTACCTCTCCGTCATTTTGCGCCATCTATACTCTGTCCGTCCTTCACCATATCAATACATCTCACAAATGATCAAATTCTCAGATAACCCTTTGTTATAAGGTGAATTTATAAATGTTCTTGTCATAAAACCATTTCTTTTTGATTTTCTGTTTTAATCGAAACAGAAGTAAAAGATAAAATAACCAAACCAAACTCAACTTATTTACGACCCAACTAGTAAAATCCGACCCGAAACTTTACCCATTCCACATAAAGCGGATAAAACCGCCCAACTCCCTCTAACTCTCAATTTCTACCAATCTGCGAACTAGAAAGTAAAGTATGTTCGAATCCATTAAATCTTTTCAATGTCAAGTAGTTTTCATCAGATTCGTACTCTAGAATTGGGTATAAATCAATTTGATTTTAGTTTTGTCTTAGATACTATGCCGCGTACAAAGAATCCATCAATGTCAGTAGATGGAATTCCTTTACGGGTTCCTTCCGCACCTGCATGCGAACCGCCTTCGAGTTCATCGGATGAAGAAGAAGAAGAACAAAGGATTTCCGAAGAAGAGGAAAACGATGAAGAAAAGGTCTCGGAGGATGATGAAGGATCCAAAGGTGAAGAAGAACGAGTTTCAGATGCTGAAGAAGAGAAAAATGGTTCAGAGGAGGAAGAAGGCAGAACCGGAGACGACACAGAGGAAAATGAATCAATGGTATGTAACTCCAAACTTTGAGAGGCAAATAAAATATAATACTTGGTATGACTGGAATGAGAAAGGGAGTAAAATGTAATACTTGGTATGACTGGTATAACTGGAATGTAATACTTGGTATGACTGGAATGTGTATGATTTGCATGATTCGGATGACAAAACCAAACCATTAGTACCAGATATGTACTTCAGGCGTAGCGAGTATCAGAAGAAACTAAAGCTTCCATCAAGGTGTTACCTTAAGAAGGCATTAGAGACAATTACCGAAATACTTAATGGAAATGAGATAAAATGGTTTCATGAGCATCCACAGTTTAAACATTTCTTTCACATGCGTTTGGAGAATAAGCATAAGGTTCAAGGGATGTGGATACTTTAAAACAGCGGGAAGCTTGGTTTGTTGTCAACAGTGTTCCTATAAGGTATTCAATCAAAGAACACGGTATCCTCTCTGGTTTATACTGTCATATTATCCATTGGAGTTGGATAGGTTGGGCAGTTTAGTCTTTGTCAAGAGGTATTTCAAGAGAGGGTCAACCATAACGTATGAAGTTGTGGAGCATATGTTCTTGAACATGAACCCTTGTAGAGATAGGTTGAGAATGGTTATCTTGTATTTCTTAGGTTCAGTGATTGTTGGGAAGACAAAGAAAGGGAAGAAAATAACCGGTAAAGGAGCAACAAGTGTAGAGCCTTTCTTTCTCAAAGCGGTTAACGACCATGAATTGTGTCGGTCGTTTCCGTGGGGACGTTTTTCTTTTGATGACAATCTCAAGCAAATGAGTAAGTTGTTTGCTAAATTCGATGGATTTGTCACGAGAGAACAATGGGTTTATCCAAGTTTCACTATTCCTTTGGAGGTAAATCAGTAATTAAGAACCATTTACTTTGTAGATCTTAGTTTGAAATTACTAATGTATTTTGTTTAAATAATTTGTAGCTTCTGGCGTTTGAGTCGATTCCAGCTTTGAAGCTGAAGTACCGAGAGTGTATCGAAGGTACAAGATCTTATTGTTCGAGGATGTGCACGATTAGGTTCAAGAAACATTCGGTGTCAGGTTTTTCACTTGATGATTTATATGAATCACTGGGAACAACTAAGGTTAGTAATACTTAATACTCTTGTTAGTTAGTTATACTCATGTTTTTTATGATTGTATTGTAAAATCTTATAGTATTTTTTGTATAATCATAGGACATACAAAGTTTTTTGGTCCCAACTTCTGGTGAGTGAACTCTTTGTGATGAAATCTTTGATGAAGCGGAGAACGATCGAGATGTTGATGACTACATTGTTCAAAGTTGGAAGAATAGGTTTTTTATTGACAAAAATCTGATTTTCTTCCACTCATGTATGAGCGTGATGTCCATGCCCAAGTGGCGGCTGCTGAGAAAGAGGCTGCCAAGAAAGAGGGTGCATAAAAAAGGCGGATAATGTGGAGGAAGAACCGCAGGTGGTGTCGAATGATGAAGTGGAAAAGCTAAAGAAAGACATGTTAGATCTACAAGAAGGAATGATGAAGATGAATAAAAGTATGGAAGATGGTTTTGAAAAATTGTTATACTTGATTGGTGGGTAGGATGCAAGGCTAAAGGAAGTGGAATCATTTGTGAAGTCTCAAACTTGGAATGATAGCCATTTTGATCATGTTTATTGCTCTGGTGGTGGTGGTACAACTGGTGGTGATGTTGGTACAACTGGTGGCGGAAAAGGTTCCAAGGATTATGAGAGAGAAGGCTCCAAGGACAGTAAGGAAGAAGGTGACGAGGACAGTAAGGAATAAGGTGAGAAAGTAGGTGAGAAAAAAGGTGAGAAGGATGAAGTAGTTGGTCAAAAGAGGACGAGGAAGCCATCAGATGCAAAGAAGTCTCCCTACACCACTATGATGGAGGTTAAGAAGAGGAAGAAAGCATAATTCAAGAAAGACTGATCCGGTTTTTAACTAGTTATCAAACTCTATCTATTTATATTTGATGTATGTGTTTCAGTTTTTAACTAGTTATGTACCACAACTTTGAATTGTTGCTTTGGTTTGGTTGTTGTACTGGTTTAAAGTACTTTTAATCAGAACTTATATTAGATTTGATGTTTAAGGATTGGTAAAACTGGTAATACTATGTATGGTTATAATGATAATACTGGTAATACTATGTATGGTGGTTGTAGTGGTTGTACTGATAATACTGGTAATACTATGTATGGTGGTTGTACTGGTAATACTCGTAAAACTGGTAAAACTATGTATGGTGGTTGTACTGATAATACTGGTAATACATGATAGTACTTAGACAAAAATACTTAAACAAACATAAAAGGTACGTAAACAAACACCAAAAGGTACTTAAACAAGGATCCGAGCTAATTCTCGATTCTTAAACAAACAAGGTACTTAAACAAACACCAAAATATACTTAAACAAACGCCAAAAAGGTCCATAAATTTCTCAATTCTCAATTTTTCTTCTAATTCTTCCAATCTAGTTTTGGTTAAAATAAGCTCCTCCAATATTGTATCCCTCAACTCCTTGTAAATGTGGCATTCTCCATCCTAACCTACAATTAAGTAGATATTGTTAGCAAAACGATATCAAAATAATCTCAAAATAGATAATGTGATAGGATAACTTACACGAATATCACCAAAACAAAAGTAGAATTTCATCCCAGTCTGCAACCCCATTGTTTGAGTCTTAAGCATAGCTGGTTTGCCACAGTAACATGTGGTCGGAATGCCAACAGGTGAGGACTCCCATGTCACTAGATTCGGAGTTATATCTGCCATATAATCATATTTGGGGAGGATGAGTTCGTCATCTAAAGATGATGAGTTGCTTTTGTTGGATCCAATATCGAACTCCTCACCAAACATGTCAGTACGTTTCCATTTACCCATTTTCTATACAAGAACATATTCAAATCCTAATACAAGATTTACCAGTAATAAATCGAGTAGAGAAGAATAAATTGAGGTCGAGTCAACTTACCGAGACAGCGGAGACGATGGAGAAACGGCAGAGACGTCGAGCTCCTGGTTGCAATGGAAAAATCTGAGAAACCCTAGATTTCGATTTGGGGAAAATTCTGTTTGTTTTTTTTTTAACTTGGAGCAAAAAATTCAAATAAAAACCCCAAACTTCGGATAGTCCCAATCAAAGTAAGCCACGTTTTAAGACATGTGTGCCACGTTTTAAGACATGTGCGCCACGTTTAAGTCATGTGCCGTTATATAACACATAGTTATCCCAAATATTTCAGTGTTACAAATAAAACACGTAGTTGTCCTTTTAACGTTTTATCTATTACGCAGTTATACCATGTTATGAAAAATAAATTTTCAGTTGTCCAGTTCATTTTTAAACTTTGTAATACATTTCCTATGATTCCATACCATCATATTTGCAAAAACACATTTTCTCAAGTTTTGCTTCATAATGTATATGACATTAACAAACTCTTCTTAAAAGTGTAAGGTTGTTCTAAGGTGAGTGATGGGAGAATCATATATGGTATTCAAAAAATCATTTTATATTAAGTATATGATATTTTAGATAAATAAGATAATTGATCTTATCTTTGACGATTATTTTGCTAAGTTAAATTTTAAATATTTTATTATTTATTATTTGATTTTTTTGCAAATTATTTAATTAATTTTGTAAAGAAAAATTAACAATTAAATGTTCATATGTCATATATAATTGAAACACATAAATAATCGAAAGACATATATAATTGAAACACATGTAAATATAAATTCAAACATAGTATTACAAATACAATAACCAGTAGTACGTAGTTGTCCAAACAGATTGTAACAATGAAAATTTCCAAATCAGACACCACTTGAGACACCTACTTCAGCACCACCACTTGGGCCACCTACTTCAGCACCACTTGGGACATCTACTTCAACACCACTTGGGTTCTCAATGTCTGTAATTGTGGTTCTCTTATTGATGAAATCCTGACGTCTTCCCTTTTTGGTTTTTCTTCTTCTTCGGAGGTAAAACATTTTTTTCTTCTATATCTGTAGGAATATTCCACTGAGAGCTATGCAGCACTAGATAAATGGTCTTGCAATACATGGAAACCCACTGGTCAACGAAATATTTTAGCAAACACAACTCTTGTATCTCGATGTTATGCCTTCTCGATTCTTCCCTCATGATTTTGTACACTGCGGATATCGCATGGGCACAAGGATATTTGTCAATATCAAACGTTTTGCAACTGCATTTCTTGTTTCGAAAATCCACCATATAATGCTTCTCATCCTGTTCAACCGTACTATATTTAAGCATGTATATGTTTAGCTCAGTCGCAATCAAATGACATGCTTTCGCACATCTCTCGTGCACTATCCACCTGCGGCACTAGGACCCTCCCAGAGATTCTGTAGATAACGCTATCCTTCCTATGTTTGTTAAACCATTCAAAAAATTTCTCGACTATCGCATCTATTTTAGGTAACCAGTTGTAGTGTCTTGCCTCCTCAATCACTTTGTTCAGAGACTCTACACAATACTTGTGTCTTACTCCGAGAAAATAGCACCTCACCCATTTTGACACCTCAACGCGTTCATCTAGATATTCTGCTGGTCTAGGATATTGTCTTCTAAAATCATCATACCTTCTTACGAAGTCATGCTTTGAATAAACCTGAGCAATATCCCTGAACATGTGCGCAACCACTTCTTTGTTGACGTTTGAAACTTTTAGCCTTACATTTTGGGATAAATGGAAGATACAATACCCATGTGTAGACTCAGGGGGTACACCTCACACACCGCCTTTATGAGGCTTGCATTTCTGTCACTCACAAAAACCAGCTCATTACTATCCTTAATAACGGTTTTCAGAGTTTAAAAAAACCAGTTCCAACTTGCATCATTTTCACCATCTTATACAACAAATGCAATCGGATAGGTGTGACGATGAGGATCTTGAGCTGTAGCAATCATTAGCACACCACCCTAACAAGTCTTCAAAAAATTGGAATCCACAATAAGAACTTTCCTCATCGATACAAACCCTTCAATACAAGCTCCTAGTGCGATGAATACATACTTGAACCTTCCTTCGTCATCCAACTTAACAGCTTTTTTTGTTCGAAGATTCACTTGCTCTAGGATGTACAAATAAGAGTACAACTGCTTGTATCCTTCTTCTGGATCACCACACAATTCGTTAACAGCTTCATTCTTCCCCCTCCAACAGGTAGTATATGACGGTGGGACACCATATTTTCTTTGAACCACACCCATGAGATGTTTAGCACTTGGGGTCTTCATTATACCTGGATAGTCTTCTCTCAAAAGACCAACAACTAATCCCGATGTGGATCTGTTTCTATTCTCGCTGCTTGTACTAGCACTAGCCCGAGAGCATGTGTGCGAGTTGTTGTATACTTGTACACGAAAACACTCTGAATTTTTGACCTTTGTAGTCCGTAAATATCATTACACCCTTGTCTATATTGACGACATTTCAACACGTATCTATCTCTCTCACTCTTGCTTGTTAAGAAGGCAAAACAACTTTTATGTGCACCTCTCTCAACAAAAGCTTTCACTTCCTTCTTATTATTGAATTCTTGACCAACTTTCAAATCCATACCATCTTCCCATTTCTGAGCAAAATGATCCCTTCCTTCCTCTTCACTTGGAATATATTCATGATCCATATTATTATCCATACTTCTATCCGAAGAGTATTCCATTCCATTATCTTCATCATCACTTGAAGATATATTTTCAAACTCTCCACGACCATCATTATCCACTGGCTCATACTGTTCTTCAAATGGTGTTTCGTAAAGAGTAAGAGCATCAGCATTGCCACAACCTATTGAACCACTTCCTCGTAATTCAAACCAACTGAACTACCTTCCTCTCTACCTGGAACTAGACCGTTACCCTTCTCCAACTGATTCCTTCTTAATACTAGAACCTTACCCTTCTCCACATGCAATACACTTCTACATTTATTTGCATCCATCGACGTTAGATAAACATAAACATCATCATTAAATTAGTCATATCAGTTGTACTCAGTGTTCCCTATTATCAGTATACCCAGTTTTGTTTCCTAAATGCAGTAGTATCCAGTAGTACCAAGTTCTACCTATTGTTTCCTAAACGTAGTAGTGCCCAATTGTTCTAAGTCTGCATTTTTCAATTCTGGCTCGAGATTCACTAATCCTCTACGATTCAATAATTGTGAGATGTTATATTATTTGATATAATCGACCTAGATACTATCGCTAACGAAAAAGATAATGAGATCCAAGATAATGGAAGATAATCCCAAATCCAATTGGATATCTTCCAACTTGCGGATTCCCCAACTTGCATTAATATCCGAGATACTAAATTTAAAACTATAACATAGTAGAACGCACTTTAATTCATTCAACTAAGGTGCTTCAATGGCGGATTGAGCTTCAATTGAACAAATGTGGTTCAATGGTGATTGTGAGGAGGATATCGCTGTAGAGAATGAAGTGGATTCCGATCCAGATTTTTTTTTTTGTTTTGTTTTTAGTTATTAGCTTAGGGTGTTTTGGTCTTTTTCCACATCACTAAAGGTTAGAAAGTTATATTATGTGTTTTTTTTTTGCATGAGAGATTTGGTGTTGAGAAAAAAGTTTTTATAAAATTTTGTTACTCTCACAAACCTACTTTCTTCTTTCTCTTCTGTCTAATCGCATTATTGAGACATCGTCGAATTCTCTAATCTTATTCCTTTTCCTAAATGAACATCGTAATCGAACACAACCCTTCGAGCATAAGGTTATCTGACCTTGGAATACTTTCACCCTTTCCATTCCTCATTCTATTGGTAATAACATGATGAATCTCTGACAAACATATATGGTCATGTCAGCCGGGGAAATAAGCATACTGAAGAAAGAGAGACATGCTATTTCGATTCTAAAATCTGGCCTAATATTCATCAAACGTTCAATTCTTTTGGCAAGATGAATAAAGAGCAACTTTTCAAACACAAGAATCATGTTCAAAACAAGGATATTAGTTACCTCAATAGAGTTGTTGCAATATAGAATTAACAGACGACAATCAATTCTCAACAGACAACAAGCAAGGTACGTAAAATAGGATATGGTCCTAGACTCCTTCCTTTACTATAGGAACAAAACATTTCATGTCTATGACTTAAAACGCAACCGCACTTAACTACAAGATAAAAGAACTTTACGTCCAACTGCTGGCTGGAACACAAGAACCGCACTGTCCCATCCATCTGATGCTGCACCAGGAACCGGAACTACAACACAAACATTAGAGCATTCGTTTTAGTTTTCAGATTCAGAGAGATGCAATACCATAAACAAGTGTATTCTAGAAACTAACCCCTAACTGTGGTAGATACAAAACGCTCTTGATCTCCTCCTCCCCTCACATAAGCAAGAGGCTATCAACATGATGCAAGCTGGTACACATCCAATGCAAGTGGAAATGCAGCCAATTAAATGTACCTTTAACTTGACCAGCCACTGGTTCGATCTTAGTTTTTCTGAGTATTTGATTGACTGGATTGTAGTACAAGACCCAAAACGATCCTTCAATGTAATTGCTTGTGAGCACGAGCTCTCCTTTTCCAGTGAAACCGTCGAGACAAAAACCCACACCAATCTCGCCAACTGTTTCTCTCCACCCAGGAATCTCATAAGAGATTCTACGCCATTCTCCTTTAATTCCCTCCCTAGCCCACATAACCAAAACTCCATTGTCAACATCGAAATCTCCTACTGCAATTTCTCCAGAATAATTATAAGCATGAGCCTTACGATGACGATCCGCTTCCTCTGGCAACTCTATAACGGTAAACTCCTCAGACCGCAAATCAAAGCACAATAAAACAGGATCAAAATCAGGTAATAATTTGGCTCCATAGTACAAAACTCCCATGATGCATACCATATCACTTTCCACATGAAGACGACTTTTACAAACTACTGGTCTCCAAGATGCTTCTCCCACAGTCAAAACATGATACGCATGATCTCCTCTAGATGTGTCATAAATTTCTGCAGCCTTCAAGCATAAAACCTTGAATTCATCTTTAGCTTCATCGTATCCAAAACCAACTACACTCCTTTCACGGAATGGCAAGTCCGGTAAAGTCCTGAACTTTTTTAAAAACGGATTGCACAACGCAACCAGAGGTCTTATGCAAAGATAGATCCCTCGGATGGATGTAGGAGAGTAATAAGTTTCTTCTGAAGCCAAAATGATCTGTTGTTGACCAGAAGATACAAATGGTTCCTCCTCTTGATAAACAGAGTGAAACATCAAATGTGTTGCGTCTGGCTTGAACTGGAACACCACTCTAGGTCTTTTCATGGAGTGGAGAAAGTAATCATCTCTGAATTTTTTCTCGCGGACAGTGGATGCCCACTCCTTGGAGACAGCGATGAATTTACAGAGAGATTTCGGTGGCAATCTGAGAAGAATCTCCTTATGTAATTCGACAGGAACCCTAACTGCAAAACAAACATCAGAGGATATTGGTTTTCAGATTAAGCAAGACTCGAGACGAAGAACAAGTGTTTGAACTTTGAAGAAACTAACCGCCAACTGTCAGAGCAGCAGAGGCTGGCAGTTTGGTTTCAGCGGGAGATGCAGCATCAGAGACCTGATCAGTGGTCTGTTGGTCTCCAACAGTAGGAACAGTAGGAGCAGTAGAGAATGGCAGTTTGGCTTCACCAGCCGTTCCATGTTCAGGAGCAGGAACTATTTCCGATGTTGCAGCAACCGGAACTGCATAACAATTTGGTTTTCGGATTAAGCGAGATTAGAGACGAAGAACTAGTGTTTGAACTTTGAAGAAACTAACCGGCAACTGTAGGAACAGTTGAGGCTGGCAGTTTGGTTTCAGCGGGAGATGCAGCATCAGAGATCTGATCAGTGGTGTGTTGGTCTCCAACAGTAGGAGCAGCAGACAATGGAAGTTTGGCTTTACCAACCATTCCATGTTCAGGAGCAGGAACTAATTCTGATGTTGCAGCATCCGGAACTGCAAAACAATTTGGTTTTCAGACTAAGCAAGATTAAAGACGAAGAACTAGTGTTTGAACTTTGAAGAAACTAACCGCCAACTGTCGGAGCAGCAGAGGCTGGCAGTTTGGTTTCAACGAGAGATGCAGCATCAGGGCTCTGAGCAGTGGTCCATTGGTCTCCATTCTCTGCTGATGATTCAGCAACCGGAACTGCAAAACAATTTGGTTTTTAGATTAAGCGAGATTAGAGAAGAAGAACTAGTGTTTGAACTTTGAAGAAACTAACTGGCAACTGTAGGAGCAACAGAGGCTGGCAGATAGGCTTCACTGGGCCATGCAGCATCAGGGATCTGAGCAGTGGTCCATTGGTCTCCACCAACCATTCCATATTCAGGAGCAGGGAGCCCAAACTCTGCGTGTGGTGCAGCTTCTTTGTCCTCTTCTTGCTTTGCCTCTTCGGGCTCCCTGTAGAAAAACAGATCCACCTGCAAAAACAAGATTTGAAGCAATGAAATCCCATATTTGAAGCAACATGTGAAGCTTCTGTTTGGTGCTGGACAAACACTAAACTTCTAAAACTAAAAGGTTGTTAGTCTTTTACCATGACATCCCATTTCTGAGCGGGGGGAATGGTTCTACGCATTTGGAGAACCATACGAGCCAAAAGCCAGAAAAGGCAACCAATGCTGTGTTTTCCCTTGTTGTTAGCAGGAATACCAATGTCGACGAATCCCATTGGAGAATCAGTGTCACAGAAGGCGATTGTAGGAATGTTTCCCAAAGCAGATTCCTTAAGTGGCTGGGAACAACAAACAAGAAAGCATCAGCAAAAAAAAGGAAAAAAAAAAAACAGTTAAACAAAGAATTGAGGACAAACGAGTTTGGTTTGGTTTTCACCTGACGATCGGTTCTTGGGTCGGCGAGAATCAACAACATTGGCTCACAGAAAGAAGTCTGCATCTGGTTAGTGAAGGTACCAGGAGTGTGTCTTCCAGCAATTGCATTAGCACCAGTATACTGAGCAAACTTCAAGACAGCTCTCTGACCATAGGGCCTTGCTGATTGAACTACAATGTCTTTAGGGTTTTCAATAGCTACAATAACCCTAGCGGCCATCTGAAGCTTCTCCCATGTCAGACCAAGGTTGATGATGTAAACGCCTGAGCAAGAAAGGCAACAAACAACTTCATAAACTGTAAGTTTCCACATGAGATCACCAAAAATCAGTCAGATTTTGGATTATTGCAACTACGCAACTACAACTACGAGCAGGAAACACGAAAGCTACCGGATCGATACACAGAAACCCAACGTCAAATCCGAGCAAAAGGGACAAGAGAAATCGGGAGAAACTACGAATCCGAAAGCTACCAGATCCATACAGAAACCGCGAAAGACAAATCTCTATGCAATCACATAAACGGTGAAGTTGGGGTTACGATGAGAGATTACCATCGTCGCGTCTCTTGTGGACGTAACGCTTCATCTGAAAATCGCAGTATTTGGTACCAAGGTGTACATCGGTCGCTAACATCATCTGAATATCAGCTTCCCTCTGGGAGAGCGCCGGAGCTCCTCCGTTCGCCGCCATTGTTCTCGTCTCTCCGTTTCTTCCTCTCCTCTGAGAAACCCTAAAAAAACCTCTAGTCAAGAAAATAAAGGATTTTGTGTTATATAGTTGGGTTTTTAAGCCCAAACAAAAAACGAAAAGATTATCTTAAAAGTAAATTTATTTACTTTTGAAATTAATTAATGAGTCGAATTAAATGGAATTTTTTTTTTTGGTGCGGAATTAAATGGATTATGAGTAAGCAAAAACGCTGCCTTGCTCTTCAAGATGACAACAGTGTTTATGATAGGCCTGGGCGTTTGGGTACCCGTTCGGGTTCGGGTTCGGGTTTCGAGTTTTTCGGATACCCGTTTTTAGTAATCTAAAGCCCATTCGGGTATTTGGCATTTCGGGTTCGGGTTCGGGTTATGGCCGGGTTTGATTTTTTGGGTTCGAGTTCGGATTTTAGAGAAAAAAACCAAAAAATGAGGAAAATATAAGGTTTGGATTCGGGTTTTTGGCCAAAATTTTGTTTGATTCGGGTTTCGGGTCGGGTTTCGGGTTTTCGGGTACCCGAAATTTCAAAAATAAATACCTGATCGGGTAGTTTTCAAATTCGGGTCGGGTTTCGGGCCGGGTTTTCGGGCCAGGTTTCGGGTCGGGTTTCGGGTACCGGGTTTAGTGTCCACCCCTAGTTTATGAGTTGCATATACATACACTACTTATATATGTATTTGGATACATAAATTTCAATATGAATAAAAAAATTATCCAATTATTTTTGTTTGTTTTGTCCACTAACAAAGAATTGGCTGCTATGCCTATATATACGTTTCAGTATACAAGATTGCCAAGAATTCCTAGCAAGAAAAGCAAATCATGCGCTAGCTTTATCAGTACTACATTTTCCGAGTAAAAGCTATTCTAGCTAGTTCAAAGAGTTAGAAAGGTTTAACTTATTTTCTAAATGTTTAACTCATTTTCGACTACAATCAATGAAGGATATAAGTTTTTTTTTTTCATCGGAAATAAGGATTCCTGTTTTGTGCTAGCGAAACTAAGTTTTCGACTACAATCAGTGAAAAATTCCCAATGAAGTTTTCATCGCAGATAACTCATTTTCTGACTACAATCAGTGAAGAATTCCCAATAAATTGATATTGTTCTTTACACCTAAAAGGGTCTTTATCAAAGATTCTTACCATGAGGCCATTGGATACTATCACTAAGCAAAATATCTAATTAACCATTATTACACCTTTGTATCTATAGAAACACAAGAAACACAAATCTCTGACAAGCATATATTCTCATCTTACAGAACATGCATTGCTAACACAAGTCAGATGTGTATGCTAAGTTCCAAGAAGATAGCTGAAAGCTAACCTTTAGGATTCCAGGAACACTGCTGCAGACCAATCACCAGAGAAACTCTTTAGTGCGTGAAAAAAACTGTACTTCTCCAAGCTTTAAATTATTTCCTGTAAAAACAACAACGATTTGGTCCATGAACCCAAAAATGGCAAGGCAGCAACTAGCATCCTCAAGAGCAATGGCTTTTCTTTCGAACTCTTGCTTTGGACGAGCATTCTCGTTTCATAGATTGTCATTTCTCATCTCCCTTTACGTATCTAGATCATCCCATCCCCATGCTCTTAGAATCAGAATCTCCTACCATCCTTGACTTGTATCCTCCCTTATCCACACCACCACCCTTTAACTTTTGATGGATTTTATGTTTCCAACATGTCCATACCTTTTCCCGAATCATCCAATGACGACCCAGGACTATCATCGAGTGCCCAACCATATTGCAGCACCATGCGTGTTGCAATCTGTCGCAAGCCGAAAATAATAATCATAAGGTATCGCTGACAACTCCCAAGTACCTCTAGCAATTCTACACTGAAACAGTACATGGCATACAGTTTCCAGTTCTGATCGACACGATCAGCATAACAAATCAGTTTGGATTCCCCGAGAGCGCAGTCTCTCAGACACCTCAAGTGCACCAGCTAATGCTCTCCATAAGAGATGCCGGATCTTTGGGAGAGTTTTAATTTTCCAGACCGTAGTTTTTTCTCTCGTGGGGAGAGGGTAGATGGGGAAACATCTGCATATCTGGCAGCAAATCCATCGTGGGGAGAGGGTAGATGGGGAAAAGAAAATGTGACTCAACCGCCAACATAGTCGAAGCGTTCAAGGTCACGCTGGTTATATTGTAACGCTCGTGAACCCAAAAAATGAAATTTGGTTGGGTGTGTTGACCGACACAGGGTGTGTGTCGATTGACACGGGTGTTTGGACTTGTGAGAAGTTGGTTTCTTAGTGGTGTGTCGATCGACACAGGTGGTGTGTGTCGATCGACACGAGTGGAAATTTAACCGAAAAGTTTGGTTTCAATTGTCCGGTTCAGCAGACTGGTTTAGGGAAACCCTAGGGTTACTATTTAAAGGCAGAAAACAGGGTTCTGGTCGAATTTAGTGATCCAGAAATCAAAAGTTTCAGAGAAAAGGGAGAGTTTTTTTGGTGTTTGGAGAGATTTCTGGTGATTTGTGATCCTTGGAGGCTGGGTTTCGTTTAGTGTGGATTCAGGAGCGTGTGAGGTTGTGTTCTGCTCAATTGTGTTGGGAAATTTTGGATTTGAGGCGGTGTTCGTCGCGTTCTTTGCGTTCTTCGTGAAACCTTATCATTTTCTTCCTAAATCGAGGTGAGTGTATAACCGTAGGCTTATATAGGTATATGGAATTGATAGAATGCGACTGCTTGGTGGTTTCATGTGTTTTGTGGTTGAAATCTTGCAGGAGACTCGACGAATCGCGATGGATTCGAGCCACAAGAGGATAGGCTTGCTTCTGGGTTCTGCGACGTCGTCTCGATCGACACCATGGTGGTGTGTCGATTGACATGGGGCAACCTGTAGTCCGACACCTAGTGGTTGTGTCGATCAACACAGAGAAGCTTGTCGATCGACACAAGGCAACTGTTGTTCGACACCTAGTGGTTGTGTCGATCGACACAGTGAAGCTTGTCAATCGACATAGTGCATTCTGTACTGGTTCGTGTTGATTGTTTCGTGTATGCTTGTTCTGTGATCATCCTGGTATTGTATCTCTTGTTTATGCTTATATATAAATAGCTTGTAGACGGGATGACCGCGTCGCTGAGTATTTATGATAATACTCACGCAACTCTTTTTGCCATGTGTTGCAGGTAAAGAGAAAATGTGGTCATGGAATCGTGGCGAGGAAGAAGAGATGATTTAGGGTCTCGTTGTTGTGTTGTTGTTTTATGGAATTGCTAGGTTGTTAGTAATTCTGGAACTTGTTAGTAATTTAATAAGTATGGGATTATTGAATTGGTTATTGTTGTGTTGTTGAACTGTTTAATTATTTATTGGATTTTCGCGTGTTGTGTTGGCCCATTGAGGATTATTATCTGTGATGATAATAATCTGAAGAGAAAACTTTTAAAGTTTTGGGTCGGGTCGTTTCAGTTTGATATCAGAGCCCTTATGGTTCTAGGGCAGGTGCAATTGATTGATTATGTGAGTTAATTGATTGATTGTTGTGTGGGTATGGAGTCTTAGATCATCTCTTCCGAGCCTTCAATAAGATTCCACGGTAAGTGTTGTTTGATTTTTTGTTTTATAGTATGTTTAGTGTTCTGCTGGGTAGGGCAGAGTGAGATGGCTAGAGGTACTAGAGGTAGAGGTCATGGAGAGGCGAAGGTGGTCGTGGTGGGCACGGGCAAGGACTTGAGAGTGAGTCAGATGCCGCGGGTGTAGCCCAGGAGACCATGCAGGAGCAGGTGGCTGATTTGTAGGCGTATTAGGAGGGGTCCGTGGGTGTGGCCGTGAGTGCCACTGTGAGGGCGAGTGAGGGTCCCGGTGTGGCCAGTGATGCGGTGGGCCCAGGTGGGGGTGCTGCCGCAGGTTTTTGCCCAGGACCGAGATGATCGTCTGGCGGGTCTGCTACAGAGGATTCTGGAGCAGTTACCAGGTGGGGTGTCAGCTCCGGGTCAGGCTCCGGGAGTGCAGCTGGGTATGGCTGGTGTGCAGTCGGGTATGACTGGTGTGCAGTCGGGTGTGGCTGGTGTGCAGCTGTGTGTTGTTGGTGTGCAGCCAGGTATGGCTGGGGTTCTGCCGGGTGTGGCTGGTGTGCAGCCGGATATGACTGGGGTGCAGCCGGAGGTGACGGTTGCAGAGGAGCTCCCATCTTATCTTAGGATGATGAAGCAGATGTAGAGGATTGGCACTGGGTTTTTCTCGGGTGGTGCTAAGCCTGAGGAGGCGAATTTATGGAGGAGTAGACTAGAGCGTAACTTCCAATCTCTCAGGTGTCCAGTGGGATACCGGGTGGACCTCACGGTTCATTACCTTGATGGTGAGGCACGTCTCTGGTGGCGAGGTGTGGAGGCTAGGAGAGCTCAGGCGGGTATAGCCTGGGAGGATTCCTTGGCGGAGTTTTATGCCAAGCAGTTTTCGCAAAAGGCGGTGGATTAGTTGGAGTCAAGGTTTCTGAACCTGGTTCAAGGAGACTAGACTGGGATGGAGTTCGATTTAGAGTTCAGTCGACTCCTGGTATATGCTGGTAGGGGCATGGAGGGCGAGCAGGCCTAGGTGAAGAGGTTCCTGAGGGGAATTCGAGCTGAGTTGAGGAATCGCTGTAGAGTGAGTAGGTTCGCCGCAAGGGCGGAGTTGGTTGAGACAGTTGATGCGATTAAGGATGACCTAGAGGGAGCAGGCTGTGGTGGTTAGTCCACCGGTTTAGCAGCAGAGGAGGTCGCAGCAGCAGCAGGATCCTAGCAAGGGTGGTAAGCCTGCGAAATGATGGAAAAGAAGTGGGAGAGCACTTCAAAATCGAGTCAGAAAGGTCAAGGTGGTCCCAGATGCTTCGGGTGTGGAAGCATGGATCATGAGCTGGCGAGCTATCCTAGGAAGGACGACTCTCGGGATATGCTGGATGTTTGGGTTCTTAAAGCATATGGGATTTGTGCAGGGACCTAAGTTGTGGATGGATGTGAGTCCCACGTGTTGTTTGATTCGGGGGCTACAGATAGCTTTATTACTCCGGAGTGTGCGGAAGACAGCGGGATCCGGAGCGATTCCAGTGAACAGCCAAAAGTAGTTAAGGTTACTGGTGGCATGACGTTAGCTACTTTCGGGCGGGATCGTGGTGTAGATGTGCTGGTGGCGGGAGAGTTGATGCCAGCAGATCTTGTCATTAGTCCGGTGGAGCTGTATGATGTTATTCTCGGGATGGATTGGCTGGATCGGTACAGAGTCTATCTGGATTGTCATCGAGGACATGTGGTGTTTGAGCGAGAGGCGGAGAGGTTGGTGGTTCAGGTTGTGAAACCGACTTTCGGAAGTCTCGTGATTTTAGCAATACAAGCCGAGCAGTTGATTGAGAAGGGCTGTAAGGCGATCCTGGCGACGATAGTAATGCCGGAGACTGTTGGAGGGGTTGCAGTTGGGGATATTCAGGTTGTTTAGGATTTCTAAGATGTTTTCCAGTCGTTGATAGGATTGCCATCATCGCGGTCGGATCCATTTACGATTGAGTTGGAACCCGAGATGGCTTCGATATCCAAGACGCCTTACCGTATGGCTCCAGCAGAGATGGCAGAGCTAAAAAAGCAGCTGGAGGATCTGTTGGGGAAAGGATTTATCCGACCTAGTGTTTCACCGTGGGGAACACCGGTGTTATTCGTTTAAAAGAAGGATGGGAGTTTCTGATTGTGCATCAATTACTGAGGACTTAATCGGGTCACTGTGAAGAACATGTATCCTCTGCCGCGCATTGATGAGTTGTTGGATCAGCTGCGAAGGACTACTTGGTTCTCCAAGATTGACTTGGCGTCGGGATACCATCAGATTTTGATTGATGAGGCGGACGTCAAGAAGACGGCTTTTAGGACGAGGCACGGGTATTATGAGTTTGTGGTGATGCCGTTCGAGTTGACGATTGTGCCAGTAGCGTTCATACGGTTAATGAACGGGGTGTTCCAGGAGTATTTGGACGTTTTCATGTTCATCTTCATTGATGACATTCTGGTGTATTCGAAGAGTCTTGAGGAGCACGAGGTACATTTGAGGTTTGTTCTGGAGAAGTTGCGGGAGCAGAAGCTGTACGCGAAGTTGAGTAAGTGCAGTTTCTGGCAGCGAGAGATGAGCTTTCTTGGCCATATGGTGTCTGCAGAGGGAGTTTCTGTGGATCCGGCTAAGATTGAGGCTATTAGAGGTTGACCTAGACCGAGGAGTGCCACCGAGATCAGGAGTTTTCTTGGGTTGGCAGGTTATTATCGGAGGTTTGTCAAGTGGTTGCGAGTATGGTGCAGTCGATGACGAAGTTGATGGAAAAGAATGTCCCTTTTGTATGGTCTTCAGCTTACGAGGAGAGTTTCGGGAAGCTGAAGGAGATGCTGACGAGTACACCTGTGTTGGCGTTACCCGAGCCGAGTGAGCTTTATGTGGTGTATACAGACGCTTCGGGAGTTGATCTGGGTTATGTGCTGATGCAGCAGGGGAAGGTTATTCTGTATGCTTTAAGGCAGTTGAGGAAGCATGAGTACAATTACCCTACTCACGATTTGGAGTTGGCTGCAGTGATTTTTGCCCTTAAGATTTGGAGGTCTTATCTGTATGGCGGGAAGGTGCAGTTGTTCACAGACCACAAGAGTCAGAAGTATTTCTTCACTCAGCCAGAACTGAACCAGAGACAGAGGCGCTGGATGGAGTTAGTTGCAGACTATGACCTAGAGATTGGGTACCATCCGGGTAAAGCTAACCTGGTTGCAGATGCGTTGAGTCGGAAGAGGGTTGCTTCAAATCAGGAGGGGGATATGGAGGCTCTGGTGAGCGAGATCAGTACTTTGAGATTTTGTGTTATCTCATAAGAGCCATTGGGATTGGAGGCAGCTAACCAGGCAGATTTGTTGAGCAGGATTCGGGTGGCTCAGGAGAAGGATCAGGGATTGATTGATGCTTCTAAGGCGGCCAGTTCAGAGTATGTGGTCTCAGCGAGTGGGATGATACTGGTGAACGGGCGGGTTTATGTACCCAAGGATGAGGATCTGAGGCAGGAGATCCTGAGGGAGGCTCATTCGAGCTTGTTATCGATTCATCCGAGAGCGACCAAGATGTATCGTGATCTGAAACGGTATTATCACTGGGTTAGGATGAAGAGGGATGTAGCTTGCTGGGTTGTAGCGTGCAACGTCTGTCAGCTCGTGAAG
Organism: Arabis hirsuta; assembly: GCA_964056655.1. Lineage (NCBI taxonomy): Eukaryota > Viridiplantae > Streptophyta > Magnoliopsida > Brassicales > Brassicaceae > Arabis > Arabis hirsuta. Next base: position 27,125,737 of record OZ053308.1, read on the forward strand.
GCTGAACATTAGATTCCGAGTGGTATGTTACAGAGTTTGCCTATTTCGGAGTGGAAGTGGGATATGATTACCATGGATTTCATTACGGGTTTGCCAGTGTCACGGACTTATGATGCGATTTGGGTTATTGTGGATCGTCTGACCAAGTCAGCATATTTTATGGCCATCAAGAAGACCAACGGAGCGGTGGTGTTGGCTAGAAAGTATGTGCGTGAGATAGTGAGACTGCATGGAGTGCCAGCTAGTATTGTGTCAGACAGGGATCCGAGGTTTACTTCAGAGTTCTGGAGGGCATTTCAGGCTAAGATGGGCACTAAGGTGCATATGAGTACAACGTATCATCCTCAGATGGATGGGCAGTCTGAGAGGATGATTCAGACATTGGAGGACCTGTTGAGGATGTGTGTGCTGGATTATGGTGGTCATTGGGCGGATCATCTGAACCTGGTAGAGTTTGCGTACAATAACAGTTACCAGGCGAGCATTTGGATGGCTCCATATGAGGCTCTGTATGGGAGGCCATGTAAGACACCACTATGCTGGACCCAAGTGGGGGAGAGGAGCATGTTTGGTGCAGATTTTTTTCAGGAGACGACGGAGAAAATCCATGTCTTGAGGCTGAACATGAGAGAGACTCAGGATCGGCAGAAGAGTTACGCTGATAGGAGACGGAAAGAGCTGGAGTTTGAGCTGGGAGATATGGTGTATCTCAAGGCAGTTATGTTGAGGGGTCCTAACAGATCCATTTCAGAGAATAAACTGAGTCTGGGTCCGTTCAGAGTTGTGGAGCGGGTCAGACCGGTGGCTTATAGATTGGAGTTACCTCAGAGTATGAAGGCTTTCCACAAAGTCTTCCATGTTTTGATGCTAGGGAAGTGTCTGTATGAGTCTGAGGAGGTGTTGGCGAGGATTCCAGAGGATCTTCAGCCCAACATGACGTTGGCGGCGAGGCCTGTGAGGATTCTGGAGAGGAGAGTCAAGGTGCTGCGTCGGAAGAGTATACCGTTGGTGAGAGTCGTGTGGGACTGTAATGATATTGAAGAGGAGACTTGGGAACCAGAAGCGTTGATGAGGAACAAGTTCTCGAAGTGGTTCGAGAAGCAAGCGGTGGCTTGAGTGTCTTTTCTGGTATTTCAGAGTTTGTTTTAGCATGTCGCTATAAGATGTATGTATTTTCATTCTGTTGTTGTAACGATTATACATTTTAAGATTTAATAAGATGAGTTTTTCCTTATTTAAGGTGTTATAAGATGTGAGTTCTTATGGTATGCTTGGTGGAGTCATGTGTTGTGATAACTAGTAGGTCATGTGGAGGTCTAGCGATGGAGTTCTATAGGAGTTAGAACTGGTCTATTGGCTAGGAAGGCTAGAAATAGAAGTTTTATGTGAGTTAGAGCTGTCCGTGTTCTAGGAGGATTATCTGGAGATGAGGTTCTATGTGAGTTAAGACTTGTGATTCCCTGGATGACGCTGGGAAATAGGGGTTTTATGTGAGTTAGAGCCTGCCTATTTCCTAAGGGGAGTCTGGAATGGAAGTCTTATGTGAGTTAGGACTGTCTTTTCTAGGGACTCTGTGAAACACCCTGGTGTTTGGGTTGTTTTGGATGACCACGAGAGGTGATTCCGAGCAACAGGTACTTATGATGCACGTTTCAGAGTATTGCTCCAAAGGACGGGTGGATTTCATGCATATACTCGAGAGATAGTGGGTCTCTCTGAGGGACGGGTGGGTTCCCTACATGTATGTTGAGGGATAGTGGGTCTCTCCAGGGAATGGGTAGGTCTCCTGCACACTGTCGCTCAAGGGGAGATGATCCTGCGAACATGTGTGGTGTATATATTTATGAGTTATGAGTATGAGTTATGAGCACTATCGCCTAAGCATGGTCGTGAGTATGAGATTGGATGAACTTCGGGGATCGGGTGTGGATCTCAGGTAGTGCTGATCGGGTGGGGTCAGGATTGCAGCCGTGGTGAGGCAGTGCAATGTGGCTAGTATGAGACTAGTAGAGCTCGGGGATCAGGTGTGATCACGAGTGGTGATGGCTGAGGGCCAAAAATGGGTATGTGGATGTTGAGTCTAGGGTTGTTATTCACGTATAGAACTTTGGTCGGACAACCCTGGTAGCATATGTAACGTTGTTGGTCATACATGTTCTTGTTTGATTGTTGTACGATTATTTGGTCCAATGCGAGGTCAACGGTTGGTCGTACATGTTCTTGTTTGATTGTTGGACGGTCAATCGGGCAGCCCTAATTTGAACCATGGGGCGTGCATCGTTGATGTTTCCGGGTGAATCTGGTCGGGTTTTAAGCGGGAATGTTAGCCTTAGTAGGACGAGTTGTGTGATTCAAATGTGATCTGGAAGGGTTTTGGCCGGGTTCGGGTCTGGTGGTTGAGACCGTGGTGTGACGGTGTCACAGGATTCGAGGTCGAATCCATGTTAGTGGAGGAGAATTGTAACGCCCGTGAACCAAAAAATAACAGAATTTGGTTGGGTATATCGACCGACACAGGGTGTGTGTCGATCGACAGAGGTGTTTGGACTTGTGAGAAGTCAGTTTCTTAGTGGTGTGTCGATCGACACAGGTGGTGTGTGTCGATCGACACAGATGGTGTGTGTCGATCGACACAAGTGGAAATTTAACCGACCGGTTTGGTTTTAATTGTCCGGTTCAGCGGACAAGTTTAGGGAAACCCTAGGGTTATTATTTAAAGGCAGAAAACAGGGTTCTGGCCGAATTTGGTGATCCAGAAATCAAAGTTTCAGAGAAAAGGAGAGATTTTTGGGTGTTTGGAGAGATTTCTGGTGATTTGTGATCCTTGGAGGCTGGGTTTCGTTTGGTGTGGATACAGGAGCGTGTGAGGTTGTGTTCTGCTCGATTGTGTTGGGAAATTTTGGATTTGAGGCGGTGTTCGTCGTGTTCTTCGCGTTCTTCGTGAAACCTCATTCTTTTCTTCCCAAATCGAGGTGAGTGTGTGACCGTAGGCTTATATAGGTATAGGGAATTGATAGAATGCGATTGCTTGGTGGTTTTCGTGTGTTTTGTGGTTGAAATCGTGCAAGAGACTCGACGAATCACGACGGATTCGAGCCACGAGTGGATAGACTTGTTTCTGGGTTCTGCGACGTCGTGTCGATCGACACCATGGTGGTGTGTAGATTGACATGGGGCAACTTGTAGTCCGACACCTAGTGGTTGTGTCGATCGACACAGGGAAGCTTATCGATCGACACGAGGCAACTGTTGTTCGACACCTAGTAGTTGTGTCGATCGACACAATGAAGCCTGTCGATCAACATAGTGCATTCTGTACTGGTTTGTGTTGATTGTTTCGTGTATGCTTGTTCTGTGATCATCCTGGTATTGTATCTCTTGTTTATGCTTATGTATAAATAGCCTTTAGACGGGATGACCGCGTCGCTGAGTATTTGTGATAATACTCACGCAACTCTTTTTGCCATGTGTTGCAGGTAAAGAGAAAATGTGATCGTGAAATCGTGGCGAGGAAGAAGAGATGATTTACGGTCTCGTTGTTGTGTTGTTGTTTTATGGAATTGCTAGGTTGTTAGTAATTCTGGAACCCTGTGTTAGTGTTATTGGGTATTGGTTGTTGAATTGAACTGGTTAGTAATTTAATAAGTATGAGATTATTGAATTGTTATTGTTGTGTTGTTGAACTGTTTAATTGTTTATTGTATTTTCGCGTGTTGTGTCGGCCCATTGAGGATTATTATCTGTGATGATAATAATTTGACGGGAAAATTTTTAAAGTTTTGGGTCGGGTCATTTCATATACAGCTTACGAATGATGAAAAATGCATGTGCAAGAACTTGACGGTGGAGGAAAGTCAAAGACCTGCCAGGGAAAATGCGAAAAATATAATTGCTTGTGGATTCGATATCACTAAGACTTTCTTTGTCGAATTCAGAGAAAATGAAGGTCTTAGTAATATCGAATCCACAAGCAATAATATCTTTCGCATTTTTCCTGGCAAGTCTTTGAATTTCCTCAACCGTCAAGTTCTTCCACATGCATTTTATAAGTGGTATAACCAGCGTGACTTTGAACGCTTCTTGTAAGTATTTGCAAGCCATTTCACGTTTTTTAGGATATCATCGAAACCACCATCGCATTAACCTTAAAGGATGATATAGGATCTCACTTCACTTACTTAGTAAACATGAAAGGAATCAAATGCCCCAAATGCAAAGCTTCTGATGAAGGTCCTCTTCCAGTGTAGAGATAGAACTTGTCTCGTTTCTCATACGCATCCAGAATCTCATTGAATACCCTCATCAACTTACAATTAAACCATCATCTCTTCCCATTTACGCGATTCTTACAAAATAAGGTCGAATCACCATATTTTAACCTTCACCATATGTGACTCACCCGCCAACATAGTCGAAGTTAGAGAAAATAAAATGTGACTCATCCGCCAACATTGTCGAAGAGTTCAAGGTCCGGCTGATTATACATTTTACGGATGATGAAAAATGCATGTGGAAGAACTTGACGGTGGAGGAAAGTCAAGACTTGCCAGGGAACATGCGAAAGATATTATTGCTTGTGGATTTGATATCACTATGACTTTCATTTTCGAAGTCAGAGAAAATGAAGGTCTTAGTGATATCGAATCCTCAAGCAATAATATCTTTCGCATTTTCCCTGGCAAGTCTTTGACTTTCCTCCACTGTCAAGTTCTTCCACATGCATTTTTTAAGTTGTATAACTAGTGGGACCTTGAACGCTTCCAGTAAGTATTTGCAAGCCATTTCGAGTTTTTCATGATATCATCAAAACCACCATCGCATTAACCTTAAAAGATGATGTTATAGGATCTCACTTCACTTACTAAACATGAAAGGAATCAAATGCCCCAAATGCAAAGCTTATGATGAAGGTCCTCTTTCAGTGTAGGGATAGAACTTGTCTCCTTTCTCATACACATCCAAAATCTCATTGAAATCACTAATCATCTCATAATTAAACCATCATCCCATCCCATCTACGCGATTATTACAAAAACAAAGTCGAATCACCATATTTTAACCTTCACCATATGTGACTCATCTGCCAACAGAGTCGAAGTAAGAGAAAATTAAATGTGACTCACCCGCCAACATAGTCGAAGCGTTCAAGGTCCCGTTGGTTATACAACTTACGGATGATGAAAAATGCATGTGGAAGAACTTGACAATGGAGGAAAGTCAAAGACCTGCCAAGGAAAATGCGAATGATATTATTGCTTGTGGATTGGATACCACTAAGACTTTCATTGTCGAAGTCAGAGAAAATGAAGGTCTTAATGATATCGAATCCATAAGCAAAATTATCTTTCGCATTTTCCCTGGCAAGTCTTTGACTTTCCTCCACCATCAAGTTCTTCAACAAGTATTTTATAAGCTGTATAACCAGCGGTACCTTAAACGCTTCTAGTAAGTATTTGCAAGCCATTATGAGTTTTTCAAGATATCATCAAAACCACCATTGCATTAACCTTATAGGATGATGTTATAGGATCTCACTTCACTTACTTTGTAAACATGAAAGGAATCAAATGCCTTAAATGCAAAGCTTCTGATGAAGGTCCTCTTCCAGAATAAAGATAGAAATTGTCTCCTTGCATCCAAATTCTCATTGAATACCCTAATTGATGCATTCCTCAAAACCCTCACCGCACCTATAGCACTCATCGCCCCACTGCCGACCATTCCTACCATGTGGTCACCACAAATGATCCAATCAGAGACTCAAACCTCACAAGAAAGCCTCAAACATGTGGTCATTATTCCAGTTGCTGAATTAGAAGTTCATCAACCTTATCACTCAAGCCGCACCGGATCTCATAAGGACACATGTGCACGTCAAGGAGCCTACCGAGCCAACCAAAATGAGTTAAGCAACAACTCAATATGTCCTAGAAACGTGACTCTTCAGAGGTTAATTACCAACTGGAATTGGGTCTATTGGAGTTCGGACCAAGCTGCAATTTATTTTACAATCTTGGTGATTCCAGACCACCTTGCCAGCGAAGCTTGTGCAGACCTACGTCCACTGTTCGGCTCAGTTCGGATCAAACACGGAGAATCAGAATATGAGGTTAATTTTTTAACACTTTCAGCTCATCTACGGAACGCCTCGAAGTGGAATCAGTTCAATTGGAGCTCAGACGAAGGAGTTATGAATTTTCCAAATCAGGTGATACCGAACATAGCCGGATTGGACATCCGCGCATTGATTGGAGGATTCCGACCGAACCATGAAGAGACAAGCTGCGAGTCCACTTGCTATGGAATCTTGGGCCAAGGTAGAAGTCCAGAGAGTTGGATTCAGCCCAATACCACATTCGGTTTGGAAGATATCAATTTCCTAAACCGGAAGATCCCCGACTTGCCTTATTTGGACATCTGCGCATTGATTAGAGGATTCCGACCAAACCAGGAGGAGCCAAGCTACGATTCCACTTGCTATGGAATCTTGGGCCAACGTAGAAGCCCAGAGAGTTGGATTGAGCCCAAGATCACATTCGATTTAGAAGATGTAATTTTCCTAAACCGGAAGATCCCCGACTTGCCTTATTTGGAACCTTGGAGCATTAAACCACAACGGCCACATTTCTGTCAACTTGTGCACGTTCTTAAGTCTCTCTCTAGCCTCCAGAATGTTCCAACGGCTCACTACTTCCTCCCCAAGCTGTCAAGATACAAGGAGCCTTCCACTTGCCTTATTTGGACAATTTGGTCATCAATTCTCCAACGGCTAGTTTTGCATTTAAATTTTACCATTTGTTTCTTGTTTTAGAACTTAGAGATACTGTTGTACGAGCCTATATAAGCTCAGTTCATTCCTCATTGTAAATCACCCTTGAACCTTGAATTAACCATTAGAAACGTTTGTTTTCTTTTTACAAAAACTTGTCTTTTGTGTTCTTGTCGTTTCAAGCTTTGGTGTGATTTCATTGCCTTTTCTGGCTGCGTTCTAGGTTGTTTGTGAGATTCAAACAGTCTGGAAATTGAATTCTTCAATTCTCCCCTTTCAGGCATATTCGGAACAAGCATCCCGACTATGTCTCTGCATAGTTGTAGCTTATCTCGTGTCACCACCTTCGTTAGCATGTCTGATGGATTCTCTTTCGTATTGATCTTCACTAGTCTCAACAGTTGTTGATCAATTGTTTCGCGTATCTAGTGATACCGAACATCAATGTGCTTTGTACGAGAATGGTACATGGAGTTCTTGCTCAAGTCTAGAGCACTTTGATTGTCACAATGTACCTTATACTCTTTAAATTCGCGTGGGTCATCGTCAATAACTCGATCGTTATTGTCGGTGGAACCACGGATTGGCATCCAGTGACCAAAAGGCTTATTCTAGTTGGAGAGGTTTTCTGGTTTCAGTTAGACACTTTGGTCAGTATTATGATGCTTTTCTTAGTAGTTGTTATGTTCACTCTCTTACTATGTTTTCTATAACTGAGTGTAAAATTTTCTCAAGCATGGTCTGTGATCGGACAGTTACCGTACCGTGTCAAAACAGCGTTGGCCGGATTCTGGAATGGTTATTTGTACTCCACGTCAGGGCAACGCAATAGAGGACCGGACAATCCACAGCCTGGGAAAGTTATTGGAGAAATGTGGAAAACCAAGTTGAAATTTTGATATTAGTAGTTTTTTATTTTATTTCTTGCAACAAAATTAAAATCAAATGACAAAAACGAAGTATATCAAAAACACAATTTGCTCTATTATTCTTCATGTAAAAAAAATTGTTTTTTGATTTTTTGTATGGTCTTGTGGTTTTTTCATTGGGAAAGCTTTGCCTAGTGTAGCTCTGATTACGTTAGAGGAATAATTTGTTCGAAGTCGGAATCTTTTGTTTTAGTTAAATTGAGCTGTCTAGTTTAGATTTATCAATTATCTCCTCCTCACCAGTCATCCCATCTCAAAATCACAATTTTTATTCCTAGTCGATTTGGACTCTTTACTTTTAAATATAACAATTGCCTCATCGGCTCCATACTGTGATTATAATCTTTACTTTTTATAAGCCGATCATATTTTATGAGTTCAGTGGAAAGACTTTTAAATGCTCGTTCCCTCAATACTTCCCAAACGAGATTTTCCAACACAACTCTTAAAATTATAAAAATGGGTTGATAAATTACACCTAATTATTATTATAGTCCACATAGTCATGGACACACAAACATTTTCATATGGATGATATTAAACACCATAGTGAATAATGAAATCAAATGATCATGAGTTCTCAAATGACGTCAACGAAATACTGTCATCTTTAATTATGAAATTATCAGATCATTATAACAAAATGTCACCACAATTTTAAATGCGACACATTTAAATGACTTAAAAAATAACACGATGAAACACACAAAAAGAAAAGAAAAACGTTAGAAAGATATTATAATGATATATATCATAAATTTATTAAATCATGGCATTTAAGATGAAAATAAATAATATCATACTGTTTTAAAAGAGTAATTTAGCAAAAGATTATTGATAAAAACCCGCTCATACGTCTAAATAAACAACAAACTATAACTTCTGAAACAATTATAGATTGGGTTCTGAGCTTTACTCGAACATGTATGGAAGTGGTCTCACGGCCATGAACGCATCCACCATCTGCAAATTGTAAAAAAGGTAGTTAGTGAGAATGATATGAATCTTGATTAATTTGAGAAACTGATGACAAGTCAAATCGGTTTTACCTCATCAGTAACGCCAGCTCGAGCTCTGCGATGTCTCTCCACCATTTCTGTTTAAACTTCAACAAGTCGACCTTTTACTGCTCCGGTTTGCATTCTCCCTTCTCCATATTCCTGAGACAAATACAATCGACCTGTTGAGACTTTTTCAGAAAATCCGGTACGACACATTCTTCCCTCTCTAATCATATACAATAACAAATGTAATGTATTTTACCTTTTTAATGTGCTCAAGTTCATAATCATTTTCAAGGAAGAAATGTAGATACTTGACTGGTACGTCTTTCTGCAAAATAAGGGAAAGGATATTACCAACAAAAAAAAAAAAAAAGACTTGGGAAAGCACTCCAAACCCTCCTACAAGAATCGGCAAAATGATTCCTAAGCCAATTAGATTTTGGTACCTCGAGGTCTGCCCCTAATTCTGCTTGCTCGGCCGCCAGGTCTTTCCCACCACTAACCGCACTGTTTACCTGCAAATAGAACCGTACCAAGTTCAGATACTGGAAGCAATTATCTGATTTCCCAAATGCTATTCCAGCAACAAAGTGACACTCAGGATTTACCTTCTTTTTAATGTCCTTTGCAGTATCAGTCACATAGATAGCGGAATTTGGATCACTAGCAGACATTTTTCCATTCTCTCCCTGCGAGAAGTGAACAAGGCATTCAATAGCTGAAAAGCATGAAGGTCTGGTGTACAAGGTATAAGCATGCAGTAACTCTAGACTACTTAAGAAAGTACTTGCCTTCAGAGCAGGAAAAAATGATGACTCAATCAAAGCAGGCTTGCAATAGCCTAACCGGGGTGCAATGTCGCGAGTCATCCTAAAATAAGGATCCTGAACGAAACCAAAAACAAAAATTGATATTATTAACACAAAAAGCAGCATAACATATTGATACATGCAGAACACAAAAGAGAGAAATTATGGACGGAAACAATAGATCTTTGAAAACAAACGTGGTTAAGATTCATGTCACGAAAACAGCACACACCTGATCAATCGCACAAGGAATCAAGCAACGAAGATTGTCCTTGCCAGGGAACAAATGTGGGAATGAGCTAGGAAAAGACGGAACTGCCTGCAAATACATGGATAACAATTATCCAATTCATATATAACAGTCTATATGCGTTAGAAATACACATGCCCGCACCAACAGGGAAAAAACATACCTGCACAGGAGGGAAACTAAGTTTTCCAATTTGATCATCATCGGTGAAGCCAAAGGTTGCCTTAGCCTAGCAAAGAAGGAAACATAAAAAATGAAAAACCAGGAAAACAAAGCAGCGCGCAGCTACATTGTGCAATTCAAGAAGATAGAAAGCACAGTCACCTTATTAACACTCAAGCAATTTGAAACCTTCACCATGTTTTTATAGAAAGCACTACACACAAGGTTTTTTCAGATCATCAGCCAGAAAAACTATAATGTGAACATCAAAACCAAAACCTAGATCGTATACAATAGAAGGGACATCTTATGAACTAGAAGAATCTTCAACAAAGCGACAGGACGTTGAGCTATGTGCATGTGGATTAACAGTAGTATTTTTACTAGAGATTCAAAAGTGACTTACCCGCCAACATAATCGAAGTCAGAGAAAATGAAAGTCTTAGTTACATCGAACCCGCAAGCGATTATATCTTTGGCATTTTCTCTGCCAAGTCTTTGACTTTCCTCTACCGTAATGTTTTTCCAGATGCATTTTTCATCGTCTGTAAGCTGTATAACCAAGGGGACCTTGAAGGCCTCTTGCAAGTATCTGCAAGCCACCGATTCAAGCATAAAGAACAAACCCTTGTATCGACCCACTACCTTATAAAAATAGGTTCAAGATCTCACATACTTTGTAAACATGAAAGGGATCAAATGTCCTAAATGCAAAGCTTCTGATGAAGGCCCTCTTCCCGTGTAGAGATAGAACTTGTCTCCTCTCTCGTAAGCATCCAAAATCAGATTGAAATCCCTAATAACCACACAGTTACAACATGCCCATCTACGCAATTCATACAAAAAGTAGTTGGATCATCAAAGAGTTAACTGAATGCCGAACCTGTGGGCGAAGAAGACACCACGGCGGAGGAATACGTGCGGTTGACGAGAAGTCAGTCTCTGAACACGATCAATCAGCGGCTCATCGAGCCTCTTGCAACCAAACTCGTCAATAATCTTATTGTAATCGACTTTTCCGCCCTTTTTGGCGGAGACTTTCCATGGATTCACCACTTGCTCCTGCTCCAAAGGGTCAGGATGATTCTCCAATTGCTCTTCATGTTGATTCACCGATTGCTCCGAAGGTTCAGGCTCCTCCTCCCAGGGGTCAGGATTCATCAATTGCCGTTCAGACTCTATCTCCGCTAGTCTCCTCAACGCTTGCTCCGAAAGTTCAGGCCCTCTCTCCATCACCATAGCGCTAACCATCCCTATCCGTTCATCGGAAAGGATTGCCACGTCGTTTACCGCTTGCTCCGAAGGTTCAGGAGCCTCCTCCCAGGGGTCAGGTTCATTCATCAATTGCGGTTCAGACTCTATCTCCGCCTGTCTCCTCAACGCTTGCTCCGAAAGTTCAGGTCCTCTCACCATCACCATAGCGTTAACCATCCCCATCGGTTCATCGGAAACGATTTCCCCGCCGTTTTTAGAGAAAACAGAACATAGATTCACCGCTTGCTCCGAAGGTTCAGGTTCTCTCTCCATCGCGCGCCTTGGAAAAAGGAATTCAGATTCGACAGCAAGTGGAGATGCGGCGGCGAAGAAGAAAACGGTGTATAAACAATTAGGTATATAAACAATTAGGTTTGCAAAGGGATGGAGCGACGAAGACAAGAATAAAATAAATTAGATTTCCCTTATATTTTCCCAAGTTACCGACTCAGTTAATATAATAAGATATAGTATATTTTTCGCCCTCCATATAATAAATAAGATATATATTTTTCGTATTATGACATGAGATATAAATTAAACTTTTCCATATTAAATATTTAAAAATATTATTTTAATTACACAGATTACTAAATAAATATTAAAATTTGAAACTAATATTTTTAATACATTTATCCGCGGATCCTAGTCTTATTATATAAAGTTTAATGCATTAAATACGATAATTAACAAGATCATGAAATGTGTCCATCGATCGATTAGATTTTGACACGGGTAAATTTTATTTTTTAAAACTTATATATTTATGTTTATCAAATAGATTATACAAATCAATATATATCAAGATTGTTCTTCAATATTAATAATACATTGATAAAAAAAAAATTAGTTCAAATAGACTCAGGTTTACATACCTAAATCATCATAGATTATAATATTTGTCTTTATATAATAAGTGTTTGTGCTCTCCTAATCTTCTCACCAAATAATTTTAAATTTCGATAATCTCTTTACGAATTTTAAACTTCGAGTTTTTCATTAAAAAATAACATCAAGTATCCTCTTATTTGATATGTAAGATAGATTACGACGATCTAATTTTAGTATTTTCATTTGTTTACTGCAAATTGCAAACCAAAAATTTGTGCCTCATTTGCTTTTTGCAAAATTTAGAAATTAATTATATGAAATTTTTTTATTAAAATTTATAATTTTATTTTGCAACTAAAAATATGAGTTTTCGTCAAAAGTTTGGAAAAATAGGTATATAAAAATAACCTAATTCAATTAAGAATTGAAAAAACTAATTATTTGGAAATATTTGACAAATTTAAATTAAAAAAATAATATAATAAAAAAAGTCAAAATAACTTAATAACGGTGAGATTATTTTATTAGTGGTCTTACATTTTTTAGTTTTTTTCTTTTTGCATATTAAAAAATATTTATAAAACTAAAAAATTCAAGGGAATAGAAAAATGAGTAATTAATTCAATTTTTTATAAAAAGATAGAGTAGTGAAGTAATAAAAACTAAATTACTTCATATATGAATAGGAAAAAAATAATTACGTGATAATATTTAAAATTACTTGGAAATTAAATAAGAAAAACAACCAAAATATTATTGTATATATGCAATATTGTATATTTCCTTTATTGTATATATATTATTGTGTATATGCAATATTGTATATTTTCTTTTTCTTCATAAACCCTATAAATTTAAAAAAATGTCACTTTACAAAAATATCACACTTTTGAAATTTTTACAAAAATATCATTTTTTGAAAATTATTTTTTCTTTATATCATTTATGTTTGGGTTAACTATGTTCTATTAGGATTTAGTTTTGAGAGTTTATGGGGGTTTAGGGGTCAAAACATTTTTTGGGTTTAGAATTATAAGATATAGACTTTTAAAACTACAATTTGTAGCATTTTTGCAAATGAACACCTCTAAGTGGCACTCTTGCAAATGAACACACAAAAAATGGCATTTTTGTAATTGCCCCTACAAATTTTATATTTTGTAGTGTTGATAACATAATTAATATATTTTTAGATTAATGATGGTCTAGATTTGGTTTTATATAGGCCATCATTAGTCAAAATTGTGAATAAATCTCTTCTATTTTTTAAGAGAATACACAGTGCTATATGTGGATTTATACATCATACCGTGTCGATATTTTATAGTGTTGATTGACACATCAAGTAGATGGTCACGCGTGTGTCTGTTGACAACACAAAATATGGTTTCTTGCAAAATTTATTGCCTTAAATAATTATAGAGAGCATAATTTACTAATTATGCAATAAAAATTTTATGTCGGATAACGCAGGTGAAGTTGTATGTTAATGGAAATTGATATTGAGCACTATGATCTCCAAATTCATACACAAAATGGCATAGCTGAGAGTTTGATTAAACAGTTGCAACTCATTACCAGAACGTTAACACTAGAGCAAAACTCTCAATTTTTGTAACATATGTAATTCTACAAAAATTAGAAGTTCTAGTTTACAAAGGAGAAATTCTACAAATCATATCTACCACAACATTAGTATATGTACTTATGAATGAATGTAACCCACTCAATGCTTAGTCATATCTTGCTAAGATGATATATGCAGCTGAAATTAGATATTAGACTTATTTGCATAAACTATAAATTATTATCAAATAACACGTTAGACATCTTGTGATTATTAATTTGCTGGTCAGAAGTACATAAAGAGGGAGTTAAAAGAGATTAGTGCGACTTTTAAAGAATGATGAGGAATTTCGTAATAAAGGTATATATATTGTCTGACTTTTTCGTGTTGAGGGACTGATTGTTTCGACAGGAAAAACAGTTTGAAATATGTCTCGACTTAATGTAAACGATGTTTTTGCTACCTCTCCGTCATTTTGCTCCATTTATACTCTGTCCGTCCTTCACCATATCAATACATCTCACAAATGATCAAATTCTCAGATAACCCTTTGTTATAAGGTGAATTTATAAATGTTCTTGTCATAAAACCATTTCTTTTTGATTTTCTGTTTTAATCGAAACAGAAGTAAAAGATAAAATAACCAAACCAAACTCAACTTATTTACGACCCAACTAGTAAAATCCGACCCGAAACTTTACCCATTCCACATAAAGCGGATAAAACCGCCCAACTCCCTCTAACTCTCAATTTCTACCAATCTGCGAACTAGAAAGTAAAGTATGTTCGAATCCATTAAATCTTTTCAATGTCAAGTAGTTTTCATCAGATTCGTACTCTAGAATTGGGTATAAATCAATTTGATTTTGGTTTTGTCTTAGATACTATGCCGCGTACAAAGAATCCATCAATGTCAGTAGATGGAATTCCTTTACGGGTTCCTTCCGCACCTACATGCGAACCGCCCTCGAGTCCATCGGATGAAGAAGAAGAAGAACAAAGGATTTCCGAAGAAGAGGAAAACGATGAAGAAAAGGTCTCGGAGGATGATGAAGGATCCAAAGGTGAAGAAGAACGAGTTTTAGATGCTGAAGAAGAGAAAAATGGTTCAGAGGAGGAAGAAGGCAGAACCGGAGACGACACAGAGGAAAATGAATCAATGGTATGTAACTCCAAACTTTGAGAGGCAAATAAAATATAATACTTGGTATGACTGGAATGAGAAAGGGATTAAAATGTAATACTTGGTATGACTGGTATAACTGGAATGTAATACTTGGTATGACTGGAATGTGTATGATTTGCATGATTCGGATGACAAAACCAAACCATTAGTACCAGATATGTACTTCAGGCGTAGCGAGTATCAGAAGAAACTAAAGCTTCCATCAAGGTGTTACCTTAAGAAGGCATTAGAGACAATTACCGAAATACTTAATGGAAATGAGATAAAATGGTTTCATGAGCATCCACAGTTTAAACATTTCTTTCACATGCGTTTGGAGAATAAGCATAAGGTTCAAGGGATGTGGATACTTAAAACAGCGGGAAGCTTGGTTTGTTGTCAACAGTGTTCCTATAAGGTATTCAATCAAAGAACACGGTATCCTCTCTGGTTTATACTGTCATATTATCCATTGGAGTTGGATAGGTTGGGCAGTTTAGCCTTTGTCAAGAGGTATTTCAAGAGAGGGTCAACCATAACGTATGAAGTTGTGGAGCATACGTTCTTGAACATGAACCCTTGTAGAGATAGGTTGAGAATGGTTATCTTGTATTTCTTAGGTTCAGTGATTGTTGGGAAGACAAAGAAAGGGAAGAAAATAACCGGTAAAGGAGCAACAAGTGTAGAGCCTTTCTTTCTCAAAGCGGTTAACGACCATGAATTGTGTCGGTCGTTTCCGTGGGGACGTTTTTCTTTTGATGACAATCTCAAGCAAATGAGTAAGTTGTTTGCTAAATTCGATGGATTTGTCACGAGAGAACAATGGGTTTATCCAAGTTTCACTATTCCTTTGGAGGTAAATCAGTAATTAAGAACCATTTACTTTGTAGATCTTAGTTTGAAATTACTAATGTATTTTGTTTAAATAATTTGTAGCTTCTGGCGTTTGAGTCGATTCCAGCTTTGAAGCTGAAGTACCGAGAGTGTATCGAAGGTACAAGATCTTATTGTTCGAGGATGTGCACGACTAGGTTCAAGAAACATTCGGTGTCAGGTTTTTCACTTGATGATTTATATGAATCACTGGGAACAACTAAGGTTAGTAATACTTAATACTCTTGTTAGTTAGTTATACTCATGTTTTTTATGATTGTATTGTAAAATCTTATAGTATTTTTTGTATAATCATAGGACATACAAAGTTTTTTGGTCCCAACTTCTGGTGAGTGAACTCTTTGTGATGAAATCTTTGATGAAGCGGAGAACGATCGAGATGTTGATGACTACATTGTTCAAAGTTGGAAGAATAGGTTTTTTATTGACAAAAATCTGGTTTTCTTCCACTCATGTATGAGCGTGATGTCCATGCCCAAGTGGCGGCTGCTGAGAAAGAGGCTGCCGAGAAAGAGGGTGCATAAAAAAGGCGGATAATGTGGAGGAAGAACCGCAGGTGGTGTCGAATGATGAAGTGGAAAAGCTAAAGAAAGACATGTTAGATCTACAAGAAGGAATGATGAAGATGAATAAAAGTATGGAAGATGGTTTTGAAAAATTGTTATACTTGATTGGTGGGTAGGATGCAAGGCTAAAGGAAGTGGAATCATTTGTGAAGTCTCAAACTTGGAATGATAGCCATTTTGATCATGTTTATTGCTCTGGTGGTGGTGGTACAACTGGTGGTGATGATGGTACAACTGGTGGCGGAAAAGGTTCCAAGGATTATGAGAGAGAAGGCTCCAAGGACAGTAAGGAAGAAGGTGACGAGGACAGTAAGGAAGAAGGTGAGAAAGTAGGTGAGAAAAAAGGTGAGAAGGATGAAGTAGTTGGTCAAAAGAGGACGAGGAAGCCATCAGATGCAAAGAAGTCTCCCTACACCACTATGATGGAGGTTAAGAAGAGGAAGAAAGCATAATTCAAGAAAGACTGATCCGGTTTTTAACTAGTTATCAAACTCTATCTATTTATATTTGATGTATGTGTTTCAGTTTTTAACTAGTTATGTACCACAACTTTGAATTGTTGTTTTGGTTTGGTTGTTGTACTGGTTTAAAGTACTTTTAATCAGAACTTATATTAGATTTGATGTTTAAGGATTGGTAAAACTGGTAATACTATGTAAGGTGGTTGTAGTGGTTGTACTGATAATACTGGTAATACTATGTATGGTGGTTGTACTGGTAATACTCGTAAAACTGGTAAAACTATGTATGGTGATTGTACTGATAATACTGGTAATACATGATAGTACTTAGACAAAAATATTTAAACAAACATAAAAGGTACGTAAACAAACACCAAAAGGTACTTAAACAAGGATCCGAGCTAATTCTCGATTCTTAAACAAACAAGGTACTTAAACAAACACCAAAATATACTTAAACAAACGCCAAAAAGGTCCATAAATTTCTCAATTCTCCATTCTTCTTCTAATTCTTCCAATCTAGTTTTGGTTAAAATAAGCTCCTCCAATATTGTATCCCTCAACTCCTTGTAAATGTGGCATTCTCCATCCTAACCTACAATTAAGTAGATATTGTTAGCAAAACGATATCAAAATAATCTCAAAATAGATAATGTGATAGGATAACTTACACGAATATCACCAAAACAAAAGTAGAATTTCATCCCAGTCTGCAACCCCATTGTTTGAGTCTTAAGCATAGCTGGTTTGCCACAGTAACATGTGGTCGGAATGCCAACAGGTGAGGGCTCCCATGTCACTAGATTCGGAGTTATATCTGCCATATAATCATATTTGGGGAGGATGAGTTCGTCATCTAAAGATGATGAGTTGCTTTTGTTGGATCCAATATCGAACTCCTCACCAAACATGTCAGTACGTTTCCATTTACCCATTTTCTATACAAGAACATATTCAAATCCTAATACAAGATTTACCAGTAATAAATCGAGTAGAGAAGAATAAATTCCGAGACAGCGGAGACGATGGAGAAACGGCAGAGACGTCGAGCTCCTGGTCGCAATGGAAAAATCTGAGAAATCCTAGATTTCGATTTGGGGAAAATTCTGTTTGTTTTTTTTTTAACTTGGAGCAAAAAATTCAAATAAAAACCCCAAACTTCGGATAGTCCCAATCAAAGTAAACCACGTTTTAAGACATGTGTGCCACGTTTTAAGACATGTGCGCCACGTTTAAGTCATATGCCATTATAGAACACATAGTTATCCCAAATATTTCAGTGTTACAAATAAAACACGTAGTTGTCCTTTTAACGTTTTATCTATTACGCAGTTATACCATGTTATGAAAAATAAATTTTCAGTTGTCCAGTTCATTTTTAAACTTTATAATACATTTCCTATGATTCCATACCATCATATTTGCAAAAACACATTTTCTCAAGTTTTCCTTCATAATGTATATGACATTAACAAACTCTTCTTAAAAGTGTAAGGTTGTTCTAAGGTGAGTGACGGGAGAATCATATATGGTATTCAAAAAATCATTTTATATTAAGTATATGATATTTTAGATAAATAAGATAATTGATCTTATCTTTGACGATTATTTTGCAAAGTTAAATTTTAATTATTTTATTATTTATTATTTGATTTTTTGCAAATTATTTAATTAATTTTGTAAAGAAAAATTAACAATTAAATGTTCATATGTCATATATAATTGAAACACATAAATAATCGAAAGACATATATAATTGAAACACATGTAAATATAAATTCAAACATAGTATTACAAATACAATAACCAGTAGTACGTAGTTGTCCAAACAGATTGTAACAATGAAAATTTCCAAATCAGACACCACTTGAGACACCTACTTCAGCACCACCACTTGGGCCACCTACTTCAGCACCACTTGGGACATCTACTTCAGCACCACTTGGGTTCTCAATGTCTGTAATTGTGGTTCTCTTATTGATGGAATCCTGACGTCATCCCTTTTTGGTTTTTCTTCTTCTTCGGAGGTAAAACATTTTTTTCTTCTATATCTGTAGGAATATTCCACTGAGAGCTATGCGACACTAGATAAATGGTCTTGCAATACATGGAAACCCACTGGTCAACGAAATATTTTAGCGAACACAACTCTTGTATCTCGATGTTATGCCTTCTCGATTCTTCCCTCATGATTTTGTACACTGCGGATATCGCATGGGCACAAGGATATTTGTCAATATCAAACGTTTTGCAACTGCATTTCTTTTTTCGAAAATCCACCATATAATGCTTCTCATCCCGTTCGACCGTACTATATTTAAGCATGTATATGTTTAGCTCAGTCGCAATCAAATGACATGATTTCGCACATCTCTCGTGCACTATCCACCTGCGGCACTAGGACCCTCCCAGAGATTCTGTAGATAACGCTATCCTTCCTATGTTTGTTAAACCATTCAAAAAATTTCTCGACTATCGCATCTATTTTAGGTAACCAGTTGTAGTATCTTGCCTCCTCAATCACTTTGTTCAGAGACTCTACACAATACTTGTGTCTTACTCCGAGAAAATAGCACCTCACCCATTTTGACACCTCAACGCTTTCATCTAGATATTCTGCTGGTCTAGGATATTGTCTTCTAAAATCATCATACCTTCTTACGAAGTCATGCTTTGAATAAACCTGAGCAATATCCCTGAACATGTGCGCAACCACTTCTTTGTTGACGTTTGAAACTTTTAGCCTTACATTTTGGGATAATGGAAGATACAATACCCATGTGTAGACTCAGGGGGTACACCTCACACACCGCCTTTATGAGGCTTGCGTTTCTGTCACTCACAAAAACCAGCTCATTACTATCCTTAATAACGGTTTTCAGAGTTTAAAAAAACCAGTTCCAACTTGCATCATTTTCACCATCTTATACAACAAATGCAATCGGATAGGTGTGACGATGAGGATCTTGAGCTGTAGCAATCATTAGCACACCACCGTAACAAGTCTTCAAAAAAGTGGAATCCACAATAAGAACTTTCCTCATCGATACAAACCCTTCAATACAAGCTCCTAGTGCGATGAATACATACTTGAACCTTCCTTCGTCATCCAACTTAACAGCTTTTTTTGTTCGAAGATTCACTTGCTCTAGGATATACAAATAAGAGTACAACTGCTTGTATCCTTCTTCTGGATCACCACACAACTCGTTAACAGCTTCATTCTTCCCCCTCCAACAGGTAGTATATGACGGTGGGACACCATATTTTCTTTGAACCACACCCATGAGATGTTTAGCACTTGGGGTCTTCATTATACCTGGATAGTCTTCTCTCAAAAGACCAGCAACTAATCCCGATGTGGATCTGTTTCTATTCTCGCTGCTTGTACTAGCACTAGCCCGAGAGCATGTGTGCGAGTTGTTGTATACTTGTACACGAAAACACTCTGAATTTTTGACCTTTGTACTCCGTAAATATCATTACACCCTTGTCTATATTGACTACATTTCAACACGTATCTATTTATCTCACTCTTGCTTGTTAAGAAGGCAAAACAACTTTTATGTGCACCTCTCTCAACAAAAGCTTTCACTTCCTTCTTATTATTGAATTCTTGACCAACTTTCAAATCCATACCATCTTCCCATTTCTGAGCAAAATGATCCCTTCCTTCCTCTTCACTTGGAATATATTCATGATCCATATTATTATCCATACTTCTATCCGAAGAGTATTCCATTCCATTATCTTCATCATCACTTGAAGATATATTTTCAAACTCTCCACGACCATCATTATCCACTGGCTCATACTGTTCTTCAAATGGTGTTTCGTAAAGAGTAAGAGCATCAGCATTGCCACAACCTATTGAACCACTTCCTCGTAATTCAAACCAACTGAACTACCTTCCTCTCTACCTGGAACTAGACCGTTACCCTTCTCCAACTGATTCTTTCTTAATACTAGAACCTTACCCTTCTCCACATGCAATACACTTCTACATTTATTTGCATCCATCGACGTTAGATAAACATAAACATCATCATTAAATTAGTCATATCAGTTGTACTCAGTGTTCCCTATTATCAGTATACCCAGTTTTGTTTCCTAAATGCAGTAGTATCCAGTAGTACCAAGTTCTACCTATTGTTTCCTAAACGTAGTAGTGCCCAATTGTTCTAAGTCTGCATTTTTCAATTCTGGCTCGAGATTCACTAATCCTCTACGATTCAATAATTGTGAGATGTTATATTATTTGATATAATCGACCTAGATACTATCGCTAACGAAAAAGATAATGAGATCCAAGATAATGGAAGATAATCCCAAATCCAATTGGATATCTTCCAACTTGCGGATTCCCCAACTTGCATTAATATCCGAGATACTAAATTTAAAACTATAACATAGTAGAACGCACTTTAATTCATTCAACTAAGGTGCTTCAATGGCGGATTGAGCTTCAATTGAACAAATGTGGTTCAATGGTGATTGTGAGGAGGATATCGCTGTAGAGAATGAAGTGGATTCCGATCCAGATTTTTTTTTTTGTTTTGTTTTTAGTTATTAGCTTAGGGTGTTTTGGTCTTTTTCCACATCACTAAAGGTTAGAAAGTTATATTATGTGTTTTTTTTTTGCATGAGAGATTTGGTGTTGAGAAAAAAGTTTTTATAAAATTTTGTTACTCTCACAAACCTACTTTCTTCTTTCTCTTCTGTCTAATCGCATTATTGAGACATCGTCGAATTCTCTAATCTTATTCCTTTTCCTAAATGAACATCGTAATCGAACACAACCCTTCGAGCATAAGGTTATCTGACCTTGGAATACTTTCACCCTTTCCATTCCTCATTCTATTGGTAATAACATGATGAATCTCTGACAAACATATATGGTCATGTCAGCCGGGGAAATAAGCATACTGAAGAAAGAGAGACATGCTATTTCGATTCTAAAATCTGGCCTAATATTCATCAAACGTTCAATTCTTTTGGCAAGATGAATAAAGAGCAACTTTTCAAACACAAGAATCATGTTCAAAACAAGGATATTAGTTACCTCAATAGAGTTGTTGCAATATAGAATTAACAGACGACAATCAATTCTCAACAGACAACAAGCAAGGTACGTAAAATAGGATATGGTCCTAGACTCCTTCCTTTACTATAGGAACAAAACATTTCATGTCTATGACTTAAAACGCAACCGCACTTAACTACAAGATAAAAGAACTTTACGTCCAACTGCTGGCTGGAACACAAGAACCGCACTGTCCCATCCATCTGATGCTGCACCAGGAACCGGAACTACAACACAAACATTAGAGCATTCGTTTTAGTTTTCAGATTCAGAGAGATGCAATACCATAAACAAGTGTATTCTAGAAACTAACCCCTAACTGTGGTAGATACAAAACGCTCTTGATCTCCTCCTCCCCTCACATAAGCAAGAGGCTATCAACATGATGCAAGCTGGTACACATCCAATGCAAGTGGAAATGCAGCCAATTAAATGTACCTTTAACTTGACCAGCCACTGGTTCGATCTTAGTTTTTCTGAGTTTTTGATTGACTGGATTGTAGTACAAGACCCAAAACGATTCTTCAATGTAATTGCTTGTGAGCACGAGCTCTCCTTTTCCAGTGAAACCGTCGAGACAAAAACCCACACCAATCTCGCCAACTGTTTCTCTCCACCCAGGAATCTCATAAGAGATTCTACGCCATTCTCCTTTAATTCCCTCCCTAGCCCACATAACCAAAACTCCATTGTTAACATCGAAATCTCCTACTGCAATTTCTCCAGAATAATTATAAGCATGAGCCTTACGATGACGATCCGCTTCCTCTGGCAACTCTATAACGGTAAACTCCTCAGACCGCAAATCAAAGCACAATAAAACAGGATCAAAATCAGGTAATAATTTGGCTCCATAGTACAAAACTCCCATGATGCATACCATATCACTTTCCACATGAAGACGACTTTTACAAACTACTGGTCTCCAAGATGCTTCTCCCACAGTCAAAACATGATACGCATGATCTCCTCTAGATGTGTCATAAATTTCTGCAGCCTTCAAGCATAAAACCTTGAATTCATCTTTAGCTTCATCGTATCCAAAACCAACTACACTCCTTTCACGGAATGGCAAGTCCGGTAAAGTCCTGAACTTTTTTAAAAACGGATTGCACAACGCAACCAGAGGTCTTATGCAAAGATAGATCCCTCGGATGGATGTAGGAGAGTAATAAGTTTCTTCTGAAGCCAAAATGATCTGTTGTTGACCAGAAGATACAAATGGTTCCTCCTCTTGATAAACAGAGTGAAACATCAAATGTGTTGCGTCTGGCTTGAACTGGAACACCACTCTAGGTCTTTTCATGGAGTGGAGAAAGTAATCATCTCTGAATTTTTTCTCGCGGACAGTGGATGCCTACTCCTTGGAGACAGCGATGAATTTACAGAGAGATTTCGGTGGCAAAAACCCACACCAATCTCCAAAAACCCGCACCAATCTCCAAAAACCCACACCAATCTCCAAAAACCCGCACGAGCTCTCATAAACTGTAAGTTTCCACATGAGATCACCAAAAATCAGTCAGATTTTGGATTATTGCAACTACGCAACTACAACTACGAGCAGGAAACACGAAAGCTACCGGATCGATACACAGAAACCCAACGTCAAATCCGAGCAAAAGGGACAAGAGAAATCGGGAGAAACTACGAATCCGAAAGCTACCAGATCCATACAGAAACCGCGAAAGACAAATCTCTATGCAATCACATAAACGGTGAAGTTGGGGTTACGATGAGAGATTACCATCGTCGCGTCTCTTGTGGACGTAACGCTTCATCTGAAAATCGCAGTATTTGGTACCAAGGTGTACATCGGTCGCTAACATCATCTGAATATCAGCTTCCCTCTGGGAGAGCGCCGGAGCTCCTCCGTTCGCCGCCATTGTTCTCGTCTCTCCGTTTCTTCCTCTCCTCTGAGAAACCCTAAAAAAACCTCTAGTCAAGAAAATAAAGGATTTTGTGTTATATAGTTGGGTTTTTAAGCCCAAACAAAAAACGAAAAGATTATCTTAAAAGTAAATTTATTTACTTTTGAAATTAATTAATGAGTCGAATTAAATGGATTTTTTTTTTTGGTGCGGAATTAAATGGATTATGACAACAGTGTTTATGAGTTGCATATACATACACTACTTATATATGTATTTGGATACATAAATTTCAATATGAATAAAAAAATTATCCAATTATTTTTGTTTGTTTTGTCCACTAACAAAGAATTGGCTGCTATGCCTATATATACGTTTCAGTATACAAGATTGCCAAGAATTCCTAGCAAGAAAAGCAAATCATGCGCTAGCTTTATCAGTACTACATTTTCCGAGTAAAAGCTCTTCTAGCTAGTTAAAAGAGTTAGAAAGATTTAACTTATTTTCTAAATGTTTAACTCATTTTCGACTACAATCAATGAAGGATATAAGTTTTTTTTTTTCATCGGAAATAAGGATTCCTGTTTCGTGCTAGCGAAACTAAGTTTTCGACTATAATCAGTGAAAATTTCCCAATGAAGTTTTCATCGCAAATAACTCATTTTCTGACTACAATCAGTGAAGAATTCCCAATAAATTGATATTGTTCTTTACACCTAGAAGGGTCTTTATCAAAGATTCTTACCATGAGGCCATTGGATACTATCACTAAGCAAAATATCTAATTAACCATTATTACACCTTTGTATCTATAGAAACACAAGAAACACAAATCTCTGACAAGCATATATTCTCATCTTACAGAACATGCATTGCTAACACAAGTCAGATGTGTATGCTAAGTTCCAAGAAGATAGCTGAAAGCTAACCTTTAGGATTCCAGGAACACTGCTGCAGACCAATCACCAGAGAAACTCTTTAGTGCGTGAAAAAAACTGTACTTCTCCAAGCTTTAAATTATTTCCTGTAAAAACAACAACGATTTGGTCCATGAACCCAAAAATGGCAAGGCAGCAACTAGCATCCTCAAGAGCAATGGCTTTTCTTTCGAACTCTTGCTTTGGACGAGCATTCTCGTTTCATAGATTGTCATTTCTCATCTCCCTTTACGTATCTAGATCATCCCATCCCCATGCTTGTTGGGGTCAAAACTCCCCTCGGCTGAAATTACAAGTAAAATTGACTGTTATTTAGTGGCGAGCTGACTAAGCAATGTCTTAGTGGCGAGCTGACTAAGTCAACGTCTCAGTGGCAAGCTGACTGGCTTGATTGTTCAATGGAGAGCTGACTAGCAGATAACTTACCTTGGTAAGCTAAGTCGAGTGGCGAGCTGACGAGTCGGAACAGCGGGCTCACCGGAATTCTCTAGTCATTATATAGCAACTTAAAACGTGCACAAGTTGGACCAAGTTCAAGCTATACGAAGGTCATGGCGAGCCCAAGATCAGCAATGACGAAGTGGAGAGCCCAAATGGTGATAAGGCCCAAACACAAGACGGCGAGGTCAAGCCCAAGAGATGTACGAGACAAGCCCAAAGTCCATGCGAACGGAGTTCCAATTAGGACCGACTTTGATAATAGGAAATCCCGAGAAATTAGGGATCTTTCCTTATCTCCGTAGGGTTTGGCTTAGCCGACCCGAGGCTTGTATTTATACTCTTGTAATTCCTCTGCGAAAGAGGCCCCGGAACTTTGTACTCAAACACCTCGCAAAAATCAATAAAAGCTTTCTCTTAACAGCAAATTCATCTTGTTCCTGTGGTTTTAACTCAGAGATCTCAGCTTTCCTTTAAAACCCTTACAAATTCAATTGTGTTGGTTTCACCTTCCACAATTTGGCGCCGTCTAAGGGGAATTCTGAGATTTTCTTACACGAAAAGAACCACTCGACAAGCGATCCGACGAGATGTCTACCAGCGACGATATCGTTAACCCTAGCGGCGAGGAGAACGTTACCGGCGACGCTACCCCCCAGGATCAGAGCGGCGGCAACAACTTTCGTCTCCAAGATAAGAGCGGCGACGACAACTCCGGTCATGACAAGGACGCTACAGACAACGTTGGTCCGAACCAAGCTACTGGAGCGACGGCTGCGACGCCCGAATTCCTGAACGAGATGAAGGCGATGATGGAGTTGCTTCTCAAAAAGTCGGCAGAGCAGGATGCGCGAAACGAGGCCATGGACAACGAGCGAAGAGCTTCGGTAGTGGCAAGCCGAGCTCGAGGAGGAAGAACAGGCCGGGTCCCGCGATACACGCCGCGCATCGATCCCACAGCGTTGAACTTCTCTACGCCAGGCGGTGAGCAGAGAATCCCCGGGCTACCTTCAACGACTCTAACATCTGGTACTGGCGAGCCGAGCGCAACGGCGAGCGGACCATCGGACAAAACTCCACCGGTGATTAACTTGGAAGACGATCCAAACGGCGGGCACAATTCTCAAGGACGAGGCATCTCTGGAGAGCCGTGAACTCACGCTCGGCAAGACAGCTTCAACCCAGAATTCACCGAGGAAGAGAACATCCGCTGGGTAGAAAGATCCCAGCTCGACGAGGAAAGAAGGATTCTGGTCCAAGCCCAGAAAGACGAGATGGCGGCTATGAGGGCTGATTTGGACCGAGCCGCTGCTAATCTGAAGGATGTTCAGTCACAGATGCATCGGGCAACCAGCAAGGCGCCTGAAATTAACAAAGTTCTCGAACAGACGCGAACTACCCCCTTCACAGCTCGAATTTCAGCGGCAAACGTCACTGATCCGGGAAGATTTAAGATCACCCCTTACGAGGGGAATACTGATCCAAAGGACCATCTCTTGACGTTTGCAATAGCAACAGGGCGAGCTAACTTCAAGGAGCATGAGAGAGACATCGGCAAGTGTCTCCTATTTGTCGAAAGCCTCAAGGGACCGGCCCTCCAATGGTTCGCCAAGCTGGAAAGGAACTCAATTGACAATTTTGACCAGCTCTCCTCTGCGTTCTTGAAGCACTACGGAATTTTCATGGAACGCAGAACATCCGATGCCGACCTCTGGACCATGGTACAAGGACAGCACGAATCCCTTCGGAGTTTCATCGAACGATATAAAACCGTCCTGTCCAAGATTGAAGGACTCAGCGATAAGTCAGCAATAGAGGCTTTGAAGAAAGCTTTATGGTTCGAGTCAGACTTTCGGAAGGAAATTTCCGTGAACGAACCATCTATAATCCAGGATGCTTTGCACCGAGCCACCGGATTCGCGAAGAACGAAGAAGAGGTCCGGATACTAGCTCAGAAACACAGCAAGGCAAAGCAAAACAACAATCCCGCCCAAACCGCGAACACTCAAGTTGCTAAAAAGCACAGTAACCAAGGAACCGGTTTTGTCCAGCACGAAGGAGGTTTCAAGGGTGCTCATAATTTTCAAATCGACGCCCCTGGTTACGGCCGGGGCCGAGGTCGAGGCCGCGGACGAGGCGATCGGAGCAACACTTGGGTAAGAGGCCAAAGCAGCTACGACGAGACGGCCTACTGCGAGCATCACCGCATCTTCGGACACACAACTGCTAACTGCCGCGGCTTAGGGTTAAAGCTCGCCGCTCGACTTGCTGCCGGCACTCTCAAAGGAGACATCGACCTTAAAGATTTTGAGATAGCAGAACCTGTTAGCGACGAACCAGAACCCGCCGCTGACGTCCATCCAAAGCGAGGACGAAGAAATGACGAGCCAGACCAAGGCGGACCTCGCCAACGAATAAACTTCATCATGGGCGGTTTTCGTCACTGTGCTGACACAGTGACTGCGATTAAAGCATATCAGCGACGCGCTGACGCAAGTACCAACTTTCCAGCACCGTCAAAATTCTCCAACGATGTAATTATATTTGCAGAGAAGGAAACAGAAGGCCTTGACCACCCACACAACGATCCTCTCGTAGTCCAGCTAATCGTGGATGACCGTGACGTGGCGCGTATATTAATCGATACAGGCAGTTCCGTCGATGTAATTTTCAGAGATACCCTTCAACGGATGAGTATCGACCTCTCCAGGATCCGATCTTCGCCAAAACCGATCACAGGTTTCTCTGGAGAGACCACAATGACTATGGGAACCATCAGCCTTCCTGTTCGAGCTGGCAACCTGACAAAGATTGTTGAATTCTCTGTCTCCGACAATCCAGCTATCTACAATATGATTATGGGGACTCCCTGGATCAATTCAATGAGAGCGGTTCCGTCCACTTACCACCTATGCATCAAATTCCCAACTCCTGAAGGCATTAAAACAATCTACGGCAGTCAGAAGGAATCCCGTATCTGCTTCTTAGCGGAGCATAAACTCCGAAATCCCGCGGCCGATCACACTAAAGAGGGAAAGCGAAAGAAGATGAAAACAGATCGCGAGCAGCTCAAGGAAGTTACCCAAATCTTATAGCAATTACAGCTCGACGAGGACCGCAGAAAGGAAGGCGACCTTGTCCTTCGCGAGGTCTTTCAGAATACAGCAGAATATAATGCCGGTAAACTTGGAGCCAATTGGGAAGGACCTTACAAAGTTACTAAGGTCGTCAAACCCGGCGTCTACGAGCTCGCCAACATGGCGGAGGAACCAATACCGCGTTCTTGGAATGCGCGACATCTGAAACAATACTTCCACTAAGACAATCCACACACTTGACATGAACTACGGACGGCTTGATCCCTACAAAGGGTACGTAGGCAGCTCGTCTTCGGATGGGTTCAGCTGTCCCCCCTCCCAAAAAGGGGGGGGGGAGTGGGTGCGTATACTCATATACTCCCAATTCTAATAAAGCTTTTCTTTGCAATATATTGAGTAGAATGCATTCACACTTCATTTTACACCTGATAACACATCGTCTAAGTCTTTGCCAAAATCAGACATTTCACACAACACTTTTGTTGCTGCTGGCCACAGTAACATGCTTTCCACGAACCTTCTTTCAGATCTGACTTCCACATCCTTCGCAGGATTGAAACAGCGCGCTATATAAATGCATGTGCTCATTATCGAGCGGGTATGTTCAAAGAGAAACGTATGCGTAACCCGAAATGATCACTCGAAACCCAGCTACCTAACCGTTGGTTACATCGCTACGTGGTCGTTATCGAGCGGATATGTTCAAAAAGGAATATATGCGTAATCCGAAACGATCATGCTAAACCCAACACTCAAATCGTTGGTCGAAACGCGATAGCGTGTTCACTATTGGAGCGGGCCTATTTAATCAGTTCGCCCGTAAAACCATTTTGAACATCAGAAAACCCAGTATACTTAAACATTGATCTGGAACAAATATCAAATGGTCTTTCATCGGCAAGTTGAAGAAAACAGCTTTGTCGAATATCATTCTAATACAAACCGAATCGTCATTAATCATCTTGCATCATCAACTTTACATGCAAGGCAAAAATCACAAGTCCAGATAAAAACTGAGCAGAAAAATCTAAGTGCTTAATATCCGAAAACAAGAGCAAAAGCAAATAAAACGATGAAAAGAAACTAAGGAACAACTGTCTTCGCCTCGGCTCCCTCGACTTCCTTCATCTCTTCATCAACAGCAGCCTTCCTCTGGTCCCTTCTCTTCATCCCCGAGATTCACATCGCAGCTCACCATCACTTGAAGCCCAGCGGCAGCATCCTTTTGCACCGACTCCACGAATTCATCCATGGACTCGCCTGAAAAATCCAAAGCCACATGACCGGTCTTCGCCACCGACGGATCGGCCAAGTCTTCAATCGGCGTAGACTTTCCTGATCGTTCCTTGGTGGCAAACTCGGCGATTCCAGGGTTACCACGATTCGAACCAGCAGGCTCGCCAACCCCAATGCTTGCTGCTAGACCATCGGTAGTAGACTCAAGAGTGAGGGCTTTGTCCATCTCCGACCATAGCTGATTAAAGCGTTCACCCGCATCCTTAACATTTTCCATGACGCCGAGAACGTTCTTCACTTCGTCGTCAAGATAGTGAGCGTCGGGCTTCTGAAGCATGGTCAAAAGAGCGAGGTTGCTCTTCATCTCGTACAGATCCCTCATGCCGACGAGAGCCTCACTGTCAATCTCTTCGAAGCATTTACGAGCTTTCGAAGCCCTCGCGTAAAACCTACTTGTTATCTCACGCTTCGCCCCCACAACGGCTGCGCCAATCTCCGCCTCTTTAAGTCTGACAGCTTCTTCCAGATTTTGCTCGGCCTCTTCCCAGTTTCTTGTGGCGTTTGCGATCGCCTTATCTTTTCTCACCGAACGATTTTCCAACACCTTGATCTGATCATCGGCGAGTTTCAGCTTGGCCTGGAGATCGGCGCACTCTTTCTCGACCACCTCGCGCTTTCGGTTCGCCTCATTAGCTTCTACGCGGGCGTCCTCGCATCGCTGCTTGTTCAGATTAAGTTCGCCCTGATAATCTTTAGCCAGTTGGTTAACATGGGCGGTGAGCTGCGACAAAATCCACACATAAGTTACCAAACGAGGGGCAAGAGCGGCAAATCCAATAAAAAAAAAAGCTACCTTAACTGCCCGGAGTGCTACCTCGCCATAGACATCCGTGAATTCCGGAGAGGCGTGGTCCACCGGATTCATTCCAGGTCGGCAAAACTGGGAAATTGCGCGAGCTGCGGCAACCGGAGTGGTGTAAGGATCGTTGGGGGCCGGCGACGGAGCGTTAACACCCTGCGAAAACCACCAAAGGCAAACATATTCATACAAATAAATAAAAAGAACAAGACTCGGCTAAGTGACGAGACGCTGCTGATGCCAACCTAAAAAACGGGCTCGGTAGAGCGAGACGTGGAGGAAGGCGCGATTTTCTTAACGGCTCGGTCCTCGGTAGGGAAGTCAGCTGGACGTTTGGAGCCCTGAGCCTGCTCCCGAGACTTTGCAGTACCTTTGGTTGGAACTGCGGTTCCAGTTTTCCCTTTGCCGGCAACCTCGGCGCGACCCTTCGCCTTCGTGTCCGGCTTGCCTACAGGGCCTAAGGCCAGCACAGCCGACTTGTTTTTGGTTTTCGTCAAAGCAGCGGCGATGGGCTCGTCATCAGTACTCTGAGCGGCCGATCCCGCTTGAGCCTGGTCCCCGACTCTCGGCTCGTCTTTCTTCTTCTTCTTCTTCTCTTCCCTCTTGGCCTGGAGCTCGGCTTGTTTTTTGGCCTCCGCTTCTTGTTGTTTCAAGAACTCGGCCCTTTCCCTCCAACTCGTATCCTTCATCTTCTTCATCCTGGAATGAACGTCTTCTTCTGATGAGCTTGAAGCAGATAAATTTGAAACTGACAAGCCCGCGTGGAGAGCTCTGGCTTTCTCAACTCGCCGAAGAGAGAAGTGCTTCGACCAATCACACCTTCGTGCTGCAAGGGTTTCGCTTAGGGAGAAGACACCTTCTGGACACTTCGTAAACGGACGAGGAACTGCAAAACAGATAAAAATAAGAGTTAGGTTAAATTCGAATAAATACACATACGCCCCGAAAAACTCGACGAGCCGGGCCTAAAACGGGCAACGCGTCGGCTACCCATTCGTTGCCAGCTCGTCTTAATCAGCTCGACACCATTTCCTAACGTCGCCTCGCAAATCGGTACATAGAAATAAAAGTCGATCCATTGCCGATCTTTGCTTGGAAATCCCTTAATGATGCGACGACCCTTCTTGTTCGACGCATAATAAACAAATTTGTTTTTCGGAGAGGATTGTCTGAATTCCAGAAGGTTCAACAAATGGTAGGCATTAATGTCCTCATCGCACTCATAGCCGCGAACGAGAATTCCAACAATATGACAGATTCCTCGAGGAGTAATCTGGGATATAGATAGCTCAAGCTCCTTCAAAAATTTCAACATAACATACGGGATTGGAAACCATAGAAAGCAGTCGCGGAAGTAGCTCTCGTACACTGTAAAAAATCCTTCTGGAGGCTCATCAGCTCGGCAGTCAAAAGAGGGTACCAATATTTCAATATCTTCAGAAAAATGGCAGCTCTCCTTCAAATCGCGAAGAGAATCCTCAGTCGAAAGGGACGAACCAGGCGGATCAGGAACACTCCTTTTGACTCGGCATTTCTTCTTATATGGCTGAGACGGTCCGGCTAGGCCAAAGACCTGTTTGTAAGCCTCGGTGTGTACAGCTGTTTCGAATTCATTCGGCTCGCTCTTCACTTCAAGAAGCTCGAGCTGATCCGGTTCGGCA
Source organism: Arabis hirsuta (assembly GCA_964056655.1). Lineage (NCBI taxonomy): Eukaryota > Viridiplantae > Streptophyta > Magnoliopsida > Brassicales > Brassicaceae > Arabis > Arabis hirsuta. Next base: position 27,157,582 of record OZ053308.1, read on the forward strand.
GCGTCCATTCTCGATTTAAAAAGACCGGCTACAGAGTTGCCAGAATCTCCAAAACTTTCATTTCTTTCTCCTTCATCCGGTATAGCTTTGGCATGAGGACGAAGCCAAGAGGACACAGATCTGGATTGGGCCTCGGCATCCCGCTTCGAACTTTCGGAAGACATTACGATCGCCAAGATGATCGCGAATCTCTGCAACTTGCCTCAGTCGAATCACGAATCGGTCACCTCGACAAAAGAAGACGAATTGCCTCAACCAAGACTCAGATTCGACGAGAAGAGCGAGCTCGGCATAAAATAACTTTCGCCTCGACGAAATGTGGCTCGGCTCGGTCAAAATTACAAATTTTCGCCTCGGCGAACGGAGACGAATCGCCTCGGCCAAGACTCGGAATTGATGAAAAAGGCGAGCTCGGTGTGATTCTCGCCTTACTTCAGAGCGATTCCACTTCACCTTAAGGCGATTTAAAACAGATCGGACGACAGAAGCGATTGATGAACTCCGACAAGAGAAATGACGAGACGATCACGACGTCGACGACGAACGACGAGACAAAAGAGGCGGCGACGCGGCGTGTATTGGGTGTAACCCTAGAAGACCTAGACAAATAATAAATAAAAAAGGGGAGAGAAAGAGAGAGTTTTCTACCTTTGGAAATTGGAGGAAATAAAGTTATGAGAAAAATGAGGGAGAACCGAGTATGAATAGGCAGTTGAAGCAATGAATGAGGGCATCGTATCTCGGGAACTGGTGACAGATAATTTTGATCTTTGCCGAGATTGAAATTCTAGCTGACCCGACGCGATTTGACGAGATATTACATTAAGACGAGCCGAATAGAAACACTTGCCAACCACTTCGGCATAGCATAATTGTAACAAAATAAGTTGGGCTCGTCCTGCTTATTCAAGTCAAGATGAGCTCGTCGGCTCGTCCTGTCCAACCAAATCGAGATGACCCATGGCGAGCTCGCCTGTCTTTAACAAAAGGGCGACATGACGAGCCCGCCAACATCGTCAACAGATTGGGCTCGCCCAAAGCAAAGCAAAGCACAAGACTGGGCTCGCCAACAGATTGGGCTCGCCCAAAGCAGAGCACAAAACTGGGCTCGCCAACATATTGGGCTCGCCCAAAGCAAAGCACAAAACTGGGCTCGCCAACAACAACAAAAAAAAAAACAAAGAGAGAATGGTTAGGCTCGCCCAAAACAAGTTGGGCTCGCCTACAGGAAAGATGGCGAGCCGAAAGCTTTAACATTACAAGGTGAGCTCGCCATCCTCGAACAAAACGAGTGAACATGTCCCAATAAGCTTGCCTCACCAATCTTAAACCAAAACAGATTAGGCTCGCCAATTCCAAAGGAAACCGGAACCATATCATGGTTTCGTCAGCTTCCCAATAACCAAGTAGTCTTCAGAAGAAGAGCTCGGCACAAATTTCAGCTCGGCATCGCATTTGCCTGTTCAGTAGTCTTTAACTCGACATTATCCTGACTAATAATGCCAAGCTGGGGGGCTAACTGTTGGGGTCAAAACTCCCCTCGGCTGAAATTACAAGTAAAATTGACTATTATTTAGTGGCGAGCTGACTAAGCAATGTCTTAGTGGCGAGCTGACTAAGTCAACGTCTCAGTGGCAAGCTGACTGGCTTGATTGTTCAATGGAGAGCTGACGAGTCGGAACAGCGGGCTCGCCGGAATTCTCTAGTCATTATATAGCAACTTAAAACGTGCACAAGTTGGACCAAGTTCAAGCTATACGAAGGTCATGGCGAGCCCAAGATCAGCAATGACGAAGTGGAGAGCCCAAATGGTGATAAGGCCCAAACACAAGACGGCGAGGTCAAGCCCAAGAGATGTACGAGACAAGCCCAAAGTCCATGCGAACGGAGTTCCAATTAGGACCGACTTTGATAATAGGAAATCCCGAGAAATTAGGGATCTTTCCTTATCTCCGTAGGGTTTGGCTTAGCCGACCTGAGGCTTGTATTTATACTCTTGTAATTCCTCTGCGAAAGAGGCCCCGGAACTTTGTACTCAAACACCTCGCAAAAATCAATAAAAGCTTTCTCTTAACAGCAAATTCATCTTGTTCCTGTGGTTTTAACTCAGAGATCTCAGCTTTCCTTTAAAACCCTTACAAATTCAATTGTGTTGGTTTCACCCTCCACAATGCTCTTAGAATCAGAATCTCCTACCATCCTTGACTTGTATCCTCCCTTATCCACACCACCACCCTTTAACTTTTGATGGATTTTATGTTTCCAACATGTCCATACCTTTTCCCGAATCATCCAATGATGACCCAGGACTATCATCGGGTGCCCAACCATATTGCAGCACCATGCGTGTTGCAATCTGTCGCAAGCCGAAAATAATAATCATAAGGTATCGCTGACAACTCCCAAGTACCTCTAGCAATTCTACACTGAAACAGTACATGGCATACAGTTTCCAGTTCTGATCGACACGATCAGCATAACAAATCAGTTTGGATTCCCCGAGAGCGCAGTCTCTCAGACACCTCAAGTGCACCAGCTAATGCTCTCCATAAGAGATGCCGGATCTTTGGGAGAGTTTTAATTTTCCAGACCGTAGATTTTTCTCTCGTGGGGAGAGGGTAGATGGGGAAACATCTGCATATCTGGCAGCAAATCCATCAGCTTGTAACCACTTTGAGAGGTGAAGAAGCCCCAAGCAAACGAGTCTTTCAATCTGGTCGATACCTTTATCCTTAAGCAGCTTCTTAGAAACACCAACAGAGACTAAAACGACCATGTCCTTCTTTGATCCAGACCAGCAGCCCAGACAGCATGTGGGAACTTTGTCTCCCTTGTCCAATTAATGCCTCATCCATTTGCTTATAATTTCGTGTTGTAGCCGTAAAAACTAAGTCGTCCTGTTTCTCAAAGCTGCATAGGTAGAAATTATAAATTGGAATGAGAACGAAAAATTTTGACAAGAAAAAGGAGAAGCTCCTTGGGTTTATAATGCACCAGTTCATATTTCAATAAAAGGTGATGCTTTGAGAAACCGCTATGAATGCTGCAAATCTGGTCTTAATTTTTAAATCAGCAAAGAAATGGGCTCTTACCTATAAAGTTCAACAAGAAGTTGGTTAATAAAAGATTCATGGTCTTGCTGTTTTGTATGTACAAACTTCCCACGTAGACTAGCAAAGAGGTCAAAATCCTGCACAAATATGATTACAGGTGCCTAATCATCACACTAAACAAATGAAACTGGTGCTACATAAGACTCAAAATTTAATATCTATAAAAATGATGAATCAAGAAAACAAAGCAGCTAACCAAGTTCCCTGACATTTGCTGCACTTTGACCAACCCATAGTCTAGCCTCTAACTCTTGAGCTTCAACATTGACAACATGCACTCTTGCTTCGGCTGCAATAGCGAGCGCCAGTGAAATGGAAACACCACCGCCATCACAATGTCATCATTTAGATTCCTTACTCTCTCTCTCTCGAATACAGTAGCCTTCACGGTTGATTCAACTTGAGTCTTCCTCAATGCAGTCTAGGCTCGAGAAACCACCCTTGTAACCAACAGAAACTGTTGCTGAAGACTTGCTAGGTCGGAGATGGGTATCCACATCAGATGAACAGAAGTTGGGATTCCACAAGCAAACATTTTGAGGTAGAGAGTATCAAACCCTCCAAATTTCTCAAATTGGCCAACCTTGATGTCAACGAAATACTTCTTGTCATCTCCTTTTAGGCAATATCATATGCTCTTTCTTTGAGCGTTCACTAATATCTTTCTGCAGCGTCTCCTTCTCCACCTTTACTGCATCCAAAGCCGTTCCCACTTGAGCAACATCTCCCTTTTCCTTCCTGACCTTCTCAACACTCTTCAACAGAACCGAGACTGTCTCCAACAGCCTCCGAGTATAATCCGAGAACTCATGATCAATTGATTTCAAAACCAACTCTTTTTCTCTAACTTTCTCTTTCTTTTTTCTTCCATAGCTAAAGACTGAACTGGTGAGCTAAAGGCTTAGATACAAACTCTATTCGCTATACCCAGACGACGGCACAAGCTCATTTCCTTCTTTGAAAACAAACAGCACACCTGATCAATCGCACAAGGAATCAAGCAATACGATCTTCACCGGAAAAGCCAAAGATTCAGACTCTCTCTCTTATCCACCACCTCCATCGCCCACAAGAAGAAGAAAAACCTAGAAAAAGGAAGTCAAATTCGATTGATTCCAAAGACAAAGAGAGCTAAACGGTATTGTTTATGAAGGTACCTATGGAGTTCCCGACGATAAGACGGCGAAGGATTGCGAGTGGAGCGTTTTAGGGCGAGGCAGATAACAAGGTTTTTGTAACCATTTCAGAGTCGGAATATTTCGTTTTAGTTAAATTGAGCTGTCTAGTTTTAGATTTATCAATTATCCCCTCCTCACCAGTCACTCATCTCAAAATCACAATTTTTATTCCTAGTCGATTTAGGCCCTTGACTTTTAAATATAACACTTGCCTCCTCCTCTGCCCCAGGCTGTGATTATAATCTTTACTTTTTATAAACCGATCATGTTTTATTAGTTTAGTGGAAAGGCAATCAACACTTTTTATAATCTTTAAATATAACACTTGCCTCCTCCTCTTGGGAGCTATAGCGGTCAATCAACGTCTAGCATTTCGACACCTACAACAAGACCGATATTGTCCGAAGTGTGGTGATGTAGAAGAAACCATTAACCATGTCTTGTTTACATGTCCCCGACTAGATAATGTTGGACACTGTCACAAGTCCCGCATCATAATTCGGTGTTCCCGTCCGATAGTCTGTGGAGCAACTTTGATTATCTTCTCTCTCGCGTACCCAACCGCCAGGAATTCAAGGAATATGTGAGATGCTACCCCTGGATAATTTGTTACCTCTGAAAATCACGTAACGATAAAGTATTTAGGAACCTGGAGAGGTCACCCCCGGACATCCTAAAACTTGCCCGAACGGAAGCTGCGGCCTGGCATTTAACGTTGGAAGAAGCGACATAGGAAAGAGGAGTACAAATAACTCCAGCCCAGACAATGCCACGGGCTGTTTTCACGTGCTTTGTTGATGGGTCCTGGAAGGATGGAGACCCCAGGAGCGGGATCGGATGGACGCTTCAACTACAAGATGCGGAAACGGATCTCTTAGGACTCAAAGGGATGCACAAGGGATCCTCTCCCCTACATGTTGAACTGCATAGTTTATTATGGGCCCTCCAATGCCTGCGGCAGAAAGAACGATATTATGCGTTGTTCGCTACGGATTCACAGGAGCTAGCTGCAATGATACTGGAACCGGATAACTGGCCACGATTCAAATAAGAGCTAGAAGAATTCAAGATACTTCGAGCGTGGTTCCCTGACTTTACTCTTCAGTATTGTCCCAGGAAACGAAATGGAAATGCTGACTTATTAGCCCGGATCGCTCGAGCTCGAAAATTAGTATTTTCTCATGTTAGCACGTCTACCCCACACTGGTTCCCAGACACGAATGTGTTTGGTTGAATAAGGAGTATCGTGTTTTGTGACAAAAAAAAATGCTCCAAAGGAGATTTTCCAAAGCAAAACTCTTAAAATTATAAAAGTGGGTTGATAAAGCATACCATTAACACCTAATTATAACATAAAAAAATGACAGAGCGAGAGAATGAGACAGAGCGAGAGAATGCGACAGTGAATAAAGACAGCCGGAGAGATGAGGTAATGTTGGATGCTTGTGCAAGGGGAAGACCACCTGATATCGCCGGGTCGTGGGTTTCTAAGGTCACGGGTATGAATAGCGGTGGTATGCCGGTCCCGGAGAGGTTGTTGGATGATGCCTTCGTTTCTCCACGGTTGAGAATGGAATTCCCCAATGGTGTGGATGGAGAACCAAAGATAACAGTAGACAATGAAGTGATTGAAGCAATGAACGGTTTATGGAAACAAACCATGATAGTGAAGGTTTTAGGAAGACACCTAACCATCTCGGCCTTGAGCAAGAAACTAAGGGAGTTGTCGAATCCTAAGGGTGCGATGTATGTCATGGACCTACCTCAGCAGTTTTTCATGGTTCGTTTTGAGAGGGAAGAATAGTACATGGCAACGGTTACGGGAGGGCCATAGAGGGCTTTTGGAAGTTATCTTAATGTGCAAGCTTGGTCTCCGGAGTTTGACCCTCTCAAAGATGAGATCGTCACGACTCCAGTTTGGGTGAGGCTATCCAATATTCTGGTCAATCTCTACCATAGATCGATCTTAATGGGTATCACTAGTGGTTTGGGAAAGCCAACTAAAGTGGATGTCACAACTCTAAGCTTTGAGAGGGCGAGATTTGCAAGAGTCTGTGTGGAGGTGAACTTGTCTAGACCCTTGAAAGGGACAATGTTAATCAACAATGAACGATATTTTGTTGCTTACGAAGGTCTATCAACCATTTGCTCGAAGTGTGGGATGTATGGGCATTTGATTCACTCCTGTAGGAGAGATCCTGTGGAACGCCTAGGTAATGGAGTTCCGTCGTAGGTCGAGCTGAGTTCTATTGGACAGGCGAAGAAAATCAATGGTTTTTCAGTGGTCATGCGATCGGGTAGGTTGACGGAGAAAGTGTTGGTTCCGGTTGTTTTTGAGGCAGGTGGGACCAGGAGAGCAATAGGAAAGAACCTAAGGGGGAAAAGAAAGTCAAAGAGCAAGTGGATTTGAGTGTTTCAAATTGCTTTGGTGAGTTGGAGGTTGAGGAGGTTGATATCCCCTCCTCACCAGTCATCCATCTCAAAATCACAATTTTTATTCCTAGTCGATTTGGGCCCTTTACTTTTAAATATAACAATTGCCTCCTCCTCGGCTCCAGGCTGTGATTATAATCTTTACTTTTTATAAGCCGATCATGTTTTATTAGTTCAGTGGAAAGGCTTTTAAATGCTCGTTCCCTCGATACTTCCCAAAGGAGATTTTCCAACACAAAACTCTTACAATTATAAAACTGGGTTGATAAAGCGTGTACCATTGACACCAGATTATTATTATAGTCCACATGGTCATGGCCACACAAATATTTTCATATGGATGATATTAAACACCATAGTGAATAATGAAATCAAATGATCATGAGTTCTCAAATGACGTCAACGAAATACTCTCATCTTTAATTATGAAATTTTATCAGATCATGATAACAAATGTCACCACAATTTTGAAATGCGAAACATTTAAATGACTTAAAAAAATAACACGATGAAACACACAAAAAAAAAAAACGCTAGAAAGATATTATAATGATATATATCATAAATTTATTAAAAGTTTAGAGAGATTTTCAAAGTCTCACTGAATTAGTGAGACGTTTTTTCACCGTAGTCTCAATTATTTATTATTATTAGATGATACTCTTAGAGATGATGGTCTACGACATCTTCTGGTGATTAATTTGCTGATCATGAGTACATAAAGAGAGAGTTCAAAGAGATTGTGCGGCTTTTAAAGAATGTTGAGGAATTTCGTAACAAAGGTATATATTGTCCAAAAGGTGTTCGTTCTTCTTCATGGACCTCCCGACAAAATCGTGAGCCTGGGCATGTTCTCGGTATTGGTTTCAAGAAGATTATGAAGCTCACACAAAAACCACATCCAATTCTCATCATTTTCTTCATCTACAATCCCAAACGCCAATGGAAACAATGCGCCGTCACCATCAAATCCAGTATTTTTTTTGGTGTATAAAGTTAATCACTTGTTTCGACCCAAAAAAAAAAGTTAATCACTCGAAGGACCAAAATGTTATACAAATTTTGTTTCTAGTGAAAGACTTATCAAAACGAAACTCAAATATGGTTTTCATCCTCTTTACTTTTGCAACACAACTTGGTATTGTTTGGACCGTCTCTATTATATATGTAAATGAATCATCATCAAAACTTAATTCAAAGGTTGCTTTCAAATTTCTAAACATAGAAAGAAGGATTCTCGTTGTAAATGTTCTAACATTTCAAGAATTGATTCATCATTTCAAATATCTAAATAAAATAGACAATTAAAAGTCCTTGATGAGAAGTTGCAAGCAGAGCAGCCAAAATAGTGTTTCATCGGGTTACTCGAACATGTTTGGGAGAGTTCTCACGGCCATAAACGCATCCACCATCTGATAACCATTAGTATTTTGTTAAAAATTGTAAAAACCAATTAAAAAGAATCGATTTATCAGTTTAATTAAACTTGCAGTCCCTATTTAAAACCATTTTTACCTCATCGGTAAATGCAGCTCCGGCCATGCGGTGTCTCTCCACCATTTCTGTCAATACATCAGTGAGTCTCTTCTTTACATCTCCAGTTAGCATTCTTCCTTCTCCATATTCCTCAAACACAGTACAATTGTTTTTTTAGTTTTTATTTCAGATAATTCGATTAAGACAGATACGAGCATTCTTCTTTCTTGGTAACAAGCGAGTGGCACATATAACGTAATTTACCTTCTTTATGCGTTTAAGCTTAGTATCATCTTCTAGGAAAAAACCCAGATACTTGACTGATATGTCTACCTGTGGAAAAAGAAGAAGAAAAATTACTAGAAAAAGACTTGAGTATAGCACTGAAACAGATAGGATTAAGTCTTTTCGAATTGCAATCTGAGGTTAAAGGTCCTTCCCATAGGATTAATGGTTGGTAGTTATCAATGCCTAAATTTGATATTACATAGTAAGGAATATAGCTGTGAGTTTAAACTACCTAGAATAGGATAACAGGATAGAACACAACAAGAAAATTTGGTACCTTCAGATTTGCTCCGAGTTCTCTGTGCTTTTCCATGGAGTCTTGTCCACCACTAAACGTGTATTTGTTTATCTGCAGATAAAAACCTCATCAAGTTAAGATACAGGAAGCAATTACATGGATTCCTTATTATGATTTGAGTCTAATTTTCTTCTCTTAGCTGTTTGGAACTCAGTTGTGATTATAGCAAAGAGATAGCCCTTTTCAATCATTAAGAAAGAGTTCTCTGATATATCATGGTTTTTACCCGTTTTTGACCATGATATAAGTCTTTTTTATTGTGTCTTTTTGGTATTTTTCGAGTCTTTTAGAGTCTTGTAGGTTGATGGACGATTGGAGCTTAATGGGAGCTTTTGGAGCATTTTGGAGCATCGAGGAAAGAAGAGCCGAAGTGACCAAGTCGGAGTCGATTTTTACATGTCTGTGTCGATCGACACAGTCCTGTGTCGATCGACACAGTCCTGTGTGTTGATCGACATGGTCATGTCTGACGAGAAGATTGAAAAAATTCTTCTTAGACCCAAAAAGCCCAGAAGTTTACACCAAGGCCCAATCCGATTTTTAGACAATATAAATAGTTTTTCCTTAGGTTTTCAAGTTTTTTATCTTGGATTTTAAATGAGACTTGAGAGAGGAGATTTGGCAGAGCTTTTAGGGAGATTTGGAGAGCTTCAGACTTTCAGAGATTCCTAAACCCTTTTGTATCTCTAACTCTATCTTTTTAATGCAATTTATTTCACTCATGATGTTTGCTTCAATCACCATGTCTGAGTAGTTTGCTTGTTAGGTTTTGGGAAGTTCTAGGGTTTGATGAAAATTGATAGGATTAAAACCTTGTTAGGATTTATATTTATGTTCTTTATCTAGATTGATTAAACTCCGATTTTAGGATTGATCAACTGAAATTGGATATCCTAGGTTACTTTAATAGATGCGAAAGTATTATTAACAACCTGATATAATCTTAGATGAGCAAAATTATTTATTCACAAAGAAATTTGGCTTAGTAATTTTGTGAACAATTGAACCTGATCTTACTGCTTGATTTTATTCACAAAGTTTGCAAAGAAATTTGGAATTTAGGGATTTAGTCATAGATAATCTCTGCAACGAAAGTTGATTGGTTTTATATTTGTGTTTGAGTTCTAGAACCGTTCTTAATAAAATTCTAACGTTTTAATCTCTGTGTCGATCGACACAGACACCTGTATGTCGATCGACACGATCAATTTTGACTCATTCCTGCGAACAACCCAATGCCTAACTCTTTTGTCTCATTGAATTTTAAGAACCTTAATCATCATCACTTGCTTTGTTTTGATATTTTCATTACATTCTTTCATACTTACTTAGCATAATTTGAATTCATAATCATTTGTGTGATTTGATTCCCTGTGGATTCGATCCCTAAGTACTACTACGATCTCTTAATTTGAGAGAGTAGCTCAGGGTAAATTTGAGCATATCATTCTTGCATATGACAGAAAGAGCACAGGCGTTGATCAAGCTAGATAATGAATAACTGTGCAAGAAAGTTAATACATAAATCCATAATTGGACTAGGAAACAAGATAACAGGAAAAACAAAACAAATTACAGAATTTACCTCGTTTTTAATATCCTTTGGAGTATCAGTCTCATATATAGCGGAATTTGGATCACTAGCCGACATTTTCCATTTTCTCCCTACAAGAAGTGAACAAGGCGTTCAATAGCTGAAAAGTATGAAGTTTTGGTCTGGTGTACAAGGTATAAGCATACAATAACTCTAGATTACTTAAGAAAGTACTTGCCTGCAAAGCAAGGAAAAATGAGGACTCAATCAGAGCAGGCTTGCTATATCCTAACCGTAGCGCAACATCACGAGTCATTCTAAAGTATGGATCCTGGACAAAACCAAAAGCAAAGATTGATTCAGAACACAGAAGCAGCACAACATAATTATAGAGCATAAAAGAACAAATTATGGATGAATTTTAAACCACGCTTGCAAATATAGTACACCATTGGAAAGTCATTTATCTACCGAAGGCAAACATTAAAGATCCAAAGTAAAAAGAAACCAAAAAAACAACAGCATACCCGGTCAATCGCACAAGGAATCAAGCAACACATATTGTCCTTGCCAAGGAACAAGTGTGGGAACGAGCTACGAAAGGATGGCACGGCCTGCAAATATATGGATAATAATTATCCATTCTAAACATAACAGTCTATATGCATTAGAATACACATGCCTACATCAATATGAAACAATACATACTTGTACAGGAGGGAAACTGAGTTTCCCACTATAATCTTTAGCGGAAAATCCAAAGATTTCCATAGTCTAGCAAAGAGAGATATAAAAGTGAAAACCAGGAACACACATCAAACTAATAAAACATATCAGCCACTTTGTGCGATTCAGAGAGATAGAAAGTATAGTCACCTTGTTAAGCGTAACACACTTTGCAACCTTACCATATTTTTGTAGAAAGATCTACACACTAGGGTTTCATCAGCAAAAAAAAACTATAATGTAAAACCTAGATCGTATACTATATAAGGGAAACCTTATGAGCTATATGCATGTGGACTACAAGTACAAGTTTGTCCACAGAGATTCAAATCAAATGTGACTCACCCGCCAACATTGTCGAAGTCAGAGAAAATGAATGTCTTAGTGATATCAAATCCACAAACAATAATATCTTTCACATTTTCCCTGGCAAGCTTTTGACTTTCCTCCCCTGTCAATTTCTTCCACATGTATTTAATAAGTTGTGTAACCAGCGGGACCTTGAATGCTTCTTGTAAGTATCTGCAAGCCATTTTGAGTTTTTCATGATATCATCAAAACCACCATCGAATTAACCTTAAAGGATGATGTTATAGGATCTCACTTCACTTACTTAGTAAACATGAAAGGAATCAAATACCCCAAATGCAAAGCTTCTTATGAAGGTCCTCTTCCAGTGTAGAGATAGAGCTTGTCTCCTTTCTCATACGCATCCAAAATCTCATTGAAAACCCTAATCATCTCACAATTAAACCATCCTCCCATCCCATCAACGCGATTCTTACAAAAAAAAAGTCGAATCATCATATTTCTACCTTCACCATATGTGACACACCCGCCAACATAGTCAAAGTCAAAGAAAATGAAATGTGACTCAACCGCCAATATAGTCGAAGCGTTTAAGGTCCTGCTGGTTATACAGCTTACGGATGATGAAAATTGTATGTGGAAGAACTTGACGGTGGAGGAAAGTCAAAGACTTGCCAGGGAAAATGCCAAAGATATTATTGCTTGTGGATTCGATATCACTAAGACTTTCATTGTCAAAGTCAGAGAAAATGAAGGTCTTCGTGATATCGAATCCACAAGCAATAATATCTTTTGAATTTTCCCTGGCAAGTCTTTGACTTTCCTCCCCCGTCATATTCTTCCACATGCATTTTATAAGATGTATAACCAGCGGGACCTTGAAAGCTTCTTGTAAGTATTTGCAAGCCATTTCGAGTTTTTCATGACATCATCAAAACCACCATCGCATTAACCTTAAAGGATGATGTTATAGGATCTCACTTCACTTACTTAGTAAACATGAAAGGAATCAAATGTCCCAAATGCAAAGCTTCTGATGAAGGTACTCTTCCAATGTAAAGATAGAACTTGTTTCTTTTTTCATATGCATCTAAAATCTCATTGAATATCCTAATCATCTCACAATTAAACCATCATCCAATACCATTTATACGATTCTTACAAAAAAAGTAGAATCACCATATTTCAACATTCACCATATGTGACTCACCCACCAACATAGCCGAAGTCAGAGAAAATGAAATATGACTCACCCGCCAACATAGTCGAAGCATTCAAGGTCCCGCTTGTTATACAAGTTATGGATGATGAAAATGCATGTGGAAGAACTTGACGGTGGAAAAAAGTCAAAGACTTTCCAGGGAAAATTCGAAAGATATTATTACTTGTGGATTCGATGTCACTAAGAATTTCATTGTCGAAGTCAGAGAAAATGAAGGTCTTAGTGATATCGAATCCACAAGCAATAATATTTTTCGCATTTTCCCCGCCAAGTCTTTGACTTTCTTCCACTGTCAAGTTCTTCCACATGCATTTTATAAGTTATATAACCAGCGGGACCTTGAACACTTCTTGTAAGTATTTGCAAGCCATTTCGAGTTTTTTAGGATATCATCAAAACCACCATCATATTAGCCTTAAAGGATGATGTTATAGGATCTCACATCACTTACTTAGTAAACATGAAAGGAATCAAATGCCCCAAATGCAAAGCTTCTGATAAAGGTCCTCTTCCAGTGTAGAGATAAAACTTGTCTCCTTTCTCATACGCATCCAAAATCTCATTGAAATCCCTAATTATCTCACAATTAAACCATCATCCCATCCCATCTATGTGATTCTTACAAAAAAAAAGTCAAATCATCAAGCACAAGTTAGTGAATTTTGAACATGTGAGCGAAGAAGACACCACGACGGAGGAATACATGTGGTTGACGAGAAGTGAGTCTTTAAACACGATCAATCATGGACTCATCGATCCTCTGGCAACCAAATTGGTCAATAAGCTTATCGTAATTGATTTTCCCTTCGTCTTTGGGAGCGATGTCCCATGGATTCACAACTTGCTCCGAAGATTCAGGCTCTCTCTCACCCTTCTTATCCATCTCCATCGCGCACGGAGGGAGAAAGAAGAATAAATTTCAGAGAAAACTAGAGGAGGTAGGAGATAACAATGTTGGGAAAAATAGGGAAGAAGAAGCCAAAGTACGAAAGGTTAAAGGAAAAAAAAGAGATTTTTCAATATCCTCACTTGATCTCAGCCGTCGACTGGGACTTTCAATATCCACCCTCCTTACTATACCAAGGAGGTACCTACGGTTATAAGCGGCGGGGATATGTTTGACTGGAGCGGATAGTATAGGGTGAAGAAGACAACGATGTTTAAATCAATAAGGTTTCATTACTATTTGAGACTCTGAATCTTTTGATTTATTCAAATTGAGCGGTCAAGTTTTTATATGTTTAATTATCCCTTTGCTCTCTCCACCCACAAAATCACACAATTTTAATTCCAAGTCAATTTGCGCATTTACTTTTATTATGGAGTGTAGTAGTTATTATATAAACTCTCGTATAACTTGAATACTCGAAACATGTTTTGAAATTCCGAGTAATTTTGAGAAATTTTAGAATCGTTTGAAGAAGTTTTTTTGTTGAAAAAATAATTGAATACTTTTTTATATAAATATTAAAACTTCTACGTGTAAGAAAAAAAAAGTAAATTTACAAAATTGTGAATTATTGTTTCTGAAACCAATTATAAACTCAGAGATATATACTTCCAATCCATAAACTAAAAAATCAATCAATTAAAGTTGTCTAGCGGCCATGAACGCATCCACCATCTGCAAAGGTTTTTGTTTGTAAAAATTGTATAGTTACTGAAAATGATATTGAATCTTGATGATTGAGAAAAACTGATGAATTTATTTACTCTCCAGTTAAAATCGATTTTACCTCATCAGTAATGGCAGCTCGAGTCTTGAAATGTCTCACAACCACTTCTGTCAAAACTTCAATAAGTCGATCCTTTACTGCTTCGGCTGGCATTCTTCCTTCTCCATATTCTTGAAACACAGTTCAATGTTCGATAACATATATATTATATGATGAGTATATTAACACATCTAATAACAAAATTGAGAATAATTTACCCTCTTTATGTGTTCGAGTTCAGAATCATCTTTTAGGAAGAAACTTAGATACTTGAAGGGTATGTCATCCTGTGAAAATAGTAGAAAAGAGCTTAGGAAAGAGTTATCACGAAAACAGTTTTTGCAAAAGAATCTGCAAGTGATACAAAATGCTTCCTTAGTCAATTAGTTTTTGGTACCTCGAGATTTGCTGCACAAGGAGCAAATTCGTGTATCTCATATGGAACCTCACCAAGTTTAGATATTGGAAGCAAGCAAAAACTTGTCAAAAAACCAAAACAAAAAACTTCAATTAAAAGATTCACCTTGTTTTTAATGACCTTCGGAGTGTTAGTCACTTAGATGGCGGAATTTGGATCACTAGCAGACATTTTACCCTTCTCTTCCTGCGAAAAGTGACAAAGGCATCCAATAGTTTTAAAAGGAAGAAAGTGTGGTTTACAAGGTCTATAAGTACATATCTAGAGTTCGCAATATCCCTAGACTACTTGAGAAAACACTTGCCTACAGAGAAGGAGAGAATGATGACTCGATCAAAGCAGGATTCCTATAGCCTAACTAAGGTGCAACATCGCGAGTCATTCTAAAATAAGGATCCTGAACAAAACAAAACCCAAACCAAAGATCTATTACGAACACAAACACATATTGATACATGCTAAAACACAAAAGAGACAAATTATGGATGGAAGTGTCCCAAGCTCCCAAATATTTTACACTATTGGGAAATGAATTATCTCCGAAAACAAAAGGGTTAAGTACACAACACACCTGGTCAATTGCACAAGGAATCAAGCAACGGAGGTTGTACTTGTCGGGGAACATATGTGGGAACGAGCTAGGGAAAGATGGAGATGCTTAAAAATATATTGAAAAACAATAATCCAATTTAAATATAACAGTCGATATGCATAAGAATACACATGCCTACACCAACAGGAAAAAAAGACGTACTTGCACCGGAGGAAAACTGAGTTTTCCAATATGATCTTCACCAAAAAAGCCAAAGATTCCCATAGACTGGCAGAGAAGGAGATATAAAAAAATGAAAACAAAGAACACAAAGCAATTAATAAAACATATCAGCTACATTGTGCAATTTAAGGAGATATAAAATAAAGTCACCTTATTAATTGTAACGCAATCTGCAACCTTGTGCATGTTATCATAGAAAGCACTACACACCAGGTTTCTCACATCATCAGCCAAAAAAAACTATAATGTAAACATAAAAACAAAACTAATATGAGATTTAAATGTGACTCACCTGCCAACATAGTCGAAGTCAGAGAAAATGAAGGTCTTTGTGATATCGAATCCACAAGCAATAATATCTTTCGCATTTTCCCTGGCAAGTCTTTGACTTTCCTCCACCGTCAAGTTCTTCCACATGCATTTTTCATCATCCGTAAGCTGTATAACCAGCGAGATCTTGAATGCTTCTTGCAAGTATTTGTAAGTCATTTCGAGTTTCAAGGATAAATCAAAATATTCAAACCATCTTCACATTGACCTTAAAGAAACATGAGGCCATAATAGCTTCAAGACTTACTTGGTAAACATGAAAGGAATCAAATGTCCTAAATGCAAAGCTTCTGATGAAGGTCCTCTTCCAGTGTAGAGATAGAACTTATCACCTCTCTCATACGCATCCAAAATCTCATTGAAATCCCTAATCATCTCACAGTTGAACCAACAACACAGGAATTCAACAAGTCGACGAGATAAATACGCAATTCATAAAAATAATAATTGAATCGTCAAAAAGAAGTTGGTGAATTTCGAGCCGGTGGGCGAAGAAGACACCACGATGGAGGAAAACTCAAGGTTGGCGAAGTCAGTCTCTGAACACGATCAATCAGTGACTTGTCGAGCCTTTGGCAACCAAACGTGTCTATAAGCTTGTCGTAATCGATTTTCCCGCCGTCTTTGGTGGAAACTTCCCATGGATTCACAACTTGCTCTAAAGGTTCAGCCTCTTTCTCATCCTTCTTATCCACCTCCATCGCGCATGGGGAAAAGCTCTAGAAAAAAAAGTCAGATTCGATGGGTTCAAACATCAAAAGCCAAATATAAGCTACTTGATCAAGAAACAATCTCAAGAGAGCTAAAAGGCATCGTCATCTGAAAGTACCTATGGAGTTTCTGGCGATAAGAGGGTTGTAGAGAGGCGGCCGAAGATCCAGATTTCAACCTGAACAGAAATTGACAAAGCATTTTAATCTATACGTTATAAAGAAAAAGTAAACTTACAAATTGTGAATTACCACATGCATAAGTATCATTTAATCCTTTCAAAGATCTAAATAAAAAAAACCAACAACAGTTTCCAGAACCAATTATATATTTCCAAATAAACAGAAAAAAAATTCCAAGGATTTTCTTCGGGTTACTGAGCTTTACTTGAACACGCTTGAGAGTGGTCTGACGGCCATGAACGAATCCACCATCTATAATTTTTTGTTTGTTAAAATTGTAGAGTCAGCGAAAATGATATTGAACCTTGATGGTTGTGACTAATAAATATATTTCTCTAGTTAAATCGAGTTTACCTCATCACTAATAGCAGCTCGACCTCTGCAATGCCTCTCCACTATTTCTGTCAAAACTTCACTAAGTCACTTTTTTACTGCTCCTGTTTGCATTCTTTCTACTTCTAATTTCATTTTTCCTGGTCCATATTTCTGAAACAGTTCAATGAATGTGTTAGACTTTTTCAAAAAATCCAGTAAGACGCATTCTACATTATCTATAATGATCTAATAACAAGCTATCGACAAATGTCATGTATTTTACCTTTTTGATGTGTTTGAGTTCAGAATCATCTTCAAGGAAGAATTGTAGATACTTGAATAGTATGTCTTTCTGGGAAATAGTGGAAAGGAGATAATCAGAAAAAGACTTAGTAAAGCATTTAACCGATAAGATGTAAGTATCACGAAAACAGTTTTGCACGAGTCTGCAAGTGATATAGAACCATTCTAAGCCAATTAGTTTTTGGTACCTCAAGATTTGCCCCGAAGTCGATTTGATCCTGCTCGGTGTCTCCCCCACCACTAACCGCTATGTTTATCTGCAAATAGAACCGCACAAAGCTTCAATACTGGAAGCATATATCTGATTTCACTATTAGATGTAGGTATCTAATGTTCTATAATATGTGACATTCAAATGTTGTTACAGCAACAAAGTGACACTCAAGATTTACTTTTTTGCTAATGACCTTTGCTGTATCAGTCACATAGATAACAATATTTGGATTACTAGCAGACATTTTTCCTTACTTTACCTGCAAGAAGTTACCAAGGCGTTCCATAATTTGAAAGGAGGAATGTGTGGTTTACAAGATATAAGTATATATCTTTAACTCGCAATATCCCTAGAACACTTGAGAAAACACTTGCCTTCAGAGGAGGAAAACTGATGACTCAATTAGAGCAGACTTGTTATAGCCTAACTGGGGTGCAACGTCACGAGCCATTCTAAATCAAGGATCCTGACGAAACCAAAGATCGATTATAAACACAAAAGTTATATACCAAAATGATACACGGAGAACATAAAAGAGAAAAATTATGGATAGAAGTGTCCAAGCTCGCAAACATTTTACACTATTGGGAAATGTTATATTTTCGAAAATAAACGTGGTTAAGATTTATGTCAAGAAAACAACACACTTGGTCAATTGCACAAGGAATCAAGCAACGGAGGTTGTCAGGGAACAAATGTGGGAATGTGCTAGGAAAGTATGGAACAGCCTGCAAATATATGGATAACAATTATCCAATTTAAATATAGTTTTTAAGCATTTGAATACACATGCCCACACCAACATGAAAAAGACATACCTGCAGAGGAAGAACACTGAGTTCTCCAATATAATCTTCACCGGACAAACCCAAGATTCCTATAGCCTCGGAGAGAAGGAGATGTAAGAATGAAAAGTAGGAACACAAAGCAACTAATAAAATATATATCAACCACATTGTGCAATTCAAGGAGATAGAAAGCAAAGTCACCTCTTTAAGTTTAACACAGTTTCCAAACTTCACAATGTTTTGATAATAAACACTCCACTCAAGTTGCATAATTAAAAAAAGAAAGCACTGCACTCAAGGTTTCCGCGCATCATCAGCAAGAAAAAACTGTAATGTAAACATAAAAATCCAAAAAGTAGATGTGGGATTTAAATGTGACTCACTCTCCAAAATAGTCGCAGATATAGAAATGAAGGTCTTCTCCATATCGAATCCGCAAGCAATTATATCTTTAGCATTTTCTCTTACAAGTGTTTATCTTTCCTCTACTGTTAAGTTCTTCCGCAGAGCATAGTTATCCGTAAGTTGAATAACAACTATAACGTCGAATGCTTCTTGCAATTATCTGTAAAACCATTTCAAGTTTTCAGGACAAATCGGAAAATCTTCAAAATCATTCACTGCCTTAAAGAAATCTAGACTCACTTGGCAAACCTGAAACGAGTCAAATCCCCCAAACGCAAAGCTTCTGATGAAAGTCCATTTCCAGTGTAGAGATAGACGGACGGTGCAGTGCCAATTGCATAGACGGAGTCACAAGGACGTGTCACATCAGAGGCAAGATGCAAAAGAAAGTTTGGATTAGTGTTGGTGACATCATTCTTGTTGGACTTAGGGATTACGATATGGTAGATAAGAATGCCGATGTGATATAAATACGAATTTTGATAAAGTAGTTATATTCTAATGTTATGACTAAAGACAGTCAGAAGGTGATCTTTCGTTTCCTCTGAAACAAAATTAAATTTTCAGTTTCATCGAAATTCCAAAAAAAAAAACAAAAGAAAAAGAAGAAATACTTTACACTATTCCATAAAGTCAAAATACCTTCCTCTGCGGGGACGGCGCCGATGGAGCCGTTAAAGAGGAAAGAGGTGGACCGAGAAAGTATGTGACGCCGGAACAAGCCCTAGCGGCTAAGAAAATGGCTTCCTCTGCTAGTAGCTCGTCGGCTAAAGAGAGACGAGAGCAAGCTGCTGCAGCCGGAGGTACGGCTTCGTCTAATTCCGGCTGGTCGAAGAAATCTCAGCTCGGTTCTGTCGGTGGGTTATAACTCTTTCCCGAGAAAAGCTCTTTTCTGTTTCTCTTGATTTTGATATTAAAGTTTCCAACTTTCTTGGTGAATTTTGAATTCCAAGTTCTTAATTTTGGATTAAATTTAGCTGCTAATCCGTAGTGTTATGATTTGGGACGTAATTGTGTTCAATTGCATTATGTAACTCTGTAAATTTCATCTCAAGTTTCTATATTTATTTATAATTAGAGTTCAAAGCAACTCTTGTAGACACAGTAGATAGTCTTTCGTTTATTTTCAGATACAACTCTTGTAAATGATTGTTAATTCAGATGCTTTCTTTGAAGTTTGCATTTATAGTTAGACTTGCTTCAGAATTTTCGATCAACTTTCTTCAGGGTCAGTACGAGTAACTAAAGACTTGCTTGCTTGCTACTTTACTTTCTTCTTTCTGTAAACCGGTGGCCGAACAAGGTGGTAAAACCGGTGGCCTTAGCGTTTCTTTATCTAGATCAGATGGTCAGATTATCGGTGGAGCGGTTGGGACACACCTCATAGCTGCTGGCCCGGTTCAGGTAAAATCCTGTTGTATCATAGTGGCATACGCTTATCCTTTTTTTGTTTGAATGTTTCCAACTATCTTACACAGCGCATTGGGTTATAATAAGTTCTGGCTTTGACTGATCGCCTTAAGTTTGTGTCTATACAGGTGATTCTTGGTACGTTTCAGCTTGATAGAAAGAAGGATACCACTGGGAGTGGTGGGAAAGGGGATGGTTCTAACAGCGGAAGTTGGTTAACTTCTCCCACTAGCACTGGCACTGGTCCGTTGCTTGGCATGGGTTTCCATTCTGGTATGGAATCTTCAGGAAGAAATCCAATGAGGGGAAACGATCATCATCATCATCAGTCCGGTTTGGGTGGATCTCATCATTTCATGATGCAACCACCGCAAGGAATGCACATGACACATTCCCGGCCTTCTGAATGGGGAGGAGGAGGCAACAGCGGTCATGATGGTAGAGGCGGTGGTGGGTATGATTTGTCAGGTAAAAAGAACCTCAAAACTTTCTTAAAGATGTTTGTCATATCCATCAAAGTTCAAACCTTTAAATCCAAACAACAATAGATCAGAATTGCAACAGAGATGGTTTAAGCAATACTTAGTACTGGTAGAGATCGAGTATTGACAGGTGAAAGCCGAGCTAAGAAAAGTCCTCGTGGATGTAATTTTGTGCAGGACGGATAGGACATGAGTCATCGGAGAATGGGGCCTATTGGGCCTATTGGGCCTATTGGGCTTGGCCCATATAATCAAACAAACCTTTATCGATACCGGCGCACATCAGTTTCTTCACTCTTTTCGAAATCTTTCTCATTTCGTGTTTTGCTTTTTTTTTAAGTTTTTTTAAATATAAAATTATTAAAAATTAAGTAAAAAAAAGTAAAAGTATTTTTTTACTCTTTTAAAAACTATAAAAAAACTTTATAAAAAAAAGTTCAAAAACAAAACTCACACAGAATTAATCAAAAACTCAATTATGTATGCCAAATCGAATAAAACCCTTATATTTGTAAATAAAGTTGAATAAAAAACTAAGATCTACAACACAAATCGAACAAATCCAGATTTGCAAAAAAAAAATTTATGAAATCCGGATTTAGTTCTATATGAGAGAGATTCAAATCTAAATATGTTTGTTTTTTTCTTCAACACCGTAACCACCATTTATCCGGATCTAGATCTATATGAGATGACACACTTGTAAAATGTGTTCTGATTTGTGGCATTTTTGTAAATGCTCCATTATTGTTTCTGAAACTAATTATAGATTCAGAGATATATACTTCCAAGCCATAAACAAAAAAAAATCAATCAATTAAAGTTGTCTAGCGGCCATGAACGTATCCACCATCTGCAAAGTTTTTTGTTTGTAAAAATTGTACAGTTAGTGAAAAATGATATTAAATCTTGATGATTGAGAAAAACTGATGAATTTATTCACTCTCTAGTTAAAATCGATTTTACCTCATCAGTAATGGCAGCTCGAGTCTTGAAGTGTCTCACAACCAATTCTGTCGAAACTTCAATAAGTCGATCTTTTACTGCTTCGGCTAGCATTCTTCCTTCTCCATAATCCTGAAACACAGTTCATTGTTCGATAACATATATATATATATATATATTATATGATGAGCATATGAACACATCTAATAACAAACTAACGAATAATTTACCTTGTTTTAATGACCTTCGGAGTGTCAATCACATAGATGGCAAAATTTGGATCACTAGCAGACATTTTACCATTCTCTCCCTGCGAAATGTAAGCAAGGCATTCAATAGTTTTAAAAGGAAGAAAGTGTGGTTTACAAGGTCTATAAGTACATATCCAGAGCTCGCAATATCCCTAGACTATTTGAGAAAACACTTGTCTGCAGAGAAGGAAAGAATGATGACTCAATCAAGCAGGCTTGATATAGTCTAACCAGGGTGCAACATCGCGAGTCATTTTAAAATAAGGATCCTGAACAAAACAAAACCAAAGATCTATTACGAACATAAACACATATTGATACATGCAGAACACAAAAGAGAGAAATTATGGATGGAAGTGTCCCAAGCTCGCAAACATTTTACACTATTGGAAAATGAATTATCTCCAAAAACAAAAGGGTTAAGTACACAGCACACCTGGTCAATTGCACAAGGAATCAAGCAATGGAGGTTGTACTTGCCGGGGAACATATGTGGGAGCGAGTTAGGGAAAGATGGAGATGCTTGAAAATATATTGAAAAACAATAGTCCAATTTAAATATAACAGTCGATATGCATAAGAATACACATGCATACACCAACAGGAAAAATACATACTTGCACCAGAAGGAAACTGAGTTTTCCAATATGATCTTCACCAAAAAAACCAAAGATTCCCATAGACTGGCAG
Organism: Arabis hirsuta; assembly: GCA_964056655.1. NCBI lineage: Eukaryota > Viridiplantae > Streptophyta > Magnoliopsida > Brassicales > Brassicaceae > Arabis > Arabis hirsuta. Next base: position 27,180,093 of record OZ053308.1, read on the forward strand.
AGAAGGAGATATAAAAAATGAAAACAAAGAACACTAAGCAACTAATAAAACATATCAGCCACATTGTGCAATTCAAGTCACCTTATTAATTGTAACGCAATCTGCAACCTTCTGCATGTTATCATAGAAAGCACTACACAAAGTTTTCTCACATCATCAACCAGAAAAAACTATAATGTAAACATAAAAACAAAACCAATATGGGATTTAAATGTGACTCACCCACCAACATAGTCGAAGTCAGAGAAAATGAAGGTCTTTGTGATATTGAATCCACAAGCAATAATATCTTTCGCATTTTCTTGGCAATTCTTTGACTTTTCTCCACCATCATGTTCTTCCACATGCATTTTTCATCATCCGTAAGTTGTATAACTAGCGGGACCTTGAACGCTTCTTGCAAGTATCTGCAAGTCATTTCGTGTTTCAAGGACAAATCAAAAATTTTCAAAACCATCCTCATATTGACCTTAAATAAACAGGAGGCAATAATAGATTCAAGACTTACTTGGTAAACATGAAAGGAATCAAATTTCCTAAATGCACAGAGCTTCTGATGAAGGTCCTCTTCCAGTGTAGAGATAGAACTTGTCAACTCTCTCATACGCATCCAAAATCTCAATGAAATCCCTAATATGTCACAATTAAACCATCATCCCATCCCATCTACGCGATGCTTACAAAAAAGTCGAATCACCATATTTCAACCTTCACCATATGTGACTCACCCACCAACATAGTCGAAGTCAGAGAAAATGAAATGTGACTCAACCGCCAACATGGTCGAAGCATTCAAGGTCCCGCTGGTTATACATTTTACGGATGATAAAAAATGCATGTGGAAGAACTTGACGGTGGAGAAAAGTCAAAGACCTGCCAGGGAAAATGCGAAAGATATTATCGCTTGTGGATTCGATATCACTAAGACATTCATTGTCGATGTCAGAAAAATGAAGGTCTTAGTGATATCGAATCCACAACCAATAATATCTTTTGCATTTTCCCTGCTAAGTATTTGACTTTCTTCAATCGTCAAGTTCTTCCCCATGCATTTTATAACCTGTATAACCAGCGTAACCTTGAACGCTTCTTGTAAGTATTTGCAAGCCATTTCGAGTTTTTCAAGATATCATCAAAACCACCATCGCATTAACCTTAAAGGATGATGTTATAGGATCTCACTTCACTTACTTAGTAAACATGAAAGGAATCAAATGCCCCAAATGCAAAGCTTCTGATAAAGGTCCTCTTCCAGTGTAGAGATAAAACTTGTCTCATTTCTCATACGCATCCAAAATCTCATTGAAATCCCTAATCATCTCACAATTAAACCATCATCCTATCCAAAATGTGATTCAACCGCCAACATAGTCGAAGCGTTCAAGGTCTCGCTGGTTATATAGCTTACGGATGATGAGAAATGCATGTGGAAGAACTTGACGATGGAGGAAAGTTAAAGACCTGCACGGGAAAATATGAAAGATATTATTGCTTGTGGATTCGATATCACTAAGATTTTCATTGTCGATGTCACAATAATGAAGGTCTTAGTGATATCGAATCCACAAGCAATAATATCTTTTGCATTTTTCCTACCAAGTCTTTGACTTTCTCAACCGTCAAATTCTTCCACATGCATTTTATAAGTTGTATAACTAGCTGGACATTGAACGCTTCTTGTAAGTATTTGCAAGCCATTTCGAGTTTTTCAGGATATCATCAAAACCACCATCGCATTAACCTTAAAGGATGATGTTATAGGATCTCATTTCACTTACTTAGTAAACATAAAAGGAATCAAATTCCCCAAATGCAAACTTCTGATGAAGGTCATCTTCCAGTGTAGAGATAGAACTTATCTCCTTTCTCATACGCATCCAAAATCTCATTTAAAACCCTAATCATCTCACAATTAAACCATTATCCCATCTATGCGATTCTTACAAAAAAGTCGAATCACCATATTTCAACCTTCACCATATGTGACTCATCCGCCAACATAGTCGAAGTCAAAGAAAAGAAAATGTGACTCAGTCGCCAACATAGCCGAAGCGTTCAAGGTCTCGCTGATTATATAGCTTACGGATGATGAAAAATGCATGTGCAAGAACTTGACGGTGGAGGAAAGTGAAAAACCTGCCAGGGAAAATGTGAAAGATATTATTGCTTGTGGATTCGATATCACTAAGACTTTCATTGTTAAAGTCAGAGAAAATGAAGGTCTTAGTAATATCGAATCCAAAAGCGATGATATCTTTTGCATTTTCCCTGGCAAGTCTTTGACTTTCCTCCACCGTCAAGTTCTTCCACATGCATTTTATAAGCTTTATAACCAGCAGGACCTTGATTGCTTCTTGTAAGTATTTGCAAGCCATTTCGAGTTTTTCATGATATCATCAAAACCACCATCGAATTAACCTTAAAGGATGTTGTTATAGGATCTCACTTCACTTACTTAGTAAACATGAAAGGAATCAAATACCCCAAATGAAAAGCTTATGCTGAGGTCTTCTTCCAGTGTAGAGATAAAACTTGTATTCTTTCTCATACGCATCCAAAATTTTATTAAATACCCTAATCATCTCACAGTTAAACCATCATCCCATCCCATCTACGCGATACTAACAAAAAAAATTGATTCACTATATTTCAACCTTCACAATATGTGACTCACCCGCCAACATAGTCGAAGTCAAAGAAAATAAAATGTGACTCAACCGCCAACATAGTCAAAACGTTCAAGGTCCCGTTGTTTATACATCTTACGGATGATAAAAAATGCATGTGGAAGAACTTGACGGTGGAGGAAAGTCAAAAATCTGCCAGGAAAAATGCGAAAGATATTATTGCTTGTGGATTCGATATCACTAAGACTTTCATTGTCGATGTCAGAGAAAACGAAGGTCTTAGTAATATCGAATCCACAAGCAATAATATCTTTTGCATTTTCCCTGGCAAGTCTTTGACTTTCCTCCACTGTCAAGTTCTTCCACATGCATTTTATAAGCTGTGTAACTAGCGGGACCTTGAACGCTTCTAGTAAGTATTTGCAAGCCATTTCGAGTTTTTCATGATATCATCAAAACCACCATCGCATTAACCTTAAAGGATGATGTTATAGGATCACACTTCACTTACTTAGTGAATATTAAAGGAATCAAATGCCCCAAATGCAAACTTCTGATGAAGGTCCTCTTCCAGTGTCGAGATAGAACTTGTCTCCTTTCTCATACGCATCCACAATTAAACCATCATCATTTACGGGATTCTTACAACAACAAAAAAGTCGAATCACCATATTTCCACCTTCACCATATGTGACTCACCCGCCAATATAGTCGAAGTCAGAGAAAATGAAATGTGACTCACCCGCCAACATAGTCAAAGCATTCAAGGTCCCGCTGGTTATACAACTTACAGATGATGAAAAAAGCATGTGGAAGAACCTGACGGTGGAGAAAAGTCAAAGACCTGCCAGGAAAAATGCGAAAGATATTATTGCATGTGGATTCGAAATCACTAAGACTTTCATTGTCGAAGTCAGAGAAAAATGAAGGTCTTAGTGATATCGAATCTACAAGCAATAATATCTTTTGCATTTTCCCTGGCAAGTCTTTGACTTTCCTCAACCGTCAAGTTCTTCCACATGCATTTTATAAGCTGTATAACTAGCGGGACCTTGAACGCTTCAAGTAAGTATTTGCAAGCCAGTTCGAGTTTTTTCAAGATATCATCAAAACCACCATCGCATTAACCTTAAAGAATAATGTTACAGGATCTCACTTCACTTACTTCGTAAACATGAAAGGAATCAAATGCCCCAAATGAAAAGCTTCTGATGAAGGTCCTCTTCCAATGTAGAGATAGAACTTGTCTCCTTTCTCATACGCATCCAAAATTTCATTGAAAACTCTAATCATCTCACAATTAAACCATCATCCTATCCCATCTACGTGATTCTAACAAAAAAAAAAGTCGAATCACCATACTTTAACCTTCACCATATGTGACTCAACTGCCAACATAGTCGATGCGTTCAAGGTCCCGCTGGTTATACAACTTACGGATGATGAAAAAAGCATGTGAAAGAACTTGACGGTGGAGGAAAGTCAAAGACCTGCCAGGAAAAATGCGAAAGATATTATTGCTTTTGGATTCGATATCACTAAGATTTTCATTGTCGATGTCACAATAATGAAGGTCTTAGTGATATCGAATCCACAAGCAATAATATCTTTCGCATTTTCCCTGGCAAGTCTTTGAATTTCCTCAACCGTCAAGTTCTTCCACATGCATTTTATAAGTGGTAGAACCAGCGGGACCTTTAACGCTTCTTGTAAGTATTTGCAAGCCATTTCGAGTTTTTCAGGATATCATCGAAACCACCATCGCATTAACATTAAAGGATGATGTTATAGGATCTCACTTCACTTACTTAGTAAACATGAAAGGAATCAATGCCCAAATGTAAAGCTTCTGATGAAGGTCCTCTTCCAATATAGAGATAGAACTTGTCTCTTTTCTCATACGCATCTAAAATCTCATTGAAATCCTAATCATCTCACAATTAAACCATCATCCCATCCCATCTACGCGATACTAACAAAAAAAAAAATTGATTCACTATATTTCAACCTTCACAATATGTGACTCACCCGCCAACTTAGTCGAAGTCAAAGAATATAAAATGTGACTCAACCGCCAACATAGTCGAAGTCAAAGAAAATGAAATGTGACTCACCCGCCAACATAGTCAAAGCATTCAAGGTCCCGCTGGTTATACAGCTTACAGATGATGAAAAAAACATGTGGAAGAACTTGACGGTGGAGAAAAGTTAAAGACCTGCCAGGAAAAATACGAAAGATATTATTGCATGTGGATTCGAAATCCCTAGGATTTTCATTGTCGAAGTCAGAGAAAATGAAGGTCTTAGTGATATCGAATCTACAAGCAATAATATCTTTTGCATTTTCCCTGGCAAGTCTTTGACTTTCCTCAACCGTCAAGTTCTTCCACATGCGTTTTATAAGCTGTATAACTAGCGGGACCTTGAACGCTTCAAGTAAGTATTTGCAAGCCAGTTCGAGTTTTTTCAAGATAACATCGAAACCACCATCGCATTAACATTAAAGGATGATGTTACAGGATCTCACTTCACTTACTTCGTAAACATGAAAGGAATCAAATGCCCCAAATGCAAAGCTTCTGATGAAGGTCCTCTTCCAATGTAGAGATAGAACTTGTCTCCTTTCTCATACGCATCCAAAATTTCATTGAAAACCCTAATCATCTCACAATTAAACCATCATCCCATCCTATCTACGTGATTCTAACAAAAAAAAAAGTCGAATCACCATACTTTAACCTTCACCATATGTGACTCACCCGCCAACATAGTCGAAGTCAGAGAAAATGAAATGTGACTCACCTGCCAACATAGTCGATGCGTTCAAGGTCCAGCTGGTTATACAGCTTACGGATGATGAAAAAAGCATGTGGAAGAACTTGGCGGTGGAGGAAAGTCAAAGACCTGCTAGGAAAAATGCGAAAGATATTATGGCTTATGGATTCGATATCACTAAGACTTTCATTGTCGATGTCAGAAAAATGAAGGTCTTAGTGATATCGAATCCACAAGAAATAATATCTTTCGCATTTTCCCTGCCAAGTCTTTGACTTTCCTCAACCGTCAAGTTCTTCCACATGCATTTTATAAATTGTATAACTAGCGGGACGTTGAGCTCTTCTTGTAAGTATTTGCAAGCCATTTCGAGTTTTTAATGATATCATCAAAACCACCATCGCATTAACCTTAAAGGATGATGTTATAGGATCTCACTTCACTTACTTAGTAAACATAAAAGGAATCAAATGCCCCAAATGCAAACTTCTGATGAAGGTCCTCTTCTAGTGTAGAGATAGAACTTGTCTCCTTTCTTATACGCATCCAAAATATCATTTAAAACCCTAATCATCTCACAATTAAGCCATCATCCCACGCGATTCTTACAAAAAAGTTGAATCACCATATTTCAATCTTCACGATATGTGACTCATCCGCCAACATAGTCGAAGTCAAAGAAAAGAAAATGTGTCTCAACCGCCAACATAGTCGAAGCGTTCAAGGTCACGCTGGTTATATTGTAACGCTCGTGAACCCAAAAAATGAAATTTGGTTGGGTGTGTTGACCGACACAGGGTGTGTGTCGTATGACACGGGTGTTTGGACTTGTGAGAAGTTGGTTTCTTAGTGGTGTGTCGATCGACACAGGTGGTGTGTGTCGATCGACACGAGTGGAAATTTAACCGAAAAGTTTGGTTTCAATTGTCCGGTTCAGCAGACTGGTTTAGGGAAACCCTAGGGTTACTATTTAAAGGCAGAAAACAGGGTTCTGGCCGAATTTAGTGATCCAGAAATCAAAAGTTTCAGAGAAAAGGGAGAGTTTTTTTGGTGTTTGGAGAGATTTCTGGTGATTTGTGATCCTTGGAGGCTGGGTTTCGTTTAGTGTGGATTCAGGAGCGTGTGAGGTTGTGTTCTGCTCAATTGTGTTGGGAAATTTTGGATTTGAGGTGGTGTTCGTCGCGTTCTTTGCGTTCTTCGTGAAACCTTATCATTTTCTTCCTAAATCGAGGTGAGTGTATAACCGTAGGCTTATATAGGTATATGGAATTGATAGAATGCGACTGCTTGGTGGTTTCATGTGTTTTGTGGTTGAAATCTTGCAGGAGACTCGACGAATCGCGACGGATTCGAGCCACAAGAGGATAGGCTTGCTTCTGGGTTCTGCGACGTCGTCTCGATCGACACCATGGTGGTGTGTCGATTGACAAGGGGTAACCTGTAGTCCGACACCTAGTGGTTGTGTCGATCAACACAGAGAAGCTTGTCGATCGACACAAGGCAACTGTTGTTCGACACCTAGTGGTTGTGTCGATCGACACAGTGAAGCTTGTCGATCGACATAGTGCATTCTGTACTGGTTCGTGTTGATTGTTTCGTGTATGCTTGTTCTGTGATCATCCTGGTATTGTATCTCTTGTTTATGCTTATATATAAATAGCTTGTAGACGGGATGACCGCGTCGCTGAGTATTTATGATAATACTCACGCAACTCTTTTTGCCATGTGTTGCAGGTAAAGAGAAAATGTGGTCATGGAATCGTGGCGAGGAAGAAGAGATGATTTAGGGTCTCGTTGTTGTGTTGTTGTTTTATGGAATTGCTAGGTTGTTAGTAATTCTGGAACTTGTTAGTAATTTAATAAGTATGGGATTATTGAATTGGTTATTGTTGTGTTGTTGAACTGTTTAATTATTTATTGGATTTTCGCGTGTTGTGTTGGCCCATTGAGGATTATTATCTGTGATGATAATAATCTGAAGAGAAAACTTTTAAAGTTTTGGGTCGGGTCGTTTCAGTTTGATATCAGAGCCCTTATGGTTCTAGGGCAGGTGCAATTGATTGATTATGTGAGTTAATTGATTGATTGTTGTGTGGGTATGGAGTCTTAGATCATCTCTTCCGAGCCTTCAATAAGATTCCACGGTAAGTGTTGTTTGATTTTTTGTTTTCTAGTATGTTTAGTGTTCTGCTGGGTAGGGCAGAGCGAGATGACTAGAGGTACTAGAGGTAGAGGTCATGGAGAGGCGAAGGTGGTCGTGGTGGGCACGGGCAAGGACTTGAGAGTGAGTCAGATGCCGCGGGTGTGACCCAGGAGACCATGCAGGAGCAGGTGGCTGATTTGCAGGCGTATTAGGAGGGGTCCGTGGGTGTGGCCGTGAGTGCCACTGTGAGGGCGAGTGAGGGTTCCGGTGTGGCCAGTGATGCGGTGGGCCTAGGTGGGGGTGCTGCCGCAGGTTTTTGCCCAGGACCGAGATGATCGTCTGGCGGGTCTGCTACAGAGGATTCTGGAGCAGTTACCAGGTGGGGTGTCAGCTCCGGGTCAGGCTCCGGGAGTGCAGCTGGGTATGGCTGATGTGCAGTCAGGTATGGCTGGTGTGCAGTCGGGTGTGGCTGGTGTGCAGCTGTGTGTTGTTGGTGTGCAGCCAGGTATGGCTGGGGTTCTGCCGGGTGTGGCTAGTGTGCAGCCGGATATGACTGGGGTGCAGCCGGAGGTGACGGTTGCAGAGGAGCTCCCATCTTATCTTAGGATGATACATACACTACTTATATATGTATTTGGATACATAAATTTCAATATGAATAAAAAAATTATCCAATTATTTTTGTTTGTTTTGTCCACTAACAAAGAATTGGCTGCTATGCCTATATATACGTTTCAGTATACAAGATTGCCAAGAATTCCTAGCAAGAAAAGCAAATCATGCGCTAGCTTTATCAGTACTACATTTTCCGAGTAAAAGCTCTTCTAGCTAGTTCAAAGAGTTAGAAAGGTTTAACTTATTTTCTAAATGTTTAACTCATTTTCGACTACAATCAATGAAGGATATAAGTTTTTTTTTCATCGGAAATAAGGATTCCTGTTTCGTGCTAGCGAAACTAAGTTTTCGACTACAATCAGTGAAAAATTCCCAATGAAGTTTTCATCGCAGATAACTCATTTTCTGACTACAATCAGTGAAGAATTCCCAATAAATTGATATTGTTCTTTACACCTAGAAGGGTCTTTATCAAAGATTCTTACCATGAGGCCATTGGATACTATCACTAAGCAAAATATCTAATTAACCATTATTACACCTTTGTATCTATAGAAACACAAGAAACACAAATCTCTGACAAGCATATATTCTCATCTTACAGAACATGCATTGCTAACACAAGTCAGATGTATATGCTAAGTTCCAAGAAGATAGCTGAAAGCTAACCTTTAGGATTCCAGGAACACTGCTGCAGACCAATCACCAGAGAAACTCTTTAGTGCGTGAAAAAAACTGTACTTCTCCAAGCTTTAAATGATTTCCTGTAAAAACAACAACGATTTGGTCCATGAACCCAAAAATGGCAAGGCAGCAACTAGCATCCTCAAGAGCAATGGCTTTTCTTTCGAACTCTTGCTTTGGACGAGCATTCTCGTTTCATAGATTGTCATTTCTCATCTCCCTTTACGTATCTAGATCATCCCATCCCCATGCTCTTAGAATCAGAATCTCCTACCATCCTTGACTTGTATCCTCCCTTATCCACACCACCACCCTTTAACTTTTGATGGATTTTATGTTTCCAACATGTCCATACCTTTTCCCGAATCATCCAATGATGACCCAGGACTATCATCGGGTGCCCAACCATATTGCAGCACCATGCGTGTTGCAATCTGTCGCAAGCCGAAAATAATAATCATAAGGTATCGCTGACAACTCCCAAGTACCTCTAGCAATTCTACACTGAAACAGTACATGGCATACAGTTTCCAGTTCTGATCGACACGATCAGCATAACAAATCAGTTTGGATTCCCCGAGAGCGCAGTCTCTCAGACACCTCAAGTGTACCAGCTAATGCTCTCCATAAGAGATGCCGGATCTTTGGGAGAGTTTTAATTTTCCAGACCGTAGATTTTTCTCTCGTGGGGAGAGGGTAGATGGGGAAACATCTGCATATCTGGCAGCAAATCCATCAGCTTGTAACCACTTTGAGAGGTGAAGAAGCCCCAAGCAAATGAGTCTTTCAATCTGGTCGATACCTTTATCCTTAAGCAGCTTCTTAGAAACACCAACAGAGACTAAAACGACCATGTCCTTCTTTGATCCAGACCAGCAGCCCAGACAGCATGTGGGAACTTTGTCTCCCTTGTCCAATTAATGCCTCATCCATTTGCTTATAATTTCGTGTTGTAGCCGTAAAAACTAAGTCGTCCTGTTTCTCAAAGCTGCATAGGTAGAAATTATAAATTGGAATGAGAACGAAAAATTTTGACAAGAAAAAGGAGAAGCTCCTTGGGTTTATAATGCACCAGTTCATATTTCAATAAAAGGTGATGCTTTGAGAAACCGCTATGAATGCTGCAAATCTGGTCTTAATTTTTAAATCAGCAAAGAAATGGGCTCTTACCTATAAAGTTCAACAAGAAGTTGGTTAATAAAAGATTCATGGTCTTGCTGTTTTGTATGTACAAACTTCCCACGTAGACTAGCAAAGAGGTCAAAATCCTGCACAAATATGATTACAGGTGCCTAATCATCACACTAAACAAATGAAACTGGTGCTACATAAGACTCAAAATTTAATATCTATAAAAATGATGAATCAAGAAAACAAAGCAGCTAACCAAGTTCCCTGACATTTGCTGCACTTTGACCAACCCATAGTCTAGCCTCTAACTCTTGAGCTTCAACATTGACAACATGCACTCTTGCTTCGGCTGCAATAGCGAGCGCCAGTGAAATGGAAACACCACCGCCATCACAATGTCATCATTTAGATTCCTTACTCTCTCTCTCTCGAATACAGTAGCCTTCACGGTTGATTCAACTTGAGTCTTCCTCAATGCAGTCTAGGCTCGAGAAACCACCCTTGTAACCAACAGAAACTGTTGCTGAAGACTTGCTAGGTCGGAGATGGGTATCCACATCAGATGAACAGAAGTTGGGATTCCACAAGCAATCATTTTGAGGTAGAGAGTATCAAACCCTCCAAATTTCTCAAATTGGCCAACCTTGATGTCAACGAAATACTTCTTGTCATCTCCTTTTAGGCAATATCATATGCTCTTTCTTTGAGCGTTCACTAATATCTTTCTGCAGCGTCTCCTTCTCCACCTTTACTGCATCCAAAGCCGTTCCCACTTGAGCAACATCTCCCTTTTCCTTCCTGACCTTCTCAACACTCTTCAACAGAACCGAGACTGTCTCCAACAGCCTCCGAGTATAATCCGAGAACTCATGATCAATTGATTTCAAAACCAACTCTTTTTCTCTAACTTTCTCTTTCTTTTTTCTTCCATAGCTAAAGACTGAACTGGTGAGCTAAAGGCTTAGATACAAACTCTATTCGCTATACCCAGACGACGGCACAAGCTCATTTCCTTCTTTGAAAACAAACAGCACACCTGATCAATCGCACAAGGAATCAAGCAATACGATCTTCACCGGAAAAGCCAAAGATTCAGACTCTCTCTCTTATCCACCACCTCCATCGCGTACAAGAAGAAGAAAAACCTAGAAAAAGGAAGTCAAATTCGATTGATTCCAAAGACAAAGAGAGCTAAACGGTATTGTTTATGAAGGTACCTATGGAGTTTCCGACGATAAGACGGCGAAGGATTGCGAGTGGAGCGTTTTAGGGCGAGGCAGATAACAAGGTTTTTGTAACCATTTCAGAGTCGGAATATTTTGTTTTAGTTAAATTGAGCTGTCTAGTTTTAGATTTATCAATTATCCCCTCCTCACCAGTCACCCATCTCAAAATCACAATTTTTATTCCTAGTCGATTTAGGCCCTTGACTTTTAAATATAACACTTGCCTCCTCCTCTGCCCCAGGCTGTGATTATAATCTTTACTTTTTATAAGCCGATCATGTTTTATTAGTTCAGTGGAAAGGCAATCAACACTTTTTATAATCTTTAAATATAACACTTGCCTCCTCCTCTTGGGAGCTATAGCGGTCAATCAACGTCTAGCATTTCGACACCTACAACAAGACCGATATTGCCCGAAGTGTGGTGATGTAGAAGAAACCATTAACCATGTCTTGTTTACATGTCCCCGACTAGATAATGTTGGACACTGTCACAAGTCCCGCATCATAATTCGGTGTTCCCGTCCGATAGTCTGTGGAGCAACTTTGATTATCTTCTCTCTCGCGTACCCAACCGCCAGGAATTCAAGGAATATGTGAGATGCTACCCCTGGATAATATGTTACCTCTGGAAAGCACGTAACGATAAAGTATTTAGAAACCTGGAGAGGTCACCCCCGGACATCCTAAAACTTGCCCGAACGGAAGCTGCGGCCTGGCATTTAACGTTGGAAGAAGCGACATAGGAAAGAGGAGTACAAATAACTCCAGCCCAGACAATGCCACGGGCTGTTTTCACGTGCTTTGTTGATGGGTCCTGGAAGGATGGAGACCCCACGAGCGGGATCGGATGGACGCTTCAACTACAAGATGAGGAAACGGATCTCTTAGGACTCAAAGGGATGCACAAGGGATCCTCTCCCCTACACGTTGAACTGCATAGTTTATTATGGGCCCTCCACTGCCTGCGGCAGAAAGAACGATATTGTGCGTTGTTCGCTACGGATTCACAGGAGCTAGCTGCAATGATACTGGAACCGGATAACTGGCCACGATTCAAATAAGAGCTAGAAGAATTCAAGATACTTCGAGCGTGGTTCCCTGACTTTACTCTTCAGTATTGTCCCAGGAAACGAAATGGAAATGCTGACTTATTAGCCCGGATCGCTCAAGCTCGAAAATTAGTCTTTTCTCATGTTAGCACGTCTACCCCACACTGGTTCCTAGACACGAATGTGTTTGGTTGAATAAGGAGTATCATGTTTTGTGACAAAAAAATGCTCCAAAGGAGATTTTCCAAAGCAAAACTCTTAAAATTATAAAAGTGGGTTGATAAAGCATACCATTAACACCTAATTATAACATAAAAAAATGACAGAGCGAGAGAATGAGACAGAGCGAGAGAATGCGACAGTGAACAAAGACAGCCGGAGAGATGAGGTAATGTTGGATGCTTGTGCAAGGGGAAGACCACCTGATATCGCCGGGTCGTGGGTTTCTAAGGTCACGGGTATGAATAGCGGTGGTATGCCGGTCCCGGAGAGGTTGTTGGATGATGCCTTCGTTTCTCTACGGTTGAGAATGGAATTCCCCAATGGTGTGGATGGAGAACCAAAGATAACAGTAGACAATGAAGTGATTGAAGCAATGAACGGTTTATGGAAACAAACCATGATAGTGAAGGTTTTAGGAAGACACCTAACCATCTCGGCCTTGAGCAAGAAGCTAAGGGAGTTGTGGAATCCTAAGGGTGCGATGTATGTCATGGACCTACCTCAGCAGTTTTTCATGGTTCGTTTTGAGAGGGAAGAAGAGTACATGGCAACGGTTACGGGAGGGCCATAGAGGGCTTTTGGAAGTTATCTTAATGTGCAAGCTTGGTCTCCGGAGTTTGACCCTCTCAAAGATGAGATCGTCACGACTCCAGTTTGGGTGAGGCTATCCAATATTCTGGTCAATCTCTACCATAGATCGATTTTAATGGGTATCACTAGTGGTTTGGGAAAGCCAACTAAAGTGGATGTCACAACTCTTAGCTTTGAGAGGGCGAGATTTGCAAGAGTCTGTGTGGAGGTGAACTTGTCTAGACCCTTGAAAGGGACAATGTTAATCAACAATGAACGATATTTTGTTGCTTACGAAGGTCTATCAACCATTTGCTCGAAGTGTGGGATGTATGGGCATTTGATTCACTCCTGTAGGAGAGATCCTGTGGAACGCCTAGGTAATGGAGTTCCGTCGTAGGTCGAGCTGAGTTCTATTGGACAGGCGAAGAAAATCAATGGTTTTTCAGTGGTCATGCGATCGGGTAGGCTGACGGAGAAAGTGTTGGTTCCGGTTGTTTTTCAGGCAGGTGGGACGAAGAGAGCAATAGGAAAGAACCTAAGGGGGAAAAGAAAGTCAAAGAGCAAGTGGATTTGAGTGTTTCAAATTGCTTTGGTGAGTTGGAGGTTGAGGAGGTTGATATCCCCTCCTCACCAGTCACCCATCTCAAAATCACAATTTTTATTCCTAGTCGATTTGGGCCCTTTACTTTTAAATATAACAATTGCCTCCTCCTCGGCTCCAAACTGTGATTATAATCTTTACTTTTTATAAGCCGATCATGTTTTATTAGTTCAGTGGAAAGGCTTTTAAATGCTCGTTCCCTCGATACTTCCCAAAGGAGATTTTCCGACACAAAACTCTTACAATTATAAAACTGGGTTGATAAAGCGTGTACCATTGACACCAGATTATTATTATAGTCCACATGGTCATGGCCACACAAATATTTTCATATGGATGATATTAAACACCATAGTGAATAATGAAATCAAATGATCATGAGTTCTCAAATGACGTCAACGAAATACTCTCATCTTTAATTATGAAATTTTATCAGATCATGATAACAAATGTCACCACAATTTTGAAATGCGAAACATTTAAATGACTTAAAAAATAACACGATGAAACACACACAAACAAAAAAAAATGCTAGAAAGATATTATAATGATATATATCATAAATTTATTAAAAGTTTAGAGAGATTCTCAAAGTCTCACTGAATTAGTGAGACGTTTTTTCACCGTAGTCTCAATTATTTATTATTATTAGATGATACTCTTAGAGATGATGGTCTACGACATCTTCTGGTGATTAATTTGCTGATCATGAGTACATAAAGAGAGAGTTCAAAGAGATTGTGCGGCTTTTAAAGAATGTTGAGGAATTTCGTAACAAAGGTATATATTGTCCAAAAGGTGTTCGTTCTTCTTCATGGACCTCCCGACAAAATCGTGAGCCTGGGCATGTTCTCGGTATTGGTTTCAAGAAGATTATGAAGCTCACACAAAAACCACATCCAATTCTCATCATTTTCTTCATCTACAATCCCAAACGCCAATGGAAACAATGCGCCGTCACCATCAAATCCAGTATTTTTTTTGGTGTATAAAGTTAATCACTTGTTTCGACCCAAAAAAAAAAAGTTAATCACTCGAAGGACCAAAATGTTATACAGATTTTGTTTCTAGTGAAAGACTTATCAAAACGAAACTCAAATATGGTTTTCAACCTCTTTACTTTTGCAACACAACTTGGTATTGTTTGGACCGTCTCTATTATATATGTAAATGAATCATCATCAAAACTTAATTCAAAGGTTGCTTTCAAATTTCTAAACATAGAAAGAAGGATTCTCGTTGTAAATGTTCTAACATTTCAAGAATTGATTCATCATTTCAAATATCTAAATAAAATAGACAATTAAAAGTCCTTGATGAGAAGTTGCAAGCAGAGCAGCCAAAATAGTGTTTCATCGGGTTACTCGAACATGTTTGGGAGAGTTCTCACGGCCATAAACGCATCCACCATCTGATAACCATTAGTATTTTGTTAAAAATTGTAAAAACCAATTAAAAAGAATCGATTTATCAGTTTAATTAAACTTGCAGTCCCTATTTAAAACCATTTTTACCTCATCGGTAAATGCAGCTCGGGCCATGCGGTGTCTCTCCATCATTTCTGTCAATACATCAGTGAGTCTCTTCTTTACATCTCCAGTTAGCATTCTTCCTTCTCCATATTCCTCAAACACAGTACAATTTTTTTTTAGTTTTTATTTCAGATAATTCGATTAAGACAGATACGAGCATTCTTCTTTCTTGGTAACAAGCGAGTGGCACATATAACGTAATTTACCTTCTTTATGCGTTTAAGCTTAGTATCATCTTCTAGGAAAAAACCCAGATACTTGACTGATATGTCTACCTGTGGAAAAAGAAGAAGAAAAATTACTAGAAAAAGACTTGAGTATAGCACTGAAACAGATAGGATTAAGTCTTTTCGAATTGCAATCTGAGGTTAAAGGTCCTTCCCATAGGATTAATGGTTGGTAGTTATCAATGCCTAAATTTGATATTACATAGTAAGGAATATAGCTGTGAGTTTAAACTACCTAGAATAGGATAACAGGATAGAACACAACAAGAAAATTTGGTACCTTCAGATTTGCTCCGAGTTCTCTGTGCTTTTCCATGGAGTCTTGTCCACCACTAAACGTGTATTTGTTTATCTGCAGATAAAAACCTCATCAAGTTAAGATACAGGAAGCAATTACATGGATTCCTTATTATGATTTGAGTCTAATTTTCTTCTCTTAGCTGTTTGGAACTCAGTTGTGATTATAGCAAAGAGATAGCCCTTTTCAATCATTAAGAAAGAGTTCTCTGATATCATGGTTTTTACCCGTTTTTGACCATGATATAAGTCTTTTTTATTGTGTCTTTTTGGTATTTTTCGAGTCTTTTAGAGTCTTGTAGGTTGATGGACGATTGGAGCTTAATGGGAGCTTTTGGAGCATTTTGGAGC
The DNA here is from genome assembly GCA_964056655.1 of Arabis hirsuta. NCBI lineage: Eukaryota > Viridiplantae > Streptophyta > Magnoliopsida > Brassicales > Brassicaceae > Arabis > Arabis hirsuta. The sequence goes on from OZ053308.1 coordinate 27,196,148, forward strand.
ATCGAGGAAAGAAGAGCCGAAGTGACCAAGTCGGAGTCGATTTTTACATGTCTGTGTCGATCGACACAGTCCTGTGTGTTGATCGACACGGTCATGTCTGACGAGAAGATTGAAAAAATTCTTCTTAGACCCAAAAAGCCCAGAAGTTTACACCAAGGCCCAATCCGATTTTTAGACAATATAAATAGTTTTTCCTTAGGTTTTCAAGTTTTTTATCTTGGATTTTAAATGAGACTTGAGAGAGGAGATTTGGCAGAGCTTTTAGGGAGATTTGGAGAGCTTCAGACTTTCAGAGATTCCTAAACCCTTTTGTATCTCTAACTCTATCTTTTTAATGCAATTTATTTCACTCATGATGTTTGCTTCAATCACCATGTCTGAGTAGTTTGCTTGTTAGGTTTTGGGAAGTTCTAGGGTTTGATGAAAATTGATAGGATTAAAACCTTGTTAGGATTTATATTTATGTTCTTCATCTAGATTGATTAAACTCTGATTTTAGGATTGATCAAATGAAATTGGATATCCTAGGTTACTTTAATAGATGCGAAAATATTATTAACAACCTGATATAATCTTAGATGAGCAAAATTATTTATTCACAAAGAAATTTGGCTTAGTAATTTTGTGAACAATTGAACCTGATCTTACTGCTTGATTTTATTCACAAAGTTTGCAAAGAAATTTGGAATTTAGGGATTTAGTCATAGATAATCTCTGCAACGAAAGTTGATTGGTTTTATATTTGTGTTTGAGTTCTAGAACCGTTCTTAATAAAATCCTAACGTTTTAATCTCTGTGTCGATCGACACAGACACCTGTATGTCGATCGACACGATCAATTTTGACTCATTCCTACGAACAACCCAATGCCTAACTCTTTTGTCTCATTGAATTTTAAGAACCTTAATCATCATCACTTGCTTTGTTTTGATATTTTCATTACATTCTTTCATACTTACTTAGCATAATTTGAATTCATAATCGTTTGTGTGATTTGATTCCCTGTGGATTCGATCCCTAAGTACTACTACGATCTCTTAATTTGAGAGAGTAGCTCAGGGTAAATTTGAGCATATCATTCTCGCATATGACAGAAAGAGCACAGGCATTGATCAAGCTAGATAATGAATAACTGTGCAAGAAAGTTAATACATAAATCCATAATTGGACTAGGAAACAAGATAACAGGAAAAACAAAACAAATTACAGAATTTACCTCGTTTTTAATATCCTTTGGAGTATCAGTCTCATATATAGCAGAATTTGGATCACTAGCCGACATTTTCCATTTTCTCCCTACAAGAAGTGAACAAGGCGTTCAATAGCTGAAAAGTATGAAGTTTTAGTCTGGTGTACAAGGTATAAGCATACAATAACTCTAGATTACTTAAGAAAGTACTTGCCTGCAAAGCAAGGAAAAATGAGGACTCAATCAGAGCAGGCTTGCTATATCCTAACCGTAGCGCAACATCACGAGTCATTCTAAAGTATGGATCCTAGACAAAACCAAAAGCAAAGATTGATTCAGAACACAGAAGCAGCACAACATAATTATAGAGCATAAAGAACAAATTATGGATGAATTTTAAACCACGCTTGCAAATATAGTACACCATTGGAAAGTCATTTATCTACCGAAGGCAAACATTAAAGATCCAAAGTAAAAAGAAACCAAAAAAACAACAGCATACCCGGTCAATCGCAAAAGGAATCAAGCAACACATATTGTCCTTGCCAAGGAACAAGTGTGGGAACGAGCTACGAAAGGATGGCACGGCCTGCAAATATATGGTTAATAATTATCCATTCTAAACATAACAGTCTATATGCATTAGAATACACATGCCTACATCAATATGAAACAATACATACTTGTACAGGAGGGAAACTGAGTTTCCCACTATAATCTTCAGCGGAAAATCCAAAGATTTCCATAGTCTAGCAAAGAGAGATATAAAAGTGAAAACCAGGAACACACATCAAACTAATAAAACATATCAGCCACTTTGTGCGATTCAGAGAGATAGAAAGTATAGTCACCTTGTTAAGCGTAACACACTTTGCAACCTTACCATATTTTTGTAGAAAGATCTACACACTAGGGTTTCATCAGCAAAAAAAAACTATAATGTAAAACCTAGATCGTATACTATATAAGGGACATCTTATGAGCTATATGCATGTGGACTACAAGTACAAGTTTGTCCACAGAGATTCAAATCAAATGTGACTCACCCGCCAACATTGTCGAAGTCAGAGAAAATGAAGGTCTTAGTGATATCAAATCCACAAACAATTATATCTTTCACATTTTCCCTGTCAAGCTTTTGACTTTCCTCCCCTGTCAATTTCTTCCACATGTATTTAATAAGTTGTGTAACCAGCGGGACCTTGAATGCTTCTTGTAAGTATCTGCAAGCCATTTTGAGTTTTTCAGGATATCATCAAAACCACCATCGAATTAACCTTAAAGGATGATGTTATAGGATCTCACTTCACTTACTTAGTAAACATGAAAGGAATCAAATGCCCCAAATGCAAAGCTTCTTATGAAGGTCCTCTTCCAGTGTAGAGATAGAACTTGTCTCCTTTCTCATACGCATCCAAAATCTCATTGAAAACCCTAATCATCTCACAATTAAACCATCCTCCCATCCCATCAACGCGATTCTTACAAAAAAAAAGTCGAATCATCATATTTCTACCTTCACCATATGTGACACACCCGCCAACATAGTCAAAGTCAAAGAAAATGAAATGTGACTCAACCGCCAATATAGTCGAAGCGTTTAAGGTCCTGCTGGTTATACAGCTTACGGATGATGAAAAATGTATGTGGAAGAATTTGACGGTGGAGGAAAGTCAAAGACTTGCCAGGGAAAATGCCAAAGATATTATTGCTTGTGGATTCGATATCACTAAGACTTTCATTGTCAAAGTCAGAGAAAATGAAGGTCTTCGTGATATCGAATCCACAAGCAATAATATCTTTTGCATTTTCCCTGGCAAGTTTTTGACTTTCCTCCCCCGTCATATTCTTCCACATGCATTTTATAAGCTGTATAACTAGCGGGACCTTGAACGCTTCAAGTAAGTATTTGCAAGCCAGTTCGAGTTTTTTCAAGATAACATCGAAACCACCATCGCATTAACATTAAAGGATGATGTTACAGGATCTCACTTCACTTACTTAGTAAACATGAAAGGAATCAAATGTCCCAAATGCAAAGCTTCTGATGAAGGTACTCTTCCAATGTAGAGATAGAACTTGTTTCTTTTCTCATATGCATCTAAAATCTCATTGAATATCCTAATCATCTCACAATTAAACCATCATCCAATACCATTTATACGATTCTTACAAAAAAAGTAGAATCACCATATTTCAACATTCACCATATGTGACTCACCCACCAACATAGCCGAAGTCAGAGAAAATGAAATATGACTCACCCGCCAACATAGTCGAAGCGTTCAAGGTCCCGCTTGTTATACAAGTTATGGATGATGAAAATGCATGTGGAAGAACTTGACGGTGGAAAAAAGTCAAAGACTTTCCAGGGAAAATTCGAAAGATATTATTACTTGTGGATTCGATGTCACTAAGAATTTCATTGTCGAAGTCAGAGAAAATGAAGGTCTTAGTGATATCGAATCCACAAGCAATAATATTTTTCGCATTTTCCCCGCCAAGTCTTTGACTTTCTTCCACTGTCAAGTTCTTCCACATGCATTTTATAAGTTATATAACCAGCGGGACCTTGAACACTTCTTGTAAGTATTTGTAAGCCATTTCGAGTTTTTTAGGATATCATCAAAACCACCATCATATTAGCCTTAAAGGATGATGTTATAGGATCTCACATCACTTACTTAGTAAACATGAAAGGAATCAAATGCCCCAAATGCAAAGCTTCTGATAAAGGTCCTCTTCCAGTGTAGAGATAAAACTTGTCTCCTTTCTCATACGCATCCAAAATCTCATTGAAATCCCTAATTATCTCACAATTAAACCATCATCCCATCCCATCTATGTGATTCTTACAAAAAAAAAGTCAAATCATCAAGCACAAGTTAGTGAATTTTGAACATGTGAGCGAAGAAGACACCACGACGGAGGAATACATGTGGTTGACGAGAAGTGAGTCTTTAAACACGATCAATCATGGACTCATCGATCCTCTGGCAACCAAATTGGTCAATAAGCTTATCGTAATTGATTTTCCCTTCGTCTTTGGGAGCGATGTCCCATGGATTCACAACTTGCTCCGAAGATTCAGGCTCTCTCTCACCCTTCTTATCCATCTCCATCGCGCACGGAGGGAGAAAGAAGAATAAATTTCAGAGAAAACTAGAGGAGGTAGGAGATAACAATGTTGGGAAAAATAGGGAAGAAGAAGCCAAAGTACGAAAGGTTAAAGGAAAAAAAAGAGATTTTTCAATATCCTCACTTGATCTCAGCCGTCGACTGGGACTTTCAATATCCACCCTCCTTACTATACCAAGGAGGTACCTACGGTTATAAGCGGCGGGGATATGTTTGACTGGAGCGGATAGTATAGGGTGAAGAAGACAATGATGTTTAAATCAATAAGGTTTCATTACTATTTGAGACTCTGAATCTTTTGATTTATTCAAATTGAGCGGTCAAGTTTTTATATGTTTAATTATCCCTTTGCTCTCTCCACCCACAAAATCACACAATTTTAATTCCAAGTCAATTTTAATTCCAAGTCAATTTGCGCATTTACTTTTATTATGGAGTGTAGTAGTTATTATATAAACTCTCGTATAACTTGAATACTCGAAACATGTTTTGAAATTCCGAGTAATTTTGTGAAATTTTAGAATCGTTTGAAGAAGTTTTTTTGTTGAAAAAATAATTGAATACTTTTTATATAAATATTAAAACTTCTACGTGTAAGAAAAAAAGTAAATTTACAAAATTGTGAATTATTGTTTCTGAAACCAATTATAAACTCAGAGATATATACTTCCAAGCCATAAACTAAAAAATCAATCAATTAAAGTTGTCTAGCGGCCATGAACGCATCCACCATCTGCAAAGGTTTTTGTTTGTAAAAATTATATAGTTACTGAAAAATGATATTGAATCTTGATGATTGAGAAAAACTGATGAATTTATTTACTCTCCAGTTAAAATCGATTTTACCTCATCAGTAATGGCAGCTCGAGTCTTGAAATGTCTCACAACCACTTCTGTCAAAACTTCAATAAGTCGATCCTTTACTGCTTCGGCTGGCATTCTTCCTTCTCCATATTCTTGAAACACAGTTCAATGTTCGATAACATATATATTATATGATGAGTATATTAACACATCTAATAACAAAATTGAGAATAATTTACCCTCTTTATGTGTTCGAGTTCAGAATCATCTTTTAGGAAGAAACTTAGATACTTGAAGGGTATGTCATCCTGTGAAAATAGTAGAAAAGAGCTTAGGAAAGAGTTATCACGAAAACAGTTTTTGCAAAAGAATCTGCAAGTGATACAAAATGCTTCCTTAGTCAATTAGTTTTTGGTACCTCGAGATTTGCTGCACAAGGAGCAAATTCCTGTATCTCATATGGAACCTCACCAAGTTTAGATATTGGAAGCAAGCAAAAACTTGTCAAAAAACCAAAACAAAAAACTTCAATTAAAAGATTCACCTTGTTTTTAATGACCTTCGGAGTGTTAGTCACTTAGATGGCGGAATTTGGATCACTAGCAGACATTTTACCCTTCTCTTCCTGCGAAAAGTGACAAAGGCATCCAATAGTTTTAAAAGGAAGAAAGTGTGGTTTACAAGGTCTATAAGTACATATCTAGAGTTCGCAATATCCCTAGACTACTTGAGAAAACACTTGCCTACAGAGAAGAAGAGAATGATGACTCGATCAAAGCAGGATTCCTATAGCCTAACTAAGGTGCAACATCGCGAGTCATTCTAAAATAAGGATCCTGAACAAAACAAAAACCAAACCAAAGATCTATTATGAACACAAACACATATTGATACATGCTAAAACACAAAAGAGACAAATTATGGATGGAAGTGTCCCAAGCTCCCAAATATTTTACACTATTGGGAAATGAATTATCTCCGAAAACAAAAGGGCTAAGTACACAACACACCTGGTCAATTGCACAAGGAATCAAGCAACGGAGGTTGTACTTGTCGGGGAACATATGTGGGAACGAGCTAGGGAAAGATGGAGATGCTTAAAAATATATTGAAAAACAATAATCCAATTTAAATATAACAGTCGATATGCATAAGAATACACATGCCTACACCAACAGGAAAAAAAGACGTACTTGCACCGGAGGAAAACTGAGTTTTCCAATATGATCTTCACCAAAAAAGCCAAAGATTCCCATAGACTGGCAGAGAAGGAGATATAAAAAAATGAAAACAAAGAACACAAAGCAATTAATAAAACATATCAGCTACATTGTGCAATTTAAAGAGATATAAAATAAAGTCACCTTATTAATTGTAACGCAATCTGCAACCTTGTGCATGTTATCATAGAAAGCACTACACACCAGGTTTCTCACATCATCAGCCAAAAAAAACTATAATGTAAACATAAAAACAAAACTAATATGAGATTTAAATGTGACTCACCTGCCAACATAGTCGAAGTCAGAGAAAATGAAGGTCTTTGTGATATCGAATCCACAAGCAATAATATCTTTCGCATTTTCCCTGGCAAGTCTTTGACTTTCCTCCACCGTCAAGTTCTTCCACATGCATTTTTCATCATCCGTAAGCTGTATAACCAGCGAGATCTTGAATGCTTCTTGCAAGTATTTGTAAGTCATTTCGAGTTTCAAGGATAAATCAAAATATTCAAACCATCTTCACATTGACCTTAAAGAAACATGAGGCCATAATAGCTTCAAGACTTACTTGGTAAACATGAAAGGAATCAAATGTCCTAAATGCAAAGCTTCTGATGAAGGTCCTCTTCCAGTGTAGAGATAGAACTTATCACCTCTCTCATACGCATCCAAAATCTCATTGAAATCCCTAATCATCTCACAGTTGAACCAACAACACAGGAATTCAACAAGTCGACGAGATAAATACGCAATTCATAAAAATAATAATTGAATCGTCAAAAAGAAGTTGGTGAATTTCGAGCCGGTGGGCGAAGAAGACACCACGATGGAGGAAAACTCAAGGTTGGCGAAGTCAGTCTCTGAACACGATCAATCAGTGACTTGTCGAGCCTTTGGCAACCAAACGTGTCTATAAGCTTGTCGTAATCGATTTTCCCGCCGTCTTTGGTGGAAACTTCCCATGGATTCACAACTTGCTCTAAAGGTTCAGCCTCTTTCTCATCCTTCTTATCCACCTCCATCGCGCATGGGGAAAAGCTCTAGAAAAAAAAGTCAGATTCGATGGGTTCAAACATCAAAAGCCAAATATAAGCTACTTGATCAAGAAACAATCTCAAGAGAGCTAAAAGGCATCGTCATCTGAAAGTACCTATGGAGTTTCTGGCGATAAGAGGGTTGTAGAGAGGCGGCCGAAGATCCAGATTTCAACCTGAACAGAAATTGACAAAGCATTTTAATCTATACGTTATAAAGAAAAAGTAAACTTACAAATTGTGAATTACCACATGCATAAGTATCATTTAATCCTTTCAAAGATCTAAATAAAAAAAAACCAACAACAGTTTCCAGAACCAATTATATATTTCCAAATAAACAGAAAAAAAATTCCAAGGATTTTCTTCGGGTTACTGAGCTTTACTTGAACACGCTTGAGAGTGGTCTGACGGCCATGAACGAATCCACCATCTATAATTTTTTGTTTGTTAAAATTGTAGAGTCAGCGAAAATGATATTGAACCTTGATGGTTGTGACTAATAAATATATTTCTCTAGTTAAATCGAGTTTACCTCATCACTAATAGCAGCTCGACCTCTGCAATGCCTCTCCACTATTTCTGTCAAAACTTCACTAAGTCACTTTTTTACTGCTCCTGTTTGCATTCTTTCTACTTCTAATTTCATTTTTCCTGGTCCATATTTCTGAAACAGTTCAATGAATGTGTTAGACTTTTTCAAAAAATCCAGTAAGACGCATTCTACATTATCTATAATGATCTAATAACAAGCTATCGACAAATGTCATGTATTTTACCTTTTTGATGTGTTTGAGTTCAGAATCATCTTCAAGGAAGAATTGTAGATACTTGAATAGTATGTCTTTCTGGGAAATAGTGGAAAGGAGATAATCAGAAAAAGACTTAGTAAAGCATTTAACCGATAAGATGTAAGTATCACGAAAACAGTTTTGCACGAGTCTGCAAGTGATATAGAACCATTCTAAGCCAATTAGTTTTTGGTACCTCAAGATTTGCCCCGAAGTCGATTTGATCCTGCTCGGTGTCTCCCCCACCACTAACCGCTATGTTTATCTGCAAATAGAACCGCACAAAGCTTCAATACTGGAAGCATATATCTGATTTCACTATTAGATGTAGGTATCTAATGTTCTATAATATGTGACATTCAAATGTTGTTACAGCAACAAAGTGACACTCAAGATTTACTTTTTTGCTAATGACCTTTGCTGTATCAGTCACATAGATAACAATATTTGGATTACTAGCAGACATTTTTCCTTACTTTACCTGCAAGAAGTTACCAAGGCGTTCCATAATTTGAAAGGAGGAATGTGTGGTTTACAAGATATAAGTATATATCTTTAACTCGCAATATCCCTAGAACACTTGAGAAAACACTTGCCTTCAGAGGAGGAAAACTGATGACTCAATTAGAGCAGACTTGTTATAGCCTAACTGGGGTGCAACGTCACGAGCCATTCTAAATCAAGGATCCTGACGAAACCAAAGATCGATTATAAACACAAAAGTTATATACCAAAATGATACACGGAGAACATAAAAGAGAAAAATTATGGATAGAAGTGTCCAAGCTCGCAAACATTTTACACTATTGGGAAATGTTATATTTTCGAAAATAAACGTGGTTAAGATTTATGTCAAGAAAACAACACACTTGGTCAATTGCACAAGGAATCAAGCAACGGAGGTTGTCAGGGAACAAATGTGGGAATGTGCTAGGAAAGTATGGAACAGCCTGCAAATATATGGATAACAATTATCCAATTTAAATATAGTTTTTAAGCATTTGAATACACATGCCCACACCAACATGAAAAAGACATACCTGCAGAGGAAGAACACTGAGTTCTCCAATATAATCTTCACCGGACAAACCCAAGATTCCTATAGCCTCGGAGAGAAGGAGATGTAAGAATGAAAAGTAGGAACACAAAGCAACTAATAAAATATATATCAACCACATTGTGCAATTCAAGGAGATAGAAAGCAAAGTCACCTCTTTAAGTTTAACACAGTTTCCAAACTTCACAATGTTTTGATAATAAACACTCCACTCAAGTTGCATAATTAAAAAAAGAAAGCACTGCACTCAAGGTTTCCGCGCATCATCAGCAAGAAAAAACTGTAATGTAAACATAAAAATCCAAAAAGTAGATGTGGGATTTAAATGTGACTCACTCTCCAAAATAGTCGCAGATATAGAAATGAAGGTCTTCTCCATATCGAATCCGCAAGCAATTATATCTTTAGCATTTTCTCTGACAAGTGTTTATCTTTCCTCTACTGTTAAGTTCTTCCGCAGAGCATAGTTATCCGTAAGTTGAATAACAACTATAACGTCGAATGCTTCTTGCAATTATCTGTAAAACCATTTCAAGTTTTCAGGACAAATCGGAAAATCTTCAAAATCATTCACTGCCTTAAAGAAATCTAGACTCACTTGGCAAACCTGAAACGAGTCAAATCCCCCAAACGCAAAGCTTCTGATGAAAGTCCATTTCCAGTGTAGAGATAGACGGACGGTGCAGTGCCAATTGCATAGACGGAGTCACAAGGACGTGTCACATCAGAGGCAAGATGCAAAAGAAAGTTTGGATTAGTGTTGGTGACATCATTCTTGTTGGACTTAGGGATTACGATATGGTAGATAAGAATGCCGATGTGATATAAATACGAATTTTGATAAAGTAGTTATATTCTAATGTTATGACTAAAGACAGTCAGAAGGTGATCTTTCGTTTCCTCTGAAACAAAATTAAATTTTCAGTTTCATCGAAATTCCAAAAAAAAAAACAAAAGAAAAAGAAGAAATACTTTACACTATTCCATAAAGTCAAAATACCTTCCTCTGCGGGGACGGCGCCGATGGAGCCGTTAAAGAGGAAAGAGGTGGACCGAGAAAGTATGTGACGCCGGAACAAGCCCTAGCGGCTAAGAAAATGGCTTCCTCTGCTAGTAGCTCGTCGGCTAAAGAGAGACGAGAGCAAGCTGCTGCAGCCGGAGGTACGGCTTCGTCTAATTCCGGCTGGTCGAAGAAATCTCAGCTCGGTTCTGTCGGTGGGTTATAACTCTTTCCCGAGAAAAGCTCTTTTCTGTTTCTCTTGATTTTGATATTAAAGTTTCCAACTTTCTTGGTGAATTTTGAATTCCAAGTTCTTAATTTTGGATTAAATTTAGCTGCTAATCCGTAGTGTTATGATTTGGGACGTAATTGTGTTCAATTGCATTATGTAACTCTGTAAATTTCATCTCAAGTTTCTATATTTATTTATAATTAGAGTTCAAAGCAACTCTTGTAGACACAGTAGATAGTCTTTCGTTTATTTTCAGATACAACTCTTGTAAATGATTGTTAATTCAGATGCTTTCTTTGAAGTTTGCATTTATAGTTAGACTTGCTTCAGAATTTTCGATCAACTTTCTTCAGGGTCAGTACGAGTAACTAAAGACTTGCTTGCTTGCTACTTTACTTTCTTCTTTCTGTAAACCGGTGGCCGAACAAGGTGGTAAAACCGGTGGCCTTAGCGTTTCTTTATCTAGATCAGATGGTCAGATTATCGGTGGAGCGGTTGGGACACACCTCATAGCTGCTGGCCCGGTTCAGGTAAAATCCTGTTGTATCATAGTGGCATACGCTTATCCTTTTTTTGTTTGAATGTTTCCAACTATCTTACACAGCGCATTGGGTTATAATAAGTTCTGGCTTTGACTGATCGCCTTAAGTTTGTGTCTATACAGGTGATTCTTGGTACGTTTCAGCTTGATAGAAAGAAGGATACCACTGGGAGTGGTGGGAAAGGGGATGGTTCTAACAGCGGAAGTTGGTTAACTTCTCCCACTAGCACTGGCACTGGTCCGTTGCTTGGCATGGGTTTCCATTCTGGTATGGAATCTTCAGGAAGAAATCCAATGAGGGGAAACGATCATCATCATCATCAGTCCGGTTTGGGTGGATCTCATCATTTCATGATGCAACCACCGCAAGGAATGCACATGACACATTCCCGGCCTTCTGAATGGGGAGGAGGAGGCAACAGCGGTCATGATGGTAGAGGCGGTGGTGGGTATGATTTGTCAGGTAAAAAGAACCTCAAAACTTTCTTAAAGATGTTTGTCATATCCATCAAAGTTCAAACCTTTAAATCCAAACAACAATAGATCAGAATTGCAACAGAGATGGTTTAAGCAATACTTAGTACTGGTAGAGATCGAGTATTGACAGGTGAAAGCCGAGCTAAGAAAAGTCCTCGTGGATGTAATTTTGTGCAGGACGGATAGGACATGAGTCATCGGAGAATGGGGCCTATTGGGCCTATTGGGCCTATTGGGCTTGGCCCATATAATCAAACAAACCTTTATCGATACCGGCGCACATCAGTTTCTTCACTCTTTTCGAAATCTTTCTCATTTCGTGTTTTGCTTTTTTTTTAAGTTTTTTTAAATATAAAATTATTAAAAATTAAGTAAAAAAAAGTAAAAGTATTTTTTTACTCTTTTAAAAACTATAAAAAAACTTTATAAAAAAAAGTTCAAAAACAAAACTCACACAGAATTAATCAAAAACTCAATTATGTATGCCAAATCGAATAAAACCCTTATATTTGTAAATAAAGTTGAATAAAAAACTAAGATCTACAACACAAATCGAACAAATCCAGATTTGCAAAAAAAAAATTTATGAAATCCGGATTTAGTTCTATATGAGAGAGATTCAAATCTAAATATGTTTGTTTTTTTCTTCAACACCGTAACCACCATTTATCCGGATCTAGATCTATATGAGATGACACACTTGTAAAATGTGTTCTGATTTGTGGCATTTTTGTAAATGCTCCATTATTGTTTCTGAAACTAATTATAGATTCAGAGATATATACTTCCAAGCCATAAACAAAAAAAAATCAATCAATTAAAGTTGTCTAGCGGCCATGAACGTATCCACCATCTGCAAAGTTTTTTGTTTGTAAAAATTGTACAGTTAGTGAAAAATGATATTAAATCTTGATGATTGAGAAAAACTGATGAATTTATTCACTCTCTAGTTAAAATCGATTTTACCTCATCAGTAATGGCAGCTCGAGTCTTGAAGTGTCTCACAACCAATTCTGTCGAAACTTCAATAAGTCGATCTTTTACTGCTTCGGCTAGCATTCTTCCTTCTCCATAATCCTGAAACACAGTTCATTGTTCGATAACATATATATATATATATATATATTATATGATGAGCATATGAACACATCTAATAACAAACTAACGAATAATTTACCTTGTTTTAATGACCTTCGGAGTGTCAATCACATAGATGGCAAAATTTGGATCACTAGCAGACATTTTACCATTCTCTCCCTGTGAAATGTAAGCAAGGCATTCAATAGTTTTAAAAGGAAGAAAGTGTGGTTTACAAGGTCTATAAGTACATATCCAGAGCTCGCAATATCCCTAGACTATTTGAGAAAACACTTGTCTGCAGAGAAGGAAAGAATGATGACTCAATCAAGCAGGCTTGATATAGTCTAACCAGGGTGCAACATCGCGAGTCATTTTAAAATAAGGATCCTGAACAAAACAAAACCAAAGATCTATTACGAACATAAACACATATTGATACATGCAGAACACAAAAGAGAGAAATTATGGATGGAAGTGTCCCAAGCTCGCAAACATTTTACACTATTGGAAAATGAATTATCTCCAAAAACAAAAGGGTTAAGTACACAGCACACCTGGTCAATTGCACAAGGAATCAAGCAATGGAGGTTGTACTTGCCGGGGAACATATGTGGGAGCGAGTTAGGGAAAGATGGAGATGCTTGAAAATATATTGAAAAACAATAGTCCAATTTAAATATAACAGTCGATATGCATAAGAATACACATGCATACACCAACAGGAAAAATACATACTTGCACCAGAAGGAAACTGAGTTTTCCAATATGATCTTCACCAAAAAAACCAAAGATTCCCATAGACTGGCAGAGAAGGAGATATAAAAAATGAAAACAAAGAACACTAAGCAACTAATAAAACATATCAGCCACATTGTGCAATTCAAGTCACCTTATTAATTGTAACGCAATCTGCAACCTTCTGCATGTTATCATAGAAAGCACTACACAAAGTTTTCTCACATCATCAACCAGAAAAAACTATAATGTAAACATAAAAACAAAACCAATATGGGATTTAAATGTGACTCACCCACCAACATAGTCGAAGTCAGAGAAAATGAAGGTCTTTGTGATATTGAATCCACAAGCAATAATATCTTTCGCATTTTCTTGGCAATTCTTTGACTTTTCTCCACCATCATGTTCTTCCACATGCATTTTTCATCATCCGTAAGTTGTATAACTAGCGGGACCTTGAACGCTTCTTGCAAGTATCTGCAAGTCATTTCGTGTTTCAAGGACAAATCAAAAATTTTCAAAACCATCCTCATATTGACCTTAAATAAACAGGAGGCAATAATAGATTCAAGACTTACTTGGTAAACATGAAAGGAATCAAATTTCCTAAATGCACAGCTTCTGATGAAGGTCCTCTTCCAGTGTAGAGATAGAACTTGTCAACTCTCTCATACGCATCCAAAATCTCAATGAAATCCCTAATATGTCACAATTAAACCATCATCCCATCCCATCTACGCGATGCTTACAAAAAAGTCGAATCACCATATTTCAACCTTCACCATATGTGACTCACCCACCAACATAGTCGAAGTCAGAGAAAATGAAATGTGACTCAACCGCCAACATGGTCGAAGCATTCAAGGTCCCGCTGGTTATACATTTTACGGATGATAAAAAATGCATGTGGAAGAACTTGACGGTGGAGAAAAGTCAAAGACCTGCCAGGGAAAATGCGAAAGATATTATCGCTTGTGGATTCGATATCACTAAGACATTCATTGTCGATGTCAGAAAAATGAAGGTCTTAGTGATATCGAATCCACAACCAATAATATCTTTTGCATTTTCCCTGCTAAGTATTTGACTTTCTTCAATCGTCAAGTTCTTCCCCATGCATTTTATAACCTGTATAACCAGCGTAACCTTGAACGCTTCTTGTAAGTATTTGCAAGCCATTTCGAGTTTTTCAAGATATCATCAAAACCACCATCGCATTAACCTTAAAGGATGATGTTATAGGATCTCACTTCACTTACTTAGTAAACATGAAAGGAATCAAATGCCCCAAATGCAAAGCTTCTGATAAAGGTCCTCTTCCAGTGTAGAGATAAAACTTGTCTCATTTCTCATACGCATCCAAAATCTCATTGAAATCCCTAATCATCTCACAATTAAACCATCATCCTATCCAAAATGTGATTCAACCGCCAACATAGTCGAAGCGTTCAAGGTCTCGCTGGTTATATAGCTTACGGATGATGAGAAATGCATGTGGAAGAACTTGACGATGGAGGAAAGTTAAAGACCTGCACGGGAAAATATGAAAGATATTATTGCTTGTGGATTCGATATCACTAAGATTTTCATTGTCGATGTCACAATAATGAAGGTCTTAGTGATATCGAATCCACAAGCAATAATATCTTTTGCATTTTTCCTACCAAGTCTTTGACTTTCTCAACCGTCAAATTCTTCCACATGCATTTTATAAGTTGTATAACTAGCTGGACATTGAACGCTTCTTGTAAGTATTTGCAAGCCATTTCGAGTTTTTCAGGATATCATCAAAACCACCATCGCATTAACCTTAAAGGATGATGTTATAGGATCTCACTTCACTTACTTAGTAAACATAAAAGGAATCAAATTCCCCAAATGCAAACTTCTGATGAAGGTCATCTTCCAGTGTAGAGATAGAACTTATCTCCTTTCTCATACGCATCCAAAATCTCATTTAAAACCCTAATCATCTCACAATTAAACCATTATCCCATCTATGCGATTCTTACAAAAAAGTCGAATCACCATATTTCAACCTTCACCATATGTGACTCATCCGCCAACATAGTCGAAGTCAAAGAAAAGAAAATGTGACTCAGTCGCCAACATAGCCGAAGCGTTCAAGGTCTCGCTGATTATATAGCTTACGGATGATGAAAAATGCATGTGCAAGAACTTGACGGTGGAGGAAAGTGAAAAACCTGCCAGGGAAAATGTGAAAGATATTATTGCTTGTGGATTCGATATCACTAAGACTTTCATTGTTAAAGTCAGAGAAAATGAAGGTCTTAGTAATATCGAATCCAAAAGCGATGATATCTTTTGCATTTTCCCTGGCAAGTCTTTGACTTTCCTCCACCGTCAAGTTCTTCCACATGCATTTTATAAGCTTTATAACCAGCAGGACCTTGATTGCTTCTTGTAAGTATTTGCAAGCCATTTCGAGTTTTTCATGATATCATCAAAACCACCATCGAATTAACCTTAAAGGATGTTGTTATAGGATCTCACTTCACTTACTTAGTAAACATGAAAGGAATCAAATACCCCAAATGAAAAGCTTATGCTGAGGTCTTCTTCCAGTGTAGAGATAAAACTTGTATTCTTTCTCATACGCATCCAAAATTTTATTAAATACCCTAATCATCTCACAGTTAAACCATCATCCCATCCCATCTACGCGATACTAACAAAAAAAATTGATTCACTATATTTCAACCTTCACAATATGTGACTCACCCGCCAACATAGTCGAAGTCAAAGAAAATAAAATGTGACTCAACCGCCAACATAGTCAAAACGTTCAAGGTCCCGTTGTTTATACATCTTACGGATGATAAAAAATGCATGTGGAAGAACTTGACGGTGGAGGAAAGTCAAAAATCTGCCAGGAAAAATGCGAAAGATATTATTGCTTGTGGATTCGATATCACTAAGACTTTCATTGTCGATGTCAGAGAAAACGAAGGTCTTAGTAATATCGAATCCACAAGCAATAATATCTTTTGCATTTTCCCTGGCAAGTCTTTGACTTTCCTCCACTGTCAAGTTCTTCCACATGCATTTTATAAGCTGTGTAACTAGCGGGACCTTGAACGCTTCTAGTAAGTATTTGCAAGCCATTTCGAGTTTTTCATGATATCATCAAAACCACCATCGCATTAACCTTAAAGGATGATGTTATAGGATCACACTTCACTTACTTAGTGAATATTAAAGGAATCAAATGCCCCAAATGCAAACTTCTGATGAAGGTCCTCTTCCAGTGTCGAGATAGAACTTGTCTCCTTTCTCATACGCATCCACAATTAAACCATCATCATTTACGGGATTCTTACAACAACAAAAAAGTCGAATCACCATATTTCCACCTTCACCATATGTGACTCACCCGCCAATATAGTCGAAGTCAGAGAAAATGAAATGTGACTCACCCGCCAACATAGTCAAAGCATTCAAGGTCCCGCTGGTTATACAACTTACAGATGATGAAAAAAGCATGTGGAAGAACCTGACGGTGGAGAAAAGTCAAAGACCTGCCAGGAAAAATGCGAAAGATATTATTGCATGTGGATTCGAAATCACTAAGACTTTCATTGTCGAAGTCAGAGAAAAATGAAGGTCTTAGTGATATCGAATCTACAAGCAATAATATCTTTTGCATTTTCCCTGGCAAGTCTTTGACTTTCCTCAACCGTCAAGTTCTTCCACATGCATTTTATAAGCTGTATAACTAGCGGGACCTTGAACGCTTCAAGTAAGTATTTGCAAGCCAGTTCGAGTTTTTTCAAGATATCATCAAAACCACCATCGCATTAACCTTAAAGAATAATGTTACAGGATCTCACTTCACTTACTTCGTAAACATGAAAGGAATCAAATGCCCCAAATGAAAAGCTTCTGATGAAGGTCCTCTTCCAATGTAGAGATAGAACTTGTCTCCTTTCTCATACGCATCCAAAATTTCATTGAAAACTCTAATCATCTCACAATTAAACCATCATCCTATCCCATCTACGTGATTCTAACAAAAAAAAAAGTCGAATCACCATACTTTAACCTTCACCATATGTGACTCACCTGCCAACATAGTCGATGCGTTCAAGGTCCCGCTGGTTATACAACTTACGGATGATGAAAAAAGCATGTGAAAGAACTTGACGGTGGAGGAAAGTCAAAGACCTGCCAGGAAAAATGCGAAAGATATTATTGCTTTTGGATTCGATATCACTAAGATTTTCATTGTCGATGTCACAATAATGAAGGTCTTAGTGATATCGAATCCACAAGCAATAATATCTTTCGCATTTTCCCTGGCAAGTCTTTGAATTTCCTCAACCGTCAAGTTCTTCCACATGCATTTTATAAGTGGTAGAACCAGCGGGACCTTTAACGCTTCTTGTAAGTATTTGCAAGCCATTTCGAGTTTTTCAGGATATCATCGAAACCACCATCGCATTAACATTAAAGGATGATGTTATAGGATCTCACTTCACTTACTTAGTAAACATGAAAGGAATCAATGCCCAAATGTAAAGCTTCTGATGAAGGTCCTCTTCCAATATAGAGATAGAACTTGTCTCTTTTCTCATACGCATCTAAAATCTCATTGAAATCCTAATCATCTCACAATTAAACCATCATCCCATCCCATCTATGCGATACTAACAAAAAAAAAAATTGATTCACTATATTTCAACCTTCACAATATGTGACTCACCCGCCAACTTAGTCGAAGTCAAAGAATATAAAATGTGACTCAACCGCCAACATAGTCGAAGTCAAAGAAAATGAAATGTGACTCACCCGCCAACATAGTCAAAGCATTCAAGGTCCCGCTGGTTATACAGCTTACAGATGATGAAAAAAACATGTGGAAGAACTTGACGGTGGAGAAAAGTTAAAGACCTGCCAGGAAAAATACGAAAGATATTATTGCATGTGGATTCGAAATCCCTAGGATTTTCATTGTCGAAGTCAGAGAAAATGAAGGTCTTAGTGATATCGAATCTACAAGCAATAATATCTTTTGCATTTTCCCTGGCAAGTCTTTGACTTTCCTCAACCGTCAAGTTCTTCCACATGCGTTTTATAAGCTGTATAACTAGCGGGACCTTGAACGCTTCAAGTAAGTATTTGCAAGCCAGTTCGAGTTTTTTCAAGATAACATCGAAACCACCATCGCATTAACATTAAAGGATGATGTTACAGGATCTCACTTCACTTACTTCGTAAACATGAAAGGAATCAAATGCCCCAAATGCAAAGCTTCTGATGAAGGTCCTCTTCCAATGTAGAGATAGAACTTGTCTCCTTTCTCATACGCATCCAAAATTTCATTGAAAACCCTAATCATCTCACAATTAAACCATCATCCCATCCTATCTACGTGATTCTAACAAAAAAAAAAGTCGAATCACCATACTTTAACCTTCACCATATGTGACTCACCCGCCAACATAGTCGAAGTCAGAGAAAATGAAATGTGACTCACCTGCCAACATAGTCGATGCGTTCAAGGTCCAGCTGGTTATACAGCTTACGGATGATGAAAAAAGCATGTGGAAGAACTTGGCGGTGGAGGAAAGTCAAAGACCTGCTAGGAAAAATGCGAAAGATATTATGGCTTATGGATTCGATATCACTAAGACTTTCATTGTCGATGTCAGAAAAATGAAGGTCTTAGTGATATCGAATCCACAAGAAATAATATCTTTCGCATTTTCCCTGCCAAGTCTTTGACTTTCCTCAACCGTCAAGTTCTTCCACATGCATTTTATAAATTGTATAACTAGCGGGACGTTGAGCTCTTCTTGTAAGTATTTGCAAGCCATTTCGAGTTTTTAATGATATCATCAAAACCACCATCGCATTAACCTTAAAGGATGATGTTATAGGATCTCACTTCACTTACTTAGTAAACATAAAAGGAATCAAATGCCCCAAATGCAAACTTCTGATGAAGGTCCTCTTCTAGTGTAGAGATAGAACTTGTCTCCTTTCTTATACGCATCCAAAATATCATTTAAAACCCTAATCATCTCACAATTAAGCCATCATCCCACGCGATTCTTACAAAAAAGTTGAATCACCATATTTCAATCTTCACGATATGTGACTCATCCGCCAACATAGTCGAAGTCAAAGAAAAGAAAATGTGTCTCAACCGCCAACATAGTCGAAGCGTTCAAGGTCACGCTGGTTATATTGTAACGCTCGTGAACCCAAAAAATGAAATTTGGTTGGGTGTGTTGACCGACACAGGGTGTGTGTCGTATGACACGGGTGTTTGGACTTGTGAGAAGTTGGTTTCTTAGTGGTGTGTCGATCGACACAGGTGGTGTGTGTCGATCGACACGAGTGGAAATTTAACCGAAAAGTTTGGTTTCAATTGTCCGGTTCAGCAGACTGGTTTAGGGAAACCCTAGGGTTACTATTTAAAGGTAGAAAACAGGGTTCTGGCCGAATTTAGTGATCCAGAAATCAAAAGTTTCAGAGAAAAGGGAGAGTTTTTTTGGTGTTTGGAGAGATTTCTGGTGATTTGTGATCCTTGGAGGCTGGGTTTCGTTTAGTGTGGATTCAGGAGCGTGTGAGGTTGTGTTCTGCTCAATTGTGTTGGGAAATTTTGGATTTGAGGTGGTGTTCGTCGCGTTCTTTGCGTTCTTCGTGAAACCTTATCATTTTCTTCCTAAATCGAGGTGAGTGTATAACCGTAGGCTTATATAGGTATATGGAATTGATAGAATGCGACTGCTTGGTGGTTTCATGTGTTTTGTGGTTGAAATCTTGCAGGAGACTCGACGAATCGCGACGGATTCGAGCCACAAGAGGATAGGCTTGCTTCTGGGTTCTGCGACGTCGTCTCGATCGACACCATGGTGGTGTGTCGATTGACAAGGGGTAACCTGTAGTCCGACACCTAGTGGTTGTGTCGATCAACACAGAGAAGCTTGTCGATCGACACAAGGCAACTGTTGTTCGACACCTAGTGGTTGTGTCGATCGACACAGTGAAGCTTGTCGATCGACATAGTGCATTCTGTACTGGTTCGTGTTGATTGTTTCGTGTATGCTTGTTCTGTGATCATCCTGGTATTGTATCTCTTGTTTATGCTTATATATAAATAGCTTGTAGACGGGATGACCGCGTCGCTGAGTATTTATGATAATACTCACGCAACTCTTTTTGCCATGTGTTGCAGGTAAAGAGAAAATGTGGTCATGGAATCGTGGCGAGGAAGAAGAGATGATTTAGGGTCTCGTTGTTGTGTTGTTGTTTTATGGAATTGCTAGGTTGTTAGTAATTCTGGAACTTGTTAGTAATTTAATAAGTATGGGATTATTGAATTGGTTATTGTTGTGTTGTTGAACTGTTTAATTATTTATTGGATTTTCGCGTGTTGTGTTGGCCCATTGAGGATTATTATCTGTGATGATAATAATCTGAAGAGAAAACTTTTAAAGTTTTGGGTCGGGTCGTTTCAGTTTGATATCAGAGCCCTTATGGTTCTAGGGCAGGTGCAATTGATTGATTATGTGAGTTAATTGATTGATTGTTGTGTGGGTATGGAGTCTTAGATCATCTCTTCCGAGCCTTCAATAAGATTCCACGGTAAGTGTTGTTTGATTTTTTGTTTTCTAGTATGTTTAGTGTTCTGCTGGGTAGGGCAGAGCGAGATGACTAGAGGTACTAGAGGTAGAGGTCATGGAGAGGCGAAGGTGGTCGTGGTGGGCACGGGCAAGGACTTGAGAGTGAGTCAGATGCCGCGGGTGTGACCCAGGAGACCATGCAGGAGCAGGTGGCTGATTTGCAGGCGTATTAGGAGGGGTCCGTGGGTGTGGCCGTGAGTGCCACTGTGAGGGCGAGTGAGGGTTCCGGTGTGGCCAGTGATGCGGTGGGCCTAGGTGGGGGTGCTGCCGCAGGTTTTTGCCCAGGACCGAGATGATCGTCTGGCGGGTCTGCTACAGAGGATTCTGGAGCAGTTACCAGGTGGGGTGTCAGCTCCGGGTCAGGCTCCGGGAGTGCAGCTGGGTATGGCTGATGTGCAGTCAGGTATGGCTGGTGTGCAGTCGGGTGTGGCTGGTGTGCAGCTGTGTGTTGTTGGTGTGCAGCCAGGTATGGCTGGGGTTCTGCCGGGTGTGGCTAGTGTGCAGCCGGATATGACTGGGGTGCAGCCGGAGGTGACGGTTGCAGAGGAGCTCCCATCTTATCTTAGGATGATACATACACTACTTATATATGTATTTGGATACATAAATTTCAATATGAATAAAAAAATTATCCAATTATTTTTGTTTGTTTTGTCCACTAACAAAGAATTGGCTGCTATGCCTATATATACGTTTCAGTATACAAGATTGCCAAGAATTCCTAGCAAGAAAAGCAAATCATGCGCTAGCTTTATCAGTACTACATTTTCCGAGTAAAAGCTCTTCTAGCTAGTTCAAAGAGTTAGAAAGGTTTAACTTATTTTCTAAATGTTTAACTCATTTTCGACTACAATCAATGAAGGATATAAGTTTTTTTTTCATCGGAAATAAGGATTCCTGTTTCGTGCTAGCGAAACTAAGTTTTCGACTACAATCAGTGAAAAATTCCCAATGAAGTTTTCATCGCAGATAACTCATTTTCTGACTACAATCAGTGAAGAATTCCCAATAAATTGATATTGTTCTTTACACCTAGAAGGGTCTTTATCAAAGATTCTTACCATGAGGCCATTGGATACTATCACTAAGCAAAATATCTAATTAACCATTATTACACCTTTGTATCTATAGAAACACAAGAAACACAAATCTCTGACAAGCATATATTCTCATCTTACAGAACATGCATTGCTAACACAAGTCAGATGTATATGCTAAGTTCCAAGAAGATAGCTGAAAGCTAACCTTTAGGATTCCAGGAACACTGCTGCAGACCAATCACCAGAGAAACTCTTTAGTGCGTGAAAAAAACTGTACTTCTCCAAGCTTTAAATGATTTCCTGTAAAAACAACAACGATTTGGTCCATGAACCCAAAAATGGCAAGGCAGCAACTAGCATCCTCAAGAGCAATGGCTTTTCTTTCGAACTCTTGCTTTGGACGAGCATTCTCGTTTCATAGATTGTCATTTCTCATCTCCCTTTACGTATCTAGATCATCCCATCCCCATGCTCTTAGAATCAGAATCTCCTACCATCCTTGACTTGTATCCTCCCTTATCCACACCACCACCCTTTAACTTTTGATGGATTTTATGTTTCCAACATGTCCATACCTTTTCCCGAATCATCCAATGATGACCCAGGACTATCATCGGGTGCCCAACCATATTGCAGCACCATGCGTGTTGCAATCTGTCGCAAGCCGAAAATAATAATCATAAGGTATCGCTGACAACTCCCAAGTACCTCTAGCAATTCTACACTGAAACAGTACATGGCATATAGTTTCC
Source organism: Arabis hirsuta (assembly GCA_964056655.1). Lineage (NCBI taxonomy): Eukaryota > Viridiplantae > Streptophyta > Magnoliopsida > Brassicales > Brassicaceae > Arabis > Arabis hirsuta. The sequence goes on from OZ053308.1 coordinate 27,218,896, forward strand.
AGTTCTGATCGACACGATCAGCATAACAAATCAGTTTGGATTCCCCGAGAGCGCAGTCTCTCAGACACCTCAAGTGCACCAGCTAATGCTCTCCATAAGAGATGCCGGATCTTTGGGAGAGTTTTAATTTTCCAGACCGTAGATTTTTCTCTCGTGGGGAGAGGGTAGATGGGGAAACATCTGCATATCTGGCAGCAAATCCATCAGCTTGTAACCACTTTGAGAGGTGAAGAAGCCCCAAGCAAATGAGTCTTTCAATCTGGTCGATACCTTTATCCTTAAGCAGCTTCTTAGAAACACCAACAGAGACTAAAACGACCATGTCCTTCTTTGATCCAGACCAGCAGCCCAGACAGCATGTGGGAACTTTGTCTCCCTTGTCCAATTAATGCCTCATCCATTTGCTTATAATTTCGTGTTGTAGCCGTAAAAACTAAGTCGTCCTGTTTCTCAAAGCTGCATAGGTAGAAATTATAAATTGGAATGAGAACGAAAAATTTTGACAAGAAAAAGGAGAAGCTCCTTGGGTTTATAATGCACCAGTTCATATTTCAATAAAAGGTGATGCTTTGAGAAACCGCTATGAATGCTGCAAATCTGGTCTTAATTTTTAAATCAGCAAAGAAATGGGCTCTTACCTATAAAGTTCAACAAGAAGTTGGTTAATAAAAGATTCATGGTCTTGCTGTTTTGTATGTACAAACTTCCCACGTAGACTAGCAAAGAGGTCAAAATCCTGCACAAATATGATTACAGGTGCCTAATCATCACACTAAACAAATGAAACTGGTGCTACATAAGACTCAAAATTTAATATCTATAAAAATGATGAATCAAGAAAACAAAGCAGCTAACCAAGTTCCCTGACATTTGCTGCACTTTGACCAACCCATAGTCTAGCCTCTAACTCTTGAGCTTCAACATTGACAACATGCACTCTTGCTTCGGCTGCAATAGCGAGCGCCAGTGAAATGGAAACACCACCGCCATCACAATGTCATCATTTAGATTCCTTACTCTCTCTCTCTCGAATACAGTAGCCTTCACGGTTGATTCAACTTGAGTCTTCCTCAATGCAGTCTAGGCTCGAGAAACCACCCTTGTAACCAACAGAAACTGTTGCTGAAGACTTGCTAGGTCGGAGATGGGTATCCACATCAGATGAACAGAAGTTGGGATTCCACAAGCAATCATTTTGAGGTAGAGAGTATCAAACCCTCCAAATTTCTCAAATTGGCCAACCTTGATGTCAACGAAATACTTCTTGTCATCTCCTTTTAGGCAATATCATATGCTCTTTCTTTGAGCGTTCACTAATATCTTTCTGCAGCGTCTCCTTCTCCACCTTTACTGCATCCAAAGCCGTTCCCACTTGAGCAACATCTCCCTTTTCCTTCCTGACCTTCTCAACACTCTTCAACAGAACCGAGACTGTCTCCAACAGCCTCCGAGTATAATCCGAGAACTCATGATCAATTGATTTCAAAACCAACTCTTTTTCTCTAACTTTCTCTTTCTTTTTTCTTCCATAGCTAAAGACTGAACTGGTGAGCTAAAGGCTTAGATACAAACTCTATTCGCTATACCCAGACGACGGCACAAGCTCATTTCCTTCTTTGAAAACAAACAGCACACCTGATCAATCGCACAAGGAATCAAGCAATACGATCTTCACCGGAAAAGCCAAAGATTCAGACTCTCTCTCTTATCCACCACCTCCATCGCGTACAAGAAGAAGAAAAACCTAGAAAAAGGAAGTCAAATTCGATTGATTCCAAAGACAAAGAGAGCTAAACGGTATTGTTTATGAAGGTACCTATGGAGTTTCCGACGATAAGACGGCGAAGGATTGCGAGTGGAGCGTTTTAGGGCGAGGCAGATAACAAGGTTTTTGTAACCATTTCAGAGTCGGAATATTTTGTTTTAGTTAAATTGAGCTGTCTAGTTTTAGATTTATCAATTATCCCCTCCTCACCAGTCACCCATCTCAAAATCACAATTTTTATTCCTAGTCGATTTAGGCCCTTGACTTTTAAATATAACACTTGCCTCCTCCTCTGCCCCAGGCTGTGATTATAATCTTTACTTTTTATAAGCCGATCATGTTTTATTAGTTTAGTGGAAAGGCAATCAACACTTTTTATAATCTTTAAATATAACACTTGCCTCCTCCTCTTGGGAGCTATAGCGGTCAATCAACGTCTAGCATTTCGACACCTACAACAAGACCGATATTGCCCGAAGTGTGGTGATGTAGAAGAAACCATTAACCATGTCTTGTTTACATGTCCCCGACTAGATAATGTTGGACACTGTCACAAGTCCCGCATCATAATTCGGTGTTCCCGTCCGATAGTCTGTGGAGCAACTTTGATTATCTTCTCTCTCGCGTACCCAACCGCCAGGAATTCAAGGAATATGTGAGATGCTACCCCTGGATAATCTGTTACCTCTGGAAAGCACGTAACGATAAAGTATTTAGAAACCTGGAGAGGTCACCCCCGGACATCCTAAAACTTGCCCGAACGGAAGCTGCGGCCTGGCATTTAACGTTGGAAGAAGCGACATAGGAAAGAGGAGTACAAATAACTCCAGCCCAGACAATGCCACGGGCTGTTTTCACGTGCTTTGTTGATGGGTCCTGGAAGGATGGAGACCCCACGAGCGGGATCGGATGGACGCTTCAACTACAAGATGAGGAAACGGATCTCTTAGGACTCAAAGGGATGCACAAGGGATCCTCTCCCCTACACGTTGAACTGCATAGTTTATTATGGGCCCTCCACTGCCTGCGGCAGAAAGAACGATATTGTGCGTTGTTCGCTACGGATTCACAGGAGCTAGCTGCAATGATACTGGAACCGGATAACTGGCCACGATTCAAATAAGAGCTAGAAGAATTCAAGATACTTCGAGCGTGGTTCCCTGACTTTACTCTTCAGTATTGTCCCAGGAAACGAAATGGAAATGCTGACTTATTAGCCCGGATCGCTCAAGCTCGAAAATTAGTCTTTTCTCATGTTAGCACGTCTACCCCACACTGGTTCCTAGACACGAATGTGTTTGGTTGAATAAGGAGTATCATGTTTTGTGACAAAAAAATGCTCCAAAGGAGATTTTCCAAAGCAAAACTCTTAAAATTATAAAAGTGGGTTGATAAAGCATACCATTAACACCTAATTATAACATAAAAAAATGACAGAGCGAGAGAATGAGACAGAGCGAGAGAATGCGACAGTGAACAAAGACAGCCGGAGAGATGAGGTAATGTTGGATGCTTGTGCAAGGGGAAGACCACCTGATATCGCCGGGTCGTGGGTTTCTAAGGTCACGGGTATGAATAGCGGTGGTATGCCGGTCCCGGAGAGGTTGTTGGATGATGCCTTCGTTTCTCTACGGTTGAGAATGGAATTCCCCAATGGTGTGGATGGAGAACCAAAGATAACAGTAGACAATGAAGTGATTGAAGCAATGAACGGTTTATGGAAACAAACCATGATAGTGAAGGTTTTAGGAAGACACCTAACCATCTCGGCCTTGAGCAAGAAGCTAAGGGAGTTGTGGAATCCTAAGGGTGCGATGTATGTCATGGACCTACCTCAGCAGTTTTTCATGGTTCGTTTTGAGAGGGAAGAAGAGTACATGGCAACGGTTACGGGAGGGCCATAGAGGGCTTTTGGAAGTTATCTTAATGTGCAAGCTTGGTCTCCGGAGTTTGACCCTCTCAAAGATGAGATCGTCACGACTCCAGTTTGGGTGAGGCTATCCAATATTCTGGTCAATCTCTACCATAGATCGATTTTAATGGGTATCACTAGTGGTTTGGGAAAGCCAACTAAAGTGGATGTCACAACTCTTAGCTTTGAGAGGGCGAGATTTGCAAGAGTCTGTGTGGAGGTGAACTTGTCTAGACCCTTGAAAGGGACAATGTTAATCAACAATGAACGATATTTTGTTGCTTACGAAGGTCTATCAACCATTTGCTCGAAGTGTGGGATGTATGGGCATTTGATTCACTCCTGTAGGAGAGATCCTGTGGAACGCCTAGGTAATGGAGTTCCGTCGTAGGTCGAGCTGAGTTCTATTGGACAGGCGAAGAAAATCAATGGTTTTTCAGTGGTCATGCGATCGGGTAGGCTGACGGAGAAAGTGTTGGTTCCGGTTGTTTTTCAGGCAGGTGGGACGAAGAGAGCAATAGGAAAGAACCTAAGGGGGAAAAGAAAGTCAAAGAGCAAGTGGATTTGAGTGTTTCAAATTGCTTTGGTGAGTTGGAGGTTGAGGAGGTTGATATCCCCTCCTCACCAGTCACCCATCTCAAAATCACAATTTTTATTCCTAGTCGATTTGGGCCCTTTACTTTTAAATATAACAATTGCCTCCTCCTCGGCTCCAAACTGTGATTATAATCTTTACTTTTTATAAGCCGATCATGTTTTATTAGTTCAGTGGAAAGGCTTTTAAATGCTCGTTCCCTCGATACTTCCCAAAGGAGATTTTCCGACACAAAACTCTTACAATTATAAAACTGGGTTGATAAAGCGTGTACCATTGACACCAGATTATTATTATAGTCCACATGGTCATGGCCACACAAATATTTTCATATGGATGATATTAAACACCATAGTGAATAATGAAATCAAATGATCATGAGTTCTCAAATGACGTCAACGAAATACTCTCATCTTTAATTATGAAATTTTATCAGATCATGATAACAAATGTCACCACAATTTTGAAATGCGAAACATTTAAATGACTTAAAAAATAACACGATGAAACACACACAAACAAAAAAAAATGCTAGAAAGATATTGTAATGATATATATCATAAATTTATTAAAAGTTTAGAGAGATTCTCAAAGTCTCACTGAATTAGTGAGACGTTTTTTCACCGTAGTCTCAATTATTTATTATTATTAGATGATACTCTTAGAGATGATGGTCTACGACATCTTCTGGTGATTAATTTGCTGATCATGAGTACATAAAGAGAGAGTTCAAAGAGATTGTGCGGCTTTTAAAGAATGTTGAGGAATTTCGTAACAAAGGTATATATTGTCCAAAAGGTGTTCGTTCTTCTTCATGGACCTCCCGACAAAATCGTGAGCCTGGGCATGTTCTCGGTATTGGTTTCAAGAAGATTATGAAGCTCACACAAAAACCACATCCAATTCTCATCATTTTCTTCATCTACAATCCCAAACGCCAATGGAAACAATGCGCCGTCACCATCAAATCCAGTATTTTTTTTGGTGTATAAAGTTAATCACTTGTTTCGACCCAAAAAAAAAAAGTTAATCACTCGAAGGACCAAAATGTTATACAGATTTTGTTTCTAGTGAAAGACTTATCAAAACGAAACTCAAATATGGTTTTCAACCTCTTTACTTTTGCAACACAACTTGGTATTGTTTGGACCGTCTCTATTATATATGTAAATGAATCATCATCAAAACTTAATTCAAAGGTTGCTTTCAAATTTCTAAACATAGAAAGAAGGATTCTCGTTGTAAATGTTCTAACATTTCAAGAATTGATTCATCATTTCAAATATCTAAATAAAATAGACAATTAAAAGTCCTTGATGAGAAGTTGCAAGCAGAGCAGCCAAAATAGTGTTTCATCGGGTTACTCGAACATGTTTGGGAGAGTTCTCACGGCCATAAACGCATCCACCATCTGATAACCATTAGTATTTTGTTAAAAATTGTAAAAACCAATTAAAAAGAATCGATTTATCAGTTTAATTAAACTTGCAGTCCCTATTTAAAACCATTTTTACCTCATCGGTAAATGCAGCTCGGGCCATGCGGTGTCTCTCCATCATTTCTGTCAATACATCAGTGAGTCTCTTCTTTACATCTCCAGTTAGCATTCTTCCTTCTCCATATTCCTCAAACACAGTACAATTTTTTTTTAGTTTTTATTTCAGATAATTCGATTAAGACAGATACGAGCATTCTTCTTTCTTGGTAACAAGCGAGTGGCACATATAACGTAATTTACCTTCTTTATGCGTTTAAGCTTAGTATCATCTTCTAGGAAAAAACCCAGATACTTGACTGATATGTCTACCTGTGGAAAAAGAAGAAGAAAAATTACTAGAAAAAGACTTGAGTATAGCACTGAAACAGATAGGATTAAGTCTTTTCGAATTGCAATCTGAGGTTAAAGGTCCTTCCCATAGGATTAATGGTTGGTAGTTATCAATGCCTAAATTTGATATTACATAGTAAGGAATATAGCTGTGAGTTTAAACTACCTAGAATAGGATAACAGGATAGAACACAACAAGAAAATTTGGTACCTTCAGATTTGCTCCGAGTTCTCTGTGCTTTTCCATGGAGTCTTGTCCACCACTAAACGTGTATTTGTTTATCTGCAGATAAAAACCTCATCAAGTTAAGATACAGGAAGCAATTACATGGATTCCTTATTATGATTTGAGTCTAATTTTCTTCTCTTAGCTGTTTGGAACTCAGTTGTGATTATAGCAAAGAGATAGCCCTTTTCAATCATTAAGAAAGAGTTCTCTGATATCATGGTTTTTACCCGTTTTTGACCATGATATAAGTCTTTTTTATTGTGTCTTTTTGGTATTTTTCGAGTCTTTTAGAGTCTTGTAGGTTGATGGACGATTGGAGCTTAATGGGAGCTTTTGGAGCATTTTGGAGCATCGAGGAAAGAAGAGCCGAAGTGACCAAGTCGGAGTCGATTTTTACATGTCTGTGTCGATCGACACAGTCCTGTGTGTTGATCGACACGGTCATGTCTGACGAGAAGATTGAAAAAATTCTTCTTAGACCCAAAAAGCCCAGAAGTTTACACCAAGGCCCAATCCGATTTTTAGACAATATAAATAGTTTTTCCTTAGGTTTTCAAGTTTTTTATCTTGGATTTTAAATGAGACTTGAGAGAGGAGATTTGGCAGAGCTTTTAGGGAGATTTGGAGAGCTTCAGACTTTCAGAGATTCCTAAACCCTTTTGTATCTCTAACTCTATCTTTTTAATGCAATTTATTTCACTCATGATGTTTGCTTCAATCACCATGTCTGAGTAGTTTGCTTGTTAGGTTTTGGGAAGTTCTAGGGTTTGATGAAAATTGATAGGATTAAAACCTTGTTAGGATTTATATTTATGTTCTTCATCTAGATTGATTAAACTCTGATTTTAGGATTGATCAACTGAAATTGGATATCCTAGGTTACTTTAATAGATGCGAAAATATTATTAACAACCTGATATAATCTTAGATGAGCAAAATTATTTATTCACAAAGAAATTTGGCTTAGTAATTTTGTGAACAATTGAACCTGATCTTACTGCTTGATTTTATTCACAAAGTTTGCAAAGAAATTTGGAATTTAGGGATTTAGTCATAGATAATCTCTGCAACGAAAGTTGATTGGTTTTATATTTGTGTTTGAGTTCTAGAACCGTTCTTAATAAAATCCTAACGTTTTAATCTCTGTGTCGATCGACACAGACACCTGTATGTCGATCGACACGATCAATTTTGACTCATTCCTACGAACAACCCAATGCCTAACTCTTTTGTCTCATTGAATTTTAAGAACCTTAATCATCATCACTTGCTTTGTTTTGATATTTTCATTACATTCTTTCATACTTACTTAGCATAATTTGAATTCATAATCGTTTGTGTGATTTGATTCCCTGTGGATTCGATCCCTAAGTACTACTACGATCTCTTAATTTGAGAGAGTAGCTCAGGGTAAATTTGAGCATATCATTCTCGCATATGACAGAAAGAGCACAGGCATTGATCAAGCTAGATAATGAATAACTGTGCAAGAAAGTTAATACATAAATCCATAATTGGACTAGGAAACAAGATAACAGGAAAAACAAAACAAATTACAGAATTTACCTCGTTTTTAATATCCTTTGGAGTATCAGTCTCATATATAGCAGAATTTGGATCACTAGCCGACATTTTCCATTTTCTCCCTACAAGAAGTGAACAAGGCGTTCAATAGCTGAAAAGTATGAAGTTTTAGTCTGGTGTACAAGGTATAAGCATACAATAACTCTAGATTACTTAAGAAAGTACTTGCCTGCAAAGCAAGGAAAAATGAGGACTCAATCAGAGCAGGCTTGCTATATCCTAACCGTAGCGCAACATCACGAGTCATTCTAAAGTATGGATCCTAGACAAAACCAAAAGCAAAGATTGATTCAGAACACAGAAGCAGCACAACATAATTATAGAGCATAAAGAACAAATTATGGATGAATTTTAAACCACGCTTGCAAATATAGTACACCATTGGAAAGTCATTTATCTACCGAAGGCAAACATTAAAGATCCAAAGTAAAAAGAAACCAAAAAAACAACAGCATACCCGGTCAATCGCAAAAGGAATCAAGCAACACATATTGTCCTTGCCAAGGAACAAGTGTGGGAACGAGCTACGAAAGGATGGCACGGCCTGCAAATATATGGTTAATAATTATCCATTCTAAACATAACAGTCTATATGCATTAGAATACACATGCCTACATCAATATGAAACAATACATACTTGTACAGGAGGGAAACTGAGTTTCCCACTATAATCTTCAGCGGAAAATCCAAAGATTTCCATAGTCTAGCAAAGAGAGATATAAAAGTGAAAACCAGGAACACACATCAAACTAATAAAACATATCAGCCACTTTGTGCGATTCAGAGAGATAGAAAGTATAGTCACCTTGTTAAGCGTAACACACTTTGCAACCTTACCATATTTTTGTAGAAAGATCTACACACTAGGGTTTCATCAGCAAAAAAAAACTATAATGTAAAACCTAGATCGTATACTATATAAGGGACATCTTATGAGCTATATGCATGTGGACTACAAGTACAAGTTTGTCCACAGAGATTCAAATCAAATGTGACTCACCCGCCAACATTGTCGAAGTCAGAGAAAATGAAGGTCTTAGTGATATCAAATCCACAAACAATTATATCTTTCACATTTTCCCTGGCAAGCTTTTGACTTTCCTCCCCTGTCAATTTCTTCCACATGTATTTAATAAGTTGTGTAACCAGCGGGACCTTGAATGCTTCTTGTAAGTATCTGCAAGCCATTTTGAGTTTTTCAGGATATCATCAAAACCACCATCGAATTAACCTTAAAGGATGATGTTATAGGATCTCACTTCACTTACTTAGTAAACATGAAAGGAATCAAATGCCCCAAATGCAAAGCTTCTTATGAAGGTCCTCTTCCAGTGTAGAGATAGAACTTGTCTCCTTTCTCATACGCATCCAAAATCTCATTGAAAACCCTAATCATCTCACAATTAAACCATCCTCCCATCCCATCAACGCGATTCTTACAAAAAAAAAGTCGAATCATCATATTTCTACCTTCACCATATGTGACACACCCGCCAACATAGTCAAAGTCAAAGAAAATGAAATGTGACTCAACCGCCAATATAGTCGAAGCGTTTAAGGTCCTGCTAGTTATACAGCTTACGGATGATGAAAAATGTATGTGGAAGAACTTGACGGTGGAGGAAAGTCAAAGACTTGCCAGGGAAAATGCCAAAGATATTATTGCTTGTGGATTCGATATCACTAAGACTTTCATTGTCAAAGTCAGAGAAAATGAAGGTCTTCGTGATATCGAATCCACAAGCAATAATATCTTTTGCATTTTCCCTGGCAAGTTTTTGACTTTCCTCCCCCGTCATATTCTTCCACATGCATTTTATAAGCTGTATAACTAGCGGGACCTTGAACGCTTCAAGTAAGTATTTGCAAGCCAGTTCGAGTTTTTTCAAGATAACATCGAAACCACCATCGCATTAACATTAAAGGATGATGTTACAGGATCTCACTTCACTTACTTAGTAAACATGAAAGGAATCAAATGTCCCAAATGCAAAGCTTCTGATGAAGGTACTCTTCCAATGTAGAGATAGAACTTGTTTCTTTTCTCATATGCATCTAAAATCTCATTGAATATCCTAATCATTTCACAATTAAACCATCATCCAATACCATTTATACGATTCTTACAAAAAAAGTAGAATCACCATATTTCAACATTCACCATATGTGACTCACCCACCAACATAGCCGAAGTCAGAGAAAATGAAATATGACTCACCCGCCAACATAGTCGAAGCGTTCAAGGTCCCGCTTGTTATACAAGTTATGGATGATGAAAATGCATGTGGAAGAACTTGACGGTGGAAAAAAGTCAAAGACTTTCCAGGGAAAATTCGAAAGATATTATTACTTGTGGATTCGATGTCACTAAGAATTTCATTGTCGAAGTCAGAGAAAATGAAGGTCTTAGTGATATCGAATCCACAAGCAATAATATTTTTCGCATTTTCCCCGCCAAGTCTTTGACTTTCTTCCACTGTCAAGTTCTTCCACATGCATTTTATAAGTTATATAACCAGCGGGACCTTGAACACTTCTTGTAAGTATTTGTAAGCCATTTCGAGTTTTTTAGGATATCATCAAAACCACCATCATATTAGCCTTAAAGGATGATGTTATAGGATCTCACATCACTTACTTAGTAAACATGAAAGGAATCAAATGCCCCAAATGCAAAGCTTCTGATAAAGGTCCTCTTCCAGTGTAGAGATAAAACTTGTCTCCTTTCTCATACGCATCCAAAATCTCATTGAAATCCCTAATTATCTCACAATTAAACCATCATCCCATCCCATCTATGTGATTCTTACAAAAAAAAAGTCAAATCATCAAGCACAAGTTAGTGAATTTTGAACATGTGAGCGAAGAAGACACCACGACGGAGGAATACATGTGGTTGACGAGAAGTGAGTCTTTAAACACGATCAATCATGGACTCATCGATCCTCTGGCAACCAAATTGGTCAATAAGCTTATCGTAATTGATTTTCCCTTCGTCTTTGGGAGCGATGTCCCATGGATTCACAACTTGCTCCGAAGATTCAGGCTCTCTCTCACCCTTCTTATCCATCTCCATCGCGCACGGAGGGAGAAAGAAGAATAAATTTCAGAGAAAACTAGAGGAGGTAGGAGATAACAATGTTGGGAAAAATAGGGAAGAAGAAGCCAAAGTACGAAAGGTTAAAGGAAAAAAAGAGATTTTTCAATATCCTCACTTGATCTCAGCCGTCGACTGGGACTTTCAATATCCACCCTCCTTACTATACCAAGGAGGTACCTACGGTTATAAGCGGCGGGGATATGTTTGACTGGAGCGGATAGTATAGGGTGAAGAAGACAATGATGTTTAAATCAATAAGGTTTCATTACTATTTGAGACTCTGAATCTTTTGATTTATTCAAATTGAGCGGTCAAGTTTTTATATGTTTAATTATCCCTTTGCTCTCTCCACCCACAAAATCACACAATTTTAATTCCAAGTCAATTTTAATTCCAAGTCAATTTGCGCATTTACTTTTATTATGGAGTGTAGTAGTTATTATATAAACTCTCGTATAACTTGAATACTCGAAACATGTTTTGAAATTCCGAGTAATTTTGTGAAATTTTAGAATCGTTTGAAGAAGTTTTTTTGTTGAAAAAATAATTGAATACTTTTTATATAAATATTAAAACTTCTACGTGTAAGAAAAAAAGTAAATTTACAAAATTGTGAATTATTGTTTCTGAAACCAATTATAAACTCAGAGATATATACTTCCAAGCCATAAACTAAAAAATCAATCAATTAAAGTTGTCTAGCGGCCATGAACGCATCCACCATCTGCAAAGGTTTTTGTTTGTAAAAATTATATAGTTACTGAAAAATGATATTGAATCTTGATGATTGAGAAAAACTGATGAATTTATTTACTCTCCAGTTAAAATCGATTTTACCTCATCAGTAATGGCAGCTCGAGTCTTGAAATGTCTCACAACCACTTCTGTCAAAACTTCAATAAGTCGATCCTTTACTGCTTCGGCTGGCATTCTTCCTTCTCCATATTCTTGAAACACAGTTCAATGTTCGATAACATATATATTATATGATGAGTATATTAACACATCTAATAACAAAATTGAGAATAATTTACCCTCTTTATGTGTTCGAGTTCAGAATCATCTTTTAGGAAGAAACTTAGATACTTGAAGGGTATGTCATCCTGTGAAAATAGTAGAAAAGAGCTTAGGAAAGAGTTATCACGAAAACAGTTTTTGCAAAAGAATCTGCAAGTGATACAAAATGCTTCCTTAGTCAATTAGTTTTTGGTACCTCGAGATTTGCTGCACAAGGAGCAAATTCCTGTATCTCATATGGAACCTCACCAAGTTTAGATATTGGAAGCACCACAAGAAAACTGTAATTTAGCGTCGAATTTTAGCGTCGGAATTGTTTCGACGCTAATATAGCGTCGTAATTGCGTCGAAATTGTGTCAGTATAAATATTCGACGCTAATTCGACGCTAACTAGGGTCGAATCCATTCTACGCTAATTCGACGCTATATTAGCGTCGAATTAGCGTCGAAATTCTAGTTTAAGACTAAATTCGACGCTAATTCGACGCTAATATAGCGTCGAATTAGCGTCGATCACATAGCGTCGAATATAGCGTCGCTTTTGCCTCAAATTGTTAGGTAGGAGACGCATTAAAAACGAGTTTACCTACCTAGGTGCAAAATCGACGCGAATTCGATGCAAAATCGAGGCTAATATATTCGACGCTAATTCGATGCTAAATATTCGATGCAAAGTCGATGCTAATTCGCTGCTAAATTCTCCTATATATACTCAGCCATCCGCATCCCCTAATTCAACACAACACAATTTTAAAAAAAATTTTGTTAGAAAAAAAATTTTCGGAAAAAAAAACTTCAAAAAAAAATGGGGGATATATACGAACTTCGACGCTGGATGTATCAACGTAAAGATGCAAATGGAGGGCTTTCAGAAGAATTCCTCAACGGCCTTGAAATTTTCATGGCTCAAGCGAGTAGTGTGCCTTCAATTCAACGGACCGGTTTCATGGTGTGCCCGTGTCGGAAGTGCAAAAATTCGAGGCCGCAGACAATTGATACAGTTGGTACGCATTTATTTAATAGAGGGTTTACACCTGAGTATTATGTTTGGTTTTATCATGGTGAGGGATATGAAGATGAAACTTCGGGTAGTACTAGTTACCAACCTACGGATCAGGGTTATTCGAATCAATATGATCAGCATCAATTTGTTATAGAAAATGATCATGATATCGGGTTAGAGCATAATAGGTTCGAAGAAATGGTAACCGATGCATTTCCTGGAGTTATGTCTACTCCTGATGTTGCTGAGGAACCCAATGTAGATGCCAAAAAATTCTATGATATGCTTGATTCTGCAAACCAACCAATCTATGAAGGTTGTAGGGAAGGTCTGTCTAAATTATCATTGGCATCTAGGATGATGACAATAAAGTCTGATCATAATCAATCTGAGAGTTGCATGGATGATTGGGCAGCTCTTCTAAAAGAATATTTGCCAGAGGGTAATCAAGCTGCTGAGTCATACTACGACATACAAAAACTAGTATCTAGTTTAGGATTGCCCTCACAGACGATAGATGTTTGCATTGACAATTGCATGATATTTTGGAAAGATGATGAAGATCTGCAGGAATGCCGATTTTGCCACAAACCAAGATTTAAGCCCCAAGGAGCTGGTAGAAGTAAAGTGCCGTACCAGAGAATGTGGTACCTGCCCATAACAGATAGGCTACAAAGGCTATACCATTCAGAACGAACAGCTGCATCAATGAGGTGGCATGCGGAACATTCAACTCTTGAAGGAGAAGTTCATCATCCTTCTGATGCAAAAGCTTGGAAACACTTCAAATCGGTACACTCTAATTTTGCTAAAGAGAAGCGCAATGTTTATCTTGGCCTCTGTACAGATGGTTTTAGTCCGTTTGGTATGTCTGGCAGGCAATATTCTTTGTGGCCGGTTATATTGACACCTTATAACCTTCCGCCTGATATGTGTATGCAGAGGGAATTTCTATTTTTGAGTATTTTAGTCCCTGGTCCGAAGCATCCAAGAAGATCTATTGATGTGTTTTTACAGCCGCTGATTCACGAGTTGAACTTGTTGTGGTCTGCTGGGGTTCGGACTTATGATTACTCCAAGAAAAAGAATTTTACCATGCGAGCTGTGCTTATGTGGACGATAAGCGATTTTCCAGCGTACGGAATGTTATCTGGTTGGACAACACATGGTCGGTTATCATGTCCGTATTGCCAAAATGAGACAGACGCCTTTCAACTAAAAAATGGTAGGAAATCTTGTTGGTTTGATTGTCACCGCAGGTTTCTCCCTATGAACCATCCGTACCGGGGGAACAGGAGACTATTCACAAAGGGCAAACGTGTACGTATCCCACCACCTCCATATCTTTCAGGAGAGCAAATTGAAGGACAACTTGATTATTGGGGAGCTCAGGATACAGCAAAACGTGGTGGTAACTGGCTTAATATCCCGACCAATCTTCCAGATCGATACCTTGTTGAACATAATTGGCATAAGAAGAGCATTTTCTGGGATCTACCGTACTGGAAGGATCATCTATTGCGCCACAATCTTGATGTCATGCACATTGAGAAAAACTTTTTTGATAACATCATGCATACCATCTTAAACGTTTCAGGCAGGTCTAAAGACAACGTGAAGTCTAGATTGGATTTGCCTCTTATATGCTCTAGATTTGAGTTACATCTCACGGGAGATGGTAGAGCTCCAGTCCCTATCTTCAGATTATCAAACGAAGGCAAATCAACATTCTTCAACTGGGTTTCCAACGACGTAAAGTTTCCAGATGGATACGTGTCAAAACTCTCTAAGTCGGTAGAGCAAGGGAAAAAATTTTCTGGCATGAAGAGTCATGATTGTCATGTGTTTATGCAGAGATTATTGCCTTTTGCCTTTGCAGAGCTTTTGCCAACGAACGTGCATGAATCACTTGCAGGTATAATTTTTATGATGATATATAAATATCTAAACAAATGATGTGTGAAAAACTATAATTTTTTTTTGATGATATTAAGCTTCGGTTTTAGGTGTTGGAGCATTTTTTCGGGATCTGTGTGTGCGAACTCTGACTGATGATGGAATTCAACAACTAAAACATAACATCCCAATATTGTTGTGCAACTTAGAGAAGATATTTCCTCCATCTTTCTTTGATGTTATGGAGCATCTTCCTGTCCATCTTCCTCACGAAGCCGATTTAGGAGGGCCCGTTCAATTTCGTTGGATGTATCCTTTCGAGAGATTCATGAAACACTTAAAAGGAAAGGCAAAAAACCTGGCTAGGGTTGAGGGATCAATTGTTGCGGGAAGTTTAACCGAAGAAACCTCTCATTTCAGCTCATATTACTTCTCTCCCACTGTCCGGACACGAAAAAGAGCTCCGCGTAGGTACGACGATGGTGGCATAGCGCAATCATATCCGGTTTCAGATGTCCCAGATATATTCTGTGCAGTTGGTAGGCATGCCGGAATCACAAGAGAAGAAGATTGGTTCTCATACGAAGACTACAATTGTGCACACACATATATTCTCTTACAATGCGATGAAGTTACCCCATTTTTGAGGTACATATTATAATTACAAACTACGGACTGATGTCAAAAGGTTTATCTTCGTACTTATATATGCTTTAAAAACATTTATTAATTATAACTATATTTTCTTGTAGTGAATTCATTCGCCAAGTTGCCGAGGCTTTCCCAAATGCATCCGCCGATGAGATTGAAAAACGTAAAGATCTCCACTTTGCTAAATGGTTGAAAACTCAAGTAAGTTAAATACATAATTATATATATCTAGTTTCCATTAAAACCTATATATTCTCTTATTATATTTACAATGTGTATACTGTATTTGCCAGGTTGATTATGGAGACACGTCGTACCCTGTATGGTTTAGAGAGTTGATCCAAGGTCCATTGGGAAAAGTTACGTCATCTCCAATGTATTTTACACGAGGTTATGTGTTTCATACGTTCGAACGTGGAAAAAACCGATCAACTGCGAACTATGGTGTGGTAGTTCGAGCGGGGGACACGGATTTTTATGGCATTATACAAGACATTGTTCAAGTGCAATTCCCTGGTTTGGTTAACTTAAAGTGCACCCTGTTGAAATGCGAGTGGTTTGATCCAGTTGTCGGGCGAGGGATTCGAATAGGAAAGTTTGGTGTCATCGATGTTAACGGATCTCGTTCTTATGCAAAGTACGATCCATTTGTCCTTGCATCACAAGCGGATCAAGTTTGTTTCATACCATATCCACGTGTCAGAAAAACAGGGATTTCATGGTTATCTGTGCTTAAAATAGCTCCCAGAGGAATGATAGTTGAATCCGAAGACGCTCCTATGCAATATGAAGCTGCCGTGGATATAACAACTCCAGAACAAGATATAGACAACATCATTCTTATAGATCCGCGAAATCGAGAAGCTGAAATTCTTTCGGAGGCTACCGATGCAGAAAACTCGGAAGACGAGTTCGCAAACGAGAGTGGCGAAAATACCGATGAGAATGACGATGACTCAAATGACGATTCGGAGTGAAGCATATACATGTGTTTTATTTGGATTTTTGTTTGTATTTCATTTGTTTCGGATAATATTAATTTGTTATTATACTAAATTTTCTATTATTATTAAGCTTTTTTTAAAAAAAAAAAAAAAACTACATTAGCGTCGAATTAGCATCGAATCAGATGAATTCGACGCTAATTCGACGCTATATAGCGTCGTTTTTGCGTCGGATAATAAAAAATTCATTATTCTATACCCTAAACTCTAAACACAAAAATTTTACATTTAGCGTCGAATTAGCATCGAATCAGATGGATTCGACGCTAATTCGACGGTATGTAGCGTCGAATTAGCGTCGAATCCATCTGATTCGATGCTAATTCGACGCTAAATGTAAAAAATTTTGTTTTTAGAGTTTAGGGTATAGAATAAAACATTTGCGTCCAACAATTACGAGTGAAGCATATATATTAGATAAAATGAATAATTTAATTACAAACAACAAAGTTCATATAATTATACTTTTAAACAAAAGTATATAAGTCTTAGATTTCTATAAACTATATTGGTTTACATATACTATCATAAAACATTTCGGAATAGGATAGGTATTTTAAAATTTCAAAAGTTTAAATTATTCGGTATTAATAAAGATTGAAAAGGATAAAATAGTTCTCGTATAGGTGGCGGTTTCTATACCCTAAACCCAGAACACAGAAATTTTTACATTTAGCGTCGAATTAGCATCGAATCAGATGAATTCGACGCTAATTCGACGCTAAATACCATCGAATTAGCGTCAAATTCATCTGATTCGATGCTAATTCGACGCTAAATGTAAAAATTTCTGTGTTCTGGGTTTAGGGTATAGAATGATAAAGGCGTCGGATTTTTTATTATCCGACGCAAAAACGACGCTAAATTCAACTAATTTGGTTTAACCGATGCCGGCAAACCAAATTTGGTTTACCGCGGTTTCGGTGAAATATTTTAATTTAGCGTCGAATTTGCGTCGGATGTGGATTTTCGACGCAAATTCGACGCTAAATTAAAATATTTCACCGAAACCGCGGTAAACCATTTATTTTGCGTGGGAATCCGGACAAATCCGACGCTATTTCGACGCTAAATAGCGTCGAAAAAGCGGCGGACTGGGCAATAAAACGTAGAACCAAACTTCTTCTTCTTCCTCATTTCCGATTTCTCCTCTCTCTCTCTCTCTCTCCGGCGACGCCGCCATCTTCACCCGACGCCGTCTCTCTCTCTCTCTCCCTCTGTCGCTCTCTCTCTCTCTCGCTCTCTCTCTCTCTCTCGCTCTCTCTCGCTCTCTCTCTCTCTCTCCGGCTCTCTCCGGCCGCCACCGCCAACTCCTCTCTCCGGCCGCCGCCGCCAGCTCCTCTCTCCGGCGACCTCTCTCTCTCCGTCTCACCCGCCGCGGCTACCCAAAGATGGTAATAATTTTTTTTTTTTTTTTTAAATAATTTTAGGTTAAGTTTGATAAATGTATTTGTAGAAAATAGAATAGATTTTTAGGAATTTGAATGGATTTTTAGGAATTAAATTGGATTTTTAGAAATTGAAATCGATTTGTTGTAAATAAAATAGATTTTTAGGAATTTGAATGGATTTGTAGAAATTAAATTGGATTTTTAGGAATTGAAATAGATTTGTTGTAAATAGAATAGATTTTTAGGAATTTGAATGGATTTGTAGAAATTAAATTGGATTTTTAGGAATTAAAATGGATTTGTAGTAAATAGAATTTGTAGTTATGTATTTATAAAATTTATAAAGTCATGAGTTTATGAAAATTATTAATAAACGAATTTGAGAATTTTAATTTTTCAAAACATAAATATTTGTGTAAAATATAATATTTGTTTTAAATAAAAACGAATTTTTGTTTTAGTTTTACACTTATACTTTATAATTATGAACTTATAAAAATAAATTTTTGAAGTTAAAATAACAAAACAAGTTTACAAATTATGTTCATATTTTATATACAAAATTTAAATTTTTTTAGCATTTTTGGAAGTATTTTTACAAATTTAATATTTATTTATGAATTTATATGTTTGCTATTTTTATTTAATAATTTTTTTGGTTTTGTAGGCGGATCGACCACCTTCCTACGGACAGTTATTTGGCGAGGATGCTACGATTCCTGGATCTGATGGTCGTCGCGTATCAGGATCAGGATCAGCGTCGGGTTCGCAAGCTGCGACTTATCGTCCACGACCTCCACCACGAGGTCCATCACGAGTTGCACCACGAGCTCCGCCACCGTCTCAGTCAGTGCCAGAGACACAGACAGAAGAAGACGCAGCAGACCCTTCTGATGACCACCAAGAGCCGCCACCGTCAAACGTGCCTCTCATGATGCGGATTACCGAGCTTCTCCGCCAACCTGGACGAGAGACACGGGTTAGGACTCTCCATCCGATGAGGCCTCCTGGTACATTATGGTATGATTATATCTTTTACAATATTACTAATATTGGTTATATAATTTGTAATTACAAATTGCAATTAGACAATTGTAAATTCTTGTTTACAGGTTTAGCGATAACAAGGTATCGCGTTCGGTCACCAAGGCCATCGCGGCTTTTTTCACTATGCCCCATGCTAATTGGAGCAAGACGCCGCAGCATGTGCGGGATATTTGGTTCGAATCATGGGCGGTAAGTTTTTTATATTATTTATTTTTAATTATTATAAATTTTTTTTTTAAATATATTCATAATATTATTCGTATTTTTGTAGCAAGGGTGGCATTGGGAAGAAGCTCGTACGTTCGAAGTGCGAGCAGAGTTCGAGCGCAAGGCGCTAAAGCGTCTCAACGGTTACGTCGGTAACTTGAAAAAGGCGTGGCGCGCGAAAGGCGATGAGGCGAAGCCGCTAGGGATGGATCCCGATGTTTGGTCGGGTCTAGTGCAGTTCTGGGAGGATCCCCATTCGGTGGCTAAATCGGGGAAGTGTTCTGTAGCCCGTCTCACGCCAGTGGCCGAAGGAGATGGACCTTCAAAGCACACCGCGGGTCAAAAATCGTACGCCACAATACGACTGGATATGGTAATTTATTTGATTTCTTTGTATTTTAAATATTTATATACTTTATATTTAAGTTTTATTTACGTTTATTTTTGTTTAACAGGCTGATGGCGGTGATCTTCCTCCGATGGTTAAAGTGATGGAGAAAACTCATTGGAAGAAAGATGGAACGTTTGTTACCGCTCAAGCGGAACAAACGTTCAACGAGTACAACGCACGACTGGCAGAGCTAGACGAATCTGTCCAGTCTACGATGGGTGTCCAAGATTTGGATCGACTTTACGAAGAGGTAATTTTTTAGATTTTCTTAATATATTTAAAGTTATTTTTTATTACAATTTTATTGTATAATATTTTTATTTTATAGGTTGCACCGAAGAAGAGAGGACGAACGATGGGTGTTGGATCCATCAAAGATGTCCCAGCAGCTTGTTCTTCGGCTCGATATTCTTACACCGCGGGTCCGTCTCAGCCGCAATTGACCAGGCAGTTGGAAACTGCTAATTCTAGGATTTCGCAGCTAGAGACTAACCTTTCGGCGATGACCAGTCTCTTCAACATCATTGCAGTGGATAATCCGGCATTAGCAACTGCCTTGCAAGGGCTTCAGTTTCCTCCACTGCCTCCTCCACCTGACGGTCCTACCCAATTCGAGCAAGAATCCGAAGAGATGATCCGGGAAGATGTCATCAACCTAAGGACCCAACAACAAGAGTAGATTAGGATTTTTATTTCATTTGTATTGCATATTTTGTTTTATAGTGTTTTTAATTTTTAATATATTTTTATAATATTTTTATAAAAAATTTTATTTTTTTTTACAAAAATAAATAATAATCGACGCTAAATCGATGCTATTTAGCGTCGAATTAGCGTCGAACTTGTTGAAAGTGACGACGCTAATTCGACGCTAATTAGCGTCGAATTAGCGTCGATCTGTTGCATCGAAATACTGTGACGCTAAATCGATGCTAAATAGCGTCGAATTAGCGTCGATCTGTTGCATCGAAACACTGTGACGCTAAATCGATGCTAATTAGCGTCGAATTAGCGTCGATTTATTAGCGTCGATTTAGCGTCGTAATTAGTTTCGACGTAAAATTAGCGTCGATTTAGCGTCGAAAGTTAATTAGCGTCGAGGGTTTAGCGTCGAAATAATTTTCGACGCTAATTCGACACTAAAGGGTTTTAGCGTCGAATTAGCGTCGAATTCCGCTGACGCTAAATGTCTGTTTTCTTGTAGTGAAGCAAGCAAAAACTTGTCAAAAAACCAAAACAAAAAACTTCAATTAAAAGATTCACCTTGTTTTTAATGACCTTCGGAGTGTTAGTCACTTAGATGGCGGAATTTGGATCACTAGCAGACATTTTACCCTTCTCTTCCTGCGAAAAGTGACAAAGGCATCCAATAGTTTTAAAAGGAAGAAAGTGTGGTTTACAAGGTCAATAAGTACATATCTAGAGTTCGCAATATCCCTAGACTACTTGAGAAAACACTTGCCTACAGAGAAGAAGAGAATGATGACTCGATCAAAGCAGGATTCCTATAGCCTAACTAAGGTGCAACATCGCGAGTCATTCTAAAATAAGGATCCTGAACAAAACAAAAACCAAACCAAAGATCTATTATGAACACAAACACATATTGATACATGCTAAAACACAAAAGAGACAAATTATGGATGGAAGTGTCCCAAGCTCCCAAATATTTTACACTATTGGGAAATGAATTATCTCCGAAAACAAAAGGGTTAAGTACACAACACACCTGGTCAATTGCACAAGGAATCAAGCAACGGAGGTTGTACTTGTCGGGGAACATATGTGGGAACGAGCTAGGGAAAGATGGAGATGCTTAAAAATATATTGAAAAACAATAATCCAATTTAAATATAACAGTCGATATGCATAAGAATACACATGCCTACACCAACAGGAAAAAAAGACGTACTTGCACCGGAGGAAAACTGAGTTTTCCAATATGATCTTCACCAAAAAAGCCAAAGATTCCCATAGACTGGCAGAGAAGGAGATATAAAAAAGTGAAAACAAAGAACACAAAGCAATTAATAAAACATATCAGCTACATTGTGCAATTTAAAGAGATATAAAATAAAGTCACCTTATTAATTGTAACGCAATCTGCAACCTTGTGCATGTTATCATAGAAAGCACTACACACCAGGTTTCTCACATCATCAGCCAAAAAAAACTATAATGTAAACATAAAAACAAAACTAATATGAGATTTAAATGTGACTCACCTGCCAACATAGTCGAAGTCAGAGAAAATGAAGGTCTTTGTGATATCGAATCCACAAGCAATAATATCTTTCGCATTTTCCCTGGCAAGTCTTTGACTTTCCTCCACCGTCAAGTTCTTCCACATGCATTTTTCATCATCCGTAAGCTGTATAACCAGCGAGATCTTGAATGCTTCTTGCAAGTATTTGTAAGTCATTTCGAGTTTCAAGGATAAATCAAAATATTCAAACCATCTTCACATTGACCTTAAAGAAACATGAGGCCATAATAGCTTCAAGACTTACTTGGTAAACATGAAAGGAATCAAATGTCCTAAATGCAAAGCTTCTGATGAAGGTCCTCTTCCAGTGTAGAGATAGAACTTATCACCTCTCTCATACGCATCCAAAATCTCATTGAAATCCCTAATCATCTCACAGTTGAACCAACAACACAGGAATTCAACAAGTCGACGAGATAAATACGCAATTCATAAAAATAATAATTGAATCGTCAAAAAGAAGTTGGTGAATTTCGAGCCGGTGGGCGAAGAAGACACCACGATGGAGGAAAACTCAAGGTTGGCGAAGTCAGTCTCTGAACACGATCAATCAGTGACTTGTCGAGCCTTTGGCAACCAAACGTGTCTATAAGCTTGTCGTAATCGATTTTCCCGCCGTCTTTGGTGGAAACTTCCCATGGATTCACAACTTGCTCTAAAGGTTCAGCCTCTTTCTCATCCTTCTTATCCACCTCCATCGCGCATGGGGAAAAGCTCTAGAAAAAAAAGTCAGATTCGATGGGTTCAAACATCAAAAGCCAAATATAAGCTACTTGATCAAGAAACAATCTCAAGAGAGCTAAAAGGCATCGTCATATGAAAGTACCTATGGAGTTTCTGGCGATAAGAGGGTTGTAGAGAGGCGGCCGAAGATCCAGATTTCAACCTGAACAGAAATTGACAAAGCATTTTAATCTATACGTTATAAAGAAAAAGTAAACTTACAAATTGTGAATTACCACATGCATAAGTATCATTTAATCCTTTCAAAGATCTAAATAAAAAAAAAACCAACAACAGTTTCCAGAACCAATTATATATTTCCAAATAAACAGAAAAAAAATTCCAAGGATTTTCTTCGGGTTACTGAGCTTTACTTGAACACGCTTGAGAGTGGTCTGACGGCCATGAACGAATCCACCATCTATAATTTTTTGTTTGTTAAAATTGTAGAGTCAGCGAAAATGATATTGAACCTTGATGGTTGTGACTAATAAATATATTTCTCTAGTTAAATCGAGTTTACCTCATCACTAATAGCAGCTCGACCTCTGCAATGCCTCTCCACTATTTCTGTCAAAACTTCACTAAGTCACTTTTTTACTGCTCCTGTTTGCATTCTTTCTACTTCTAATTTCATTTTTCCTGGTCCATATTTCTGAAACAGTTCAATGAATGTGTTAGACTTTTTCAAAAAATCCAGTAAGACGCATTCTACATTATCTATAATGATCTAATAACAAGCTATCGACAAATGTCATGTATTTTACCTTTTTGATGTGTTTGAGTTCAGAATCATCTTCAAGGAAGAATTGTAGATACTTGAATAGTATGTCTTTCTGGGAAATAGTGGAAAGGAGATAATCAGAAAAAGACTTAGTAAAGCATTTAACCGATAAGATGTAAGTATCACGAAAACAGTTTTGCACGAGTCTGCAAGTGATATAGAACCATTCTAAGCCAATTAGTTTTTGGTACCTCAAGATTTGCCCCGAAGTCGATTTGATCCTGCTCGGTGTCTCCCCCACCACTAACCGCTATGTTTATCTGCAAATAGAACCGCACAAAGCTTCAATACTGGAAGCATATATCTGATTTCACTATTAGATGTAGGTATCTAATGTTCTATAATATGTGACATTCAAATGTTGTTACAGCAACAAAGTGACACTCAAGATTTACTTTTTTGCTAATGACCTTTGCTGTATCAGTCACATAGATAACAATATTTGGATTACTAGCAGACATTTTTCCTTACTTTACCTGCAAGAAGTTACCAAGGCGTTCCATAATTTGAAAGGAGGAATGTGTGGTTTACAAGATATAAGTATATATCTTTAACTCGCAATATCCCTAGAACACTTGAGAAAACACTTGCCTTCAGAGGAGGAAAACTGATGACTCAATTAGAGCAGACTTGTTATAGCCTAACTGGGGTGCAACGTCACGAGCCATTCTAAATCAAGGATCCTGACGAAACCAAAGATCGATTATAAACACAAAAGTTATATACCAAAATGATACACGGAGAACATAAAAGAGAAAAATTATGGATAGAAGTGTCCAAGCTCGCAAACATTTTACACTATTGGGAAATGTTATATTTTCGAAAATAAACGTGGTTAAGATTTATGTCAAGAAAACAACACACTTGGTCAATTGCACAAGGAATCAAGCAACGGAGGTTGTCAGGGAACAAATGTGGGAATGTGCTAGGAAAGTATGGAACAGCCTGCAAATATATGGATAACAATTATCCAATTTAAATATAGTTTTTAAGCATTTGAATACACATGCCCACACCAACATGAAAAAGACATACCTGCAGAGGAAGAACACTGAGTTCTCCAATATAATCTTCACCGGACAAACCCAAGATTCCTATAGCCTCGGAGAGAAGGAGATGTAAGAATGAAAAGTAGGAACACAAAGCAACTAATAAAATATATATCAACCACATTGTGCAATTCAAGGAGATAGAAAGCAAAGTCACCTCTTTAAGTTTAACACAGTTTCCAAACTTCACAATGTTTTGATAATAAACACTCCACTCAAGTTGCATAATTAAAAAAAGAAAGCACTGCACTCAAGGTTTCCGCGCATCATCAGCAAGAAAAAACTGTAATGTAAACATAAAAATCCAAAAAGTAGATGTGGGATTTAAATGTGACTCACTCTCCAAAATAGTCGCAGATATAGAAATGAAGGTCTTCTCCATATCGAATCCGCAAGCAATTATATCTTTAGCATTTTCTCTGACAAGTGTTTATCTTTCCTCTACTGTTAAGTTCTTCCGCAGAGCATAGTTATCCGTAAGTTGAATAACAACTATAACGTCGAATGCTTCTTGCAATTATCTGTAAAACCATTTCAAGTTTTCAGGACAAATCGGAAAATCTTCAAAATCATTCACTGCCTTAAAGAAATCTAGACTCACTTGGCAAACCTGAAACGAGTCAAATCCCCCAAACGCAAAGCTTCTGATGAAAGTCCATTTCCAGTGTAGAGATAGACGGACGGTGCAGTGCCAATTGCATAGACGGAGTCACAAGGACGTGTCACATCAGAGGCAAGATGCAAAAGAAAGTTTGGATTAGTGTTGGTGACATCATTCTTGTTGGACTTAGGGATTACGATATGGTAGATAAGAATGCCGATGTGATATAAATACGAATTTTGATAAAGTAGTTATATTCTAATGTTATGACTAAAGACAGTCAGAAGGTGATCTTTCGTTTCCTCTGAAACAAAATTAAATTTTCAGTTTCATCGAAATTCCAAAAAAAAAAACAAAAGAAAAAGAAGAAATACTTTACA
Source organism: Arabis hirsuta (assembly GCA_964056655.1). NCBI lineage: Eukaryota > Viridiplantae > Streptophyta > Magnoliopsida > Brassicales > Brassicaceae > Arabis > Arabis hirsuta. The sequence continues at coordinate 27,244,321 of OZ053308.1, forward strand.
CTATTCCATAAAGTCAAAATACCTTCCTCTGCGGGGACGGCGCCGATGGAGCCGTTAAAGAGGAAAGAGGTGGACCGAGAAAGTATGTGACGCCGGAACAAGCCCTAGCGGCTAAGAAAATGGCTTCCTCTGCTAGTAGCTCGTCGGCTAAAGAGAGACGAGAGCAAGCTGCTGCAGCCGGAGGTACGGCTTCGTCTAATTCCGGCTGGTCGAAGAAATCTCAGCTCGGTTCTGTCGGTGGGTTATAACTCTTTCCCGAGAAAAGCTCTTTTCTGTTTCTCTTGATTTTGATATTAAAGTTTCCAACTTTCTTGGTGAATTTTGAATTCCAAGTTCTTAATTTTGGATTAAATTTAGCTGCTAATCCGTAGTGTTATGATTTGGGACGTAATTGTGTTCAATTGCATTATGTAACTCTGTAAATTTCATCTCAAGTTTCTATATTTATTTATAATTAGAGTTCAAAGCAACTCTTGTAGACACAGTAGATAGTCTTTCGTTTATTTTCAGATACAACTCTTGTAAATGATTGTTAATTCAGATGCTTTCTTTGAAGTTTGCATTTATAGTTAGACTTGCTTCAGAATTTTCGATCAACTTTCTTCAGGGTCAGTACGAGTAACTAAAGACTTGCTTGCTTGCTACTTTACTTTCTTCTTTCTGTAAACCGGTGGCCGAACAAGGTGGTAAAACCGGTGGCCTTAGCGTTTCTTTATCTAGATCAGATGGTCAGATTATCGGTGGAGCGGTTGGGACACACCTCATAGCTGCTGGCCCGGTTCAGGTAAAATCCTGTTGTATCATAGTGGCATACGCTTATCCTTTTTTTGTTTGAATGTTTCCAACTATCTTACACAGCGCATTGGGTTATAATAAGTTCTGGCTTTGACTGATCGCCTTAAGTTTGTGTCTATACAGGTGATTCTTGGTACGTTTCAGCTTGATAGAAAGAAGGATACCACTGGGAGTGGTGGGAAAGGGGATGGTTCTAACAGCGGAAGTTGGTTAACTTCTCCCACTAGCACTGGCACTGGTCCGTTGCTTGGCATGGGTTTCCATTCTGGTATGGAATCTTCAGGAAGAAATCCAATGAGGGGAAACGATCATCATCATCATCAGTCCGGTTTGGGTGGATCTCATCATTTCATGATGCAACCACCGCAAGGAATGCACATGACACATTCCCGGCCTTCTGAATGGGGAGGAGGAGGCAACAGCGGTCATGATGGTAGAGGCGGTGGTGGGTATGATTTGTCAGGTAAAAAGAACCTCAAAACTTTCTTAAAGATGTTTGTCATATCCATCAAAGTTCAAACCTTTAAATCCAAACAACAATAGATCAGAATTGCAACAGAGATGGTTTAAGCAATACTTAGTACTGGTAGAGATCGAGTATTGACAGGTGAAAGCCGAGCTAAGAAAAGTCCTCGTGGATGTAATTTTGTGCAGGACGGATAGGACATGAGTCATCGGAGAATGGGGCCTATTGGGCCTATTGGGCCTATTGGGCTTGGCCCATATAATCAAACAAACCTTTATCGATACCGGCGCACATCAGTTTCTTCACTCTTTTCGAAATCTTTCTCATTTCGTGTTTTGCTTTTTTTTAAGTTTTTTTAAATATAAAATTATTAAAAATTAAGTAAAAAAAAGTAAAAGTATTTTTTTACTCTTTTAAAAACTATAAAAAAACTTTATAAAAAAAAGTTCAAAAACAAAACTCACACAGAATTAATCAAAAACTCAATTATGTATGCCAAATCGAATAAAACCCTTATATTTGTAAATAAAGTTGAATAAAAAACTAAGATCTACAACACAAATCGAACAAATCCAGATTTGCAAAAAAAAAATTTATGAAATCCGGATTTAGTTCTATATGAGAGAGATTCAAATCTAAATATGTTTGTTTTTTTCTTCAACACCGTAACCACCATTTATCCGGATCTAGATCTATATGAGATGACACACTTGTAAAATGTGTTCTGATTTGTGGCATTTTTGTAAATGCTCCATTATTATTTCTGAAACTAATTATAGATTCAGAGATATATACTTCCAAGCCATAAACAAAAAAAAATCAATCAATTAAAGTTGTCTAGCGGCCATGAACGTATCCACCATCTGCAAAGTTTTTTGTTTGTAAAAATTGTACAGTTAGTGAAAAATGATATTAAATCTTGATGATTGAGAAAAACTGATGAATTTATTCACTCTCTAGTTAAAATCGATTTTACCTCATCAGTAATGGCAGCTCGAGTCTTGAAGTGTCTCACAACCAATTCTGTCGAAACTTCAATAAGTCGATCTTTTACTGCTTCGGCTAGCATTCTTCCTTCTCCATAATCCTGAAACACAGTTCATTGTTCGATAACATATATATATATATATATATTATATGATGAGCATATGAACACATCTAATAACAAACTAACGAATAATTTACCTTGTTTTAATGACCTTCGGAGTGTCAATCACATAGATGGCAAAATTTGGATCACTAGCAGACATTTTACCATTCTCTCCCTGTGAAATGTAAGCAAGGCATTCAATAGTTTTAAAAGGAAGAAAGTGTGGTTTACAAGGTCTATAAGTACATATCCAGAGCTCGCAATATCCCTAGACTATTTGAGAAAACACTTGTCTGCAGAGAAGGAAAGAATGATGACTCAATCAAGCAGGCTTGATATAGTCTAACCAGGGTGCAACATCGCGAGTCATTTTAAAATAAGGATCCTGAACAAAACAAAACCAAAGATCTATTACGAACATAAACACATATTGATACATGCAGAACACAAAAGAGAGAAATTATGGATGGAAGTGTCCCAAGCTCGCAAACATTTTACACTATTGGAAAATGAATTATCTCCAAAAACAAAAGGGTTAAGTACACAGCACACCTGGTCAATTGCACAAGGAATCAAGCAATGGAGGTTGTACTTGCCGGGGAACATATGTGGGAGCGAGTTAGGGAAAGATGGAGATGCTTGAAAATATATTGAAAAACAATAGTCCAATTTAAATATAACAGTCGACATGCATAAGAATACACATGCATACACCAACAGGAAAAAGACATACTTGCACCAGAAGGAAACTGAGTTTTCCAATATGATCTTCACCAAAAAAACCAAAGATTCCCATAGACTGGCAGAGAAGGAGATATAAAAAATGAAAACAAAGAACACTAAGCAACTAATAAAACATATCAGCCACATTGTGCAATTCAAGTCACCTTATTAATTGTAACGCAATCTGCAACCTTCTGCATGTTATCATAGAAAGCACTACACAAAGTTTTCTCACATCATCAACCAGAAAAAACTATAATGTAAACATAAAAACAAAACCAATATGGGATTTAAATGTGACTCACCCACCAACATAGTCGAAGTCAGAGAAAATGAAGGTCTTTGTGATATTGAATCCACAAGCAATAATATCTTTCGCATTTTCTTGGCAATTCTTTGACTTTTCTCCACCATCATGTTCTTCCACATGCATTTTTCATCATCCGTAAGTTGTATAACTAGCGGGACCTTGAACGCTTCTTGCAAGTATCTGCAAGTCATTTCGTGTTTCAAGGACAAATCAAAAATTTTCAAAACCATCCTCATATTGACCTTAAATAAACAGGAGGCAATAATAGATTCAAGACTTACTTGGTAAACATGAAAGGAATCAAATTTCCTAAATGCACAGCTTCTGATGAAGGTCCTCTTCCAGTGTAGAGATAGAACTTGTCAACTCTCTCATACGCATCCAAAATCTCAATGAAATCCCTAATATGTCACAATTAAACCATCATCCCATCCCATCTACGCGATGCTTACAAAAAAGTCGAATCACCATATTTCAACCTTCACCATATGTGACTCACCCACCAACATAGTCGAAGTCAGAGAAAATGAAATGTGACTCAACCGCCAACATGGTCGAAGCATTCAAGGTCCCGCTGGTTATACATTTTACGGATGATAAAAAATGCATGTGGAAGAACTTGACGGTGGAGAAAAGTCAAAGACCTGCCAGGGAAAATGCGAAAGATATTATCGCTTGTGGATTCGATATCACTAAGACATTCATTGTCGATGTCAGAAAAATGAAGGTCTTAGTGATATCGAATCCACAACCAATAATATCTTTTGCATTTTCCCTGCTAAGTATTTGACTTTCTTCAATCGTCAAGTTCTTCCCCATGCATTTTATAACCTGTATAACCAGCGTAACCTTGAACGCTTCTTGTAAGTATTTGCAAGCCATTTCGAGTTTTTCAAGATATCATCAAAACCACCATCGCATTAACCTTAAAGGATGATGTTATAGGATCTCACTTCACTTACTTAGTAAACATGAAAGGAATCAAATGCCCCAAATGCAAAGCTTCTGATAAAGGTCCTCTTCCAGTGTAGAGATAAAACTTGTCTCATTTCTCATACGCATCCAAAATCTCATTGAAATCCCTAATCATCTCACAATTAAACCATCATCCTATCCAAAATGTGATTCAACCGCCAACATAGTCGAAGCGTTCAAGGTCCCGCTGGTTATATAGCTTACGGATGATGAGAAATGCATGTGGAAGAACTTGACGATGGAGGAAAGTTAAAGACCTGCACGGGAAAATATGAAAGATATTATTGCTTGTGGATTCGATATCACTAAGATTTTCATTGTCGATGTCACAATAATGAAGGTCTTAGTGATATCGAATCCACAAGCAATAATATCTTTTGCATTTTTCCTACCAAGTCTTTGACTTTCTCAACCGTCAAATTCTTCCACATGCATTTTATAAGTTGTATAACTAGCTGGACATTGAACGCTTCTTGTAAGTATTTGCAAGCCATTTCGAGTTTTTCAGGATATCATCAAAACCACCATCGCATTAACCTTAAAGGATGATGTTATAGGATCTCACTTCACTTACTTAGTAAACATAAAAGGAATCAAATTCCCCAAATGCAAACTTCTGATGAAGGTCATCTTCCAGTGTAGAGATAGAACTTATCTCCTTTCTCATACGCATCCAAAATCTCATTTAAAACCCTAATCATCTCACAATTAAACCATTATCCCATCTATGCGATTCTTACAAAAAAGTCGAATCACCATATTTCAACCTTCACCATATGTGACTCATCCGCCAACATAGTCGAAGTCAAAGAAAAGAAAATGTGACTCAGTCGCCAACATAGCCGAAGCGTTCAAGGTCTCGCTGATTATATAGCTTACGGATGATGAAAAATGCATGTGCAAGAACTTGACGGTGGAGGAAAGTGAAAAACCTGCCAGGGAAAATGTGAAAGATATTATTGCTTGTGGATTCGATATCACTAAGACTTTCATTGTTAAAGTCAGAGAAAATGAAGGTCTTAGTAATATCGAATCCAAAAGCGATGATATCTTTTGCATTTTCCCTGGCAAGTCTTTGACTTTCCTCCACCGTCAAGTTCTTCCACATGCATTTTATAAGCTTTATAACCAGCAGGACCTTGATTGCTTCTTGTAAGTATTTGCAAGCCATTTCGAGTTTTTCATGATATCATCAAAACCACCATCGAATTAACCTTAAAGGATGTTGTTATAGGATCTCACTTCACTTACTTAGTAAACATGAAAGGAATCAAATACCCCAAATGAAAAGCTTATGCTGAGGTCTTCTTCCAGTGTAGAGATAAAACTTGTATTCTTTCTCATACGCATCCAAAATTTTATTAAATACCCTAATCATCTCACAGTTAAACCATCATCCCATCCCATCTACGCGATACTAACAAAAAAAATTGATTCACTATATTTCAACCTTCACAATATGTGACTCACCCGCCAACATAGTCGAAGTCAAAGAAAATAAAATGTGACTCAACCGCCAACATAGTCAAAACGTTCAAGGTCCCGTTGTTTATACATCTTACGGATGATAAAAAATGCATGTGGAAGAACTTGACGGTGGAGGAAAGTCAAAAATCTGCCAGGAAAAATGCGAAAGATATTATTGCTTGTGGATTCGATATCACTAAGACTTTCATTGTCGATGTCAGAGAAAACGAAGGTCTTAGTAATATCGAATCCACAAGCAATAATATCTTTTGCATTTTCCCTGGCAAGTCTTTGACTTTCCTCCACTGTCAAGTTCTTCCACATGCATTTTATAAGCTGTGTAACTAGCGGGACCTTGAACGCTTCTAGTAAGTATTTGCAAGCCATTTCGAGTTTTTCATGATATCATCAAAACCACCATCGCATTAACCTTAAAGGATGATGTTATAGGATCACACTTCACTTACTTAGTGAATATTAAAGGAATCAAATGCCCCAAATGCAAACTTCTGATGAAGGTCCTCTTCCAGTGTCGAGATAGAACTTGTCTCCTTTCTCATACGCATCCACAATTAAACCATCATCATTTACGGGATTCTTACAACAACAAAAAAGTCGAATCACCATATTTCCACCTTCACCATATGTGACTCACCCGCCAATATAGTCGAAGTCAGAGAAAATGAAATGTGACTCACCCGCCAACATAGTCAAAGCATTCAAGGTCCCGCTGGTTATACAACTTACAGATGATGAAAAAAGCATGTGGAAGAACCTGACGGTGGAGAAAAGTCAAAGACCTGCCAGGAAAAATGCGAAAGATATTATTGCATGTGGATTCGAAATCACTAAGACTTTCATTGTCGAAGTCAGAGAAAAATGAAGGTCTTAGTGATATCGAATCTACAAGCAATAATATCTTTTGCATTTTCCCTGGCAAGTCTTTGACTTTCCTCAACCGTCAAGTTCTTCCACATGCATTTTATAAGCTGTATAACTAGCGGGACCTTGAACGCTTCAAGTAAGTATTTGCAAGCCAGTTCGAGTTTTTTCAAGATATCATCAAAACCACCATCGCATTAACCTTAAAGAATAATGTTACAGGATCTCACTTCACTTACTTCGTAAACATGAAAGGAATCAAATGCCCCAAATGAAAAGCTTCTGATGAAGGTCCTCTTCCAATGTAGAGATAGAACTTGTCTCCTTTCTCATACGCATCCAAAATTTCATTGAAAACTCTAATCATCTCACAATTAAACCATCATCCTATCCCATCTACGTGATTCTAACAAAAAAAAAAGTCGAATCACCATACTTTAACCTTCACCATATGTGACTCACCTGCCAACATAGTCGATGCGTTCAAGGTCCCGCTGGTTATACAACTTACGGATGATGAAAAAAGCATGTGAAAGAACTTGACGGTGGAGGAAAGTCAAAGACCTGCCAGGAAAAATGCGAAAGATATTATTGCTTTTGGATTCGATATCACTAAGATTTTCATTGTCGATGTCACAATAATGAAGGTCTTAGTGATATCGAATCCACAAGCAATAATATCTTTCGCATTTTCCCTGGCAAGTCTTTGAATTTCCTCAACCGTCAAGTTCTTCCACATGCATTTTATAAGTGGTAGAACCAGCGGGACCTTTAACGCTTCTTGTAAGTATTTGCAAGCCATTTCGAGTTTTTCAGGATATCATCGAAACCACCATCGCATTAACATTAAAGGATGATGTTATAGGATCTCACTTCACTTACTTAGTAAACATGAAAGGAATCAATGCCCAAATGTAAAGCTTCTGATGAAGGTCCTCTTCCAGTATAGAGATAGAACTTGTCTCTTTTCTCATACGCATCTAAAATCTCATTGAAATCCTAATCATCTCACAATTAAACCATCATCCCATCCCATCTACGCGATACTAACAAAAAAAAAATTGATTCACTATATTTCAACCTTCACAATATGTGACTCACCCGCCAACTTAGTCGAAGTCAAAGAATATAAAATGTGGCTCAACCGCCAACATAGTCGAAGTCAAAGAAAATGAAATGTGACTCACCCGCCAACATAGTCAAAGCATTCAAGGTCCCGCTGGTTATACAGCTTACAGATGATGAAAAAAACATGTGGAAGAACTTGACGGTGGAGAAAAGTTAAAGACCTGCCAGGAAAAATACGAAAGATATTATTGCATGTGGATTCGAAATCCCTAGGATTTTCATTGTCGAAGTCAGAGAAAATGAAGGTCTTAGTGATATCGAATCTACAAGCAATAATATCTTTTGCATTTTCCCTGGCAAGTCTTTGACTTTCCTCAACCGTCAAGTTCTTCCACATACGTTTTATAAGCTGTATAACTAGCGGGACCTTGAACGCTTCAAGTAAGTATTTGCAAGCCAGTTCGAGTTTTTTCAAGATAACATCGAAACCACCATCGCATTAACATTAAAGGATGATGTTACAGGATCTCACTTCACTTACTTCGTAAACATGAAAGGAATCAAATGCCCCAAATGCAAAGCTTCTGATGAAGGTCCTCTTCCAATGTAGAGATAGAACTTGTCTCCTTTCTCATACGCATCCAAAATTTCATTGAAAACCCTAATCATCTCACAATTAAACCATCATCCCATCCTATCTACGTGATTCTAACAAAAAAAAAAGTCGAATCACCATACTTTAACCTTCACCATATGTGACTCACCCGCCAACATAGTCGAAGTCAGAGAAAATGAAATGTGACTCACCTGCCAACATAGTCGATGCGTTCAAGGTCCAGCTGGTTATACAGCTTACGGATGATGAAAAAAGCATGTGGAAGAACTTGGCGGTGGAGGAAAGTCAAAGACCTGCTAGGAAAAATGCGAAAGATATTATGGCTTATGGATTCGATATCACTAAGACTTTCATTGTCGATGTCAGAAAAATGAAGGTCTTAGTGATATCGAATCCACAAGAAATAATATCTTTCGCATTTTCCCTGCCAAGTCTTTGACTTTCCTCAACCGTCAAGTTCTTCCACATGCATTTTATAAATTGTATAACTAGCGGGACGTTGAGCTCTTCTTGTAAGTATTTGCAAGCCATTTCGAGTTTTTAATGATATCATCAAAACCACCATCGCATTAACCTTAAAGGATGATGTTATAGGATCTCACTTCACTTACTTAGTAAACATAAAAGGAATCAAATGCCCCAAATGCAAACTTCTGATGAAGGTCCTCTTCTAGTGTAGAGATAGAACTTGTCTCCTTTCTTATACGCATCCAAAATATCATTTAAAACCCTAATCATCTCACAATTAAGCCATCATCCCACGCGATTCTTACAAAAAAGTTGAATCACCATATTTCAATCTTCACGATATGTGACTCATCCGCCAACATAGTCGAAGTCAAAGAAAAGAAAATGTGTCTCAACCGCCAACATAGTCGAAGCGTTCAAGGTCACGCTGGTTATATTGTAACGCTCGTGAACCCAAAAAATGAAATTTGGTTGGGTGTGTTGACCGACACAGGGTGTGTGTCGTATGACACGGGTGTTTGGACTTGTGAGAAGTTGGTTTCTTAGTGGTGTGTCGATCGACACAGGTGGTGTGTGTCGATCGACACGAGTGGAAATTTAACCGAAAAGTTTGGTTTCAATTGTCCGGTTCAGCAGACTGGTTTAGGGAAACCCTAGGGTTACTATTTAAAGGCAGAAAACAGGGTTCTGGCCGAATTTAGTGATCCAGAAATCAAAAGTTTCAGAGAAAAGGGAGAGTTTTTTTGGTGTTTGGAGAGATTTCTGGTGATTTGTGATCCTTGGAGGCTGGGTTTCGTTTAGTGTGGATTCAGGAGCGTGTGAGGTTGTGTTCTGCTCAATTGTGTTGGGAAATTTTGGATTTGAGGTGGTGTTCGTCGCGTTCTTTGCGTTCTTCGTGAAACCTTATCATTTTCTTCCTAAATCGAGGTGAGTGTATAACCGTAGGCTTATATAGGTATATGGAATTGATAGAATGCGACTGCTTGGTGGTTTCATGTGTTTTGTGGTTGAAATCTTGCAGGAGACTCGACGAATCGCGACGGATTCGAGCCACAAGAGGATAGGCTTGCTTCTGGGTTCTGCGACGTCGTCTCGATCGACACCATGGTGGTGTGTCGATTGACAAGGGGTAACCTGTAGTCCGACACCTAGTGGTTGTGTCGATCAACACAGAGAAGCTTGTCGATCGACACAAGGCAACTGTTGTTCGACACCTAGTGGTTGTGTCGATCGACACAGTGAAGCTTGTCGATCGACATAGTGCATTCTGTACTGGTTCGTGTTGATTGTTTCGTGTATGCTTGTTCTGTGATCATCCTGGTATTGTATCTCTTGTTTATGCTTATATATAAATAGCTTGTAGACGGGATGACCGCGTCGCTGAGTATTTATGATAATACTCACGCAACTCTTTTTGCCATGTGTTGCAGGTAAAGAGAAAATGTGGTCATGGAATCGTGGCGAGGAAGAAGAGATGATTTAGGGTCTCGTTGTTGTGTTGTTGTTTTATGGAATTGCTAGGTTGTTAGTAATTCTGGAACTTGTTAGTAATTTAATAAGTATGGGATTATTGAATTGGTTATTGTTGTGTTGTTGAACTGTTTAATTATTTATTGGATTTTCGCGTGTTGTGTTGGCCCATTGAGGATTATTATCTGTGATGATAATAATCTGAAGAGAAAACTTTTAAAGTTTTGGGTCGGGTCGTTTCAGTTTGATATCAGAGCCCTTATGGTTCTAGGGCAGGTGCAATTGATTGATTATGTGAGTTAATTGATTGATTGTTGTGTGGGTATGGAGTCTTAGATCATCTCTTCCGAGCCTTCAATAAGATTCCACGGTAAGTGTTGTTTGATTTTTTGTTTTCTAGTATGTTTAGTGTTCTGCTGGGTAGGGCAGAGCGAGATGACTAGAGGTACTAGAGGTAGAGGTCATGGAGAGGCGAAGGTGGTCGTGGTGGGCACGGGCAAGGACTTGAGAGTGAGTCAGATGCCGCGGGTGTGACCCAGGAGACCATGCAGGAGCAGGTGGCTGATTTGCAGGCGTATTAGGAGAGGTCCGTGGGTGTGGCCGTGAGTGCCACTGTGAGGGCGAGTGAGGGTTCCGGTGTGGCCAGTGATGCGGTGGGCCTAGGTGGGGGTGCTGCCGCAGGTTTTTGCCCAGGACCGAGATGATCGTCTGGCGGGTCTGCTACAGAGGATTCTGGAGCAGTTACCAGGTGGGGTGTCAGCTCCGGGTCAGGCTCCGGGAGTGCAGCTGGGTATGGCTGATGTGCAGTCAGGTATGGCTGGTGTGCAGTCGGGTGTGGCTGGTGTGCAGCTGTGTGTTGTTGGTGTGCAGCCAGGTATGGCTGGGGTTCTGCCGGGTGTGGCTAGTGTGCAGCCGGATATGACTGGGGTGCAGCCGGAGGTGACGGTTGCAGAGGAGCTCCCATCTTATCTTAGGATAATACATACACTACTTATATATGTATTTGGATACATAAATTTCAATATGAATAAAAAAATTATCCAATTATTTTTGTTTGTTTTGTCCACTAACAAAGAATTGGCTGCTATGCCTATATATACGTTTCAGTATACAAGATTGCCAAGAATTCCTAGCAAGAAAAGCAAATCATGCGCTAGCTTTATCAGTACTACATTTTCCGAGTAAAAGCTCTTCTAGCTAGTTCAAAGAGTTAGAAAGGTTTAACTTATTTTCTAAATGTTTAACTCATTTTCGACTACAATCAATGAAGGATATAAGTTTTTTTTTCATCGGAAATAAGGATTCCTGTTTCGTGCTAGCGAAACTAAGTTTTCGACTACAATCAGTGAAAAATTCCCAATGAAGTTTTCATCGCAGATAACTCATTTTCTGACTACAATCAGTGAAGAATTCCCAATAAATTGATATTGTTCTTTACACCTAGAAGGGTCTTTATCAAAGATTCTTACCATGAGGCCATTGGATACTATCACTAAGCAAAATATCTAATTAACCATTATTACACCTTTGTATCTATAGAAACACAAGAAACACAAATCTCTGACAAGCATATATTCTCATCTTACAGAACATGCATTGCTAACACAAGTCAGATGTATATGCTAAGTTCCAAGAAGATAGCTGAAAGCTAACCTTTAGGATTCCAGGAACACTGCTGCAGACCAATCACCAGAGAAACTCTTTAGTGCGTGAAAAAAACTGTACTTCTCCAAGCTTTAAATTATTTCCTGTAAAAACAACAACGATTTGGTCCATGAACCCAAAAATGGCAAGGCAGCAACTAGCATCCTCAAGAGCAATGGCTTTTCTTTCGAACTCTTGCTTTGGACGAGCATTCTCGTTTCATAGATTGTCATTTCTCATCTCCCTTTACGTATCTAGATCATCCCATCCCCATGCTCTTAGAATCAGAATCTCCTACCATCCTTGACTTGTATCCTCCCTTATCCACACCACCACCCTTTAACTTTTGATGGATTTTATGTTTCCAACATGTCCATACCTTTTCCCGAATCATCCAATGATGACCCAGGACTATCATCGGGTGCCCAACCATATTGCAGCACCATGCGTGTTGCAATCTGTCGCAAGCCGAAAATAATAATCATAAGGTATCGCTGACAACTCCCAAGTACCTCTAGCAATTCTACACTGAAACAGTACATGGCATACAGTTTCCAGTTCTGATCGACACGATCAGCATAACAAATCAGTTTGGATTCCCCGAGAGCGCAGTCTCTCAGACACCTCAAGTGCACCAGCTAATGCTCTCCATAAGAGATGCCGGATCTTTGGGAGAGTTTTAATTTTCCAGACCGTAGATTTTTCTCTCGTGGGGAGAGGGTAGATGGGGAAACATCTGCATATCTGGCAGCAAATCCATCAGCTTGTAACCACTTTGAGAGGTGAAGAAGCCCCAAGCAAATGAGTCTTTCAATCTGGTCGATACCTTTATCCTTAAGCAGCTTCTTAGAAACACCAACAGAGACTAAAACGACCATGTCCTTCTTTGATCCAGACCAGCAGCCCAGACAGCATGTGGGAACTTTGTCTCCCTTGTCCAATTAATGCCTCATCCATTTGCTTATAATTTCGTGTTGTAGCCGTAAAAACTAAGTCGTCCTGTTTCTCAAAGCTGCATAGGTAGAAATTATAAATTGGAATGAGAACGAAAAATTTTGACAAGAAAAAGGAGAAGCTCCTTGGGTTTATAATGCACCAGTTCATATTTCAATAAAAGGTGATGCTTTGAGAAACCGCTATGAATGCTGCAAATCTGGTCTTAATTTTTAAATCAGCAAAGAAATGGGCTCTTACCTATAAAGTTCAACAAGAAGTTGGTTAATAAAAGATTCATGGTCTTGCTGTTTTGTATGTACAAACTTCCCACGTAGACTAGCAAAGAGGTCAAAATCCTGCACAAATATGATTACAGGTGCCTAATCATCACACTAAACAAATGAAACTGGTGCTACATAAGACTCAAAATTTAATATCTATAAAAATGATGAATCAAGAAAACAAAGCAGCTAACCAAGTTCCCTGACATTTGCTGCACTTTGACCAACCCATAGTCTAGCCTCTAACTCTTGAGCTTCAACATTGACAACATGCACTCTTGCTTCGGCTGCAATAGCGAGCGCCAGTGAAATGGAAACACCACCGCCATCACAATGTCATCATTTAGATTCCTTACTCTCTCTCTCTCGAATACAGTAGCCTTCACGGTTGATTCAACTTGAGTCTTCCTCAATGCAGTCTAGGCTCGAGAAACCACCCTTGTAACCAACAGAAACTGTTGCTGAAGACTTGCTAGGTCGGAGATGGGTATCCACATCAGATGAACAGAAGTTGGGATTCCACAAGCAATCATTTTGAGGTAGAGAGTATCAAACCCTCCAAATTTCTCAAATTGGCCAACCTTGATGTCAACGAAATACTTCTTGTCATCTCCTTTTAGGCAATATCATATGCTCTTTCTTTGAGCGTTCACTAATATCTTTCTGCAGCGTCTCCTTCTCCACCTTTACTGCATCCAAAGCCGTTCCCACTTGAGCAACATCTCCCTTTTCCTTCCTGACCTTCTCAACACTCTTCAACAGAACCGAGACTGTCTCCAACAGCCTCCGAGTATAATCCGAGAACTCATGATCAATTGATTTCAAAACCAACTCTTTTTCTCTAACTTTCTCTTTCTTTTTTCTTCCATAGCTAAAGACTGAACTGGTGAGCTAAAGGCTTAGATACAAACTCTATTCGCTATACCCAGACGACGGCACAAGCTCATTTCCTTCTTTGAAAACAAACAGCACACCTGATCAATCGCACAAGGAATCAAGCAATACGATCTTCACCGGAAAAGCCAAAGATTCAGACTCTCTCTCTTATCCACCACCTCCATCGCGTACAAGAAGAAGAAAAACCTAGAAAAAGGAAGTCAAATTCGATTGATTCCAAAGACAAAGAGAGCTAAACGGTATTGTTTATGAAGGTACCTATGGAGTTTCCGACGATAAGACGGCGAAGGATTGCGAGTGGAGCGTTTTAGGGCGAGGCAGATAACAAGGTTTTTGTAACCATTTCAGAGTCGGAATATTTTGTTTTAGTTAAATTGAGCTGTCTAGTTTTAGATTTATCAATTATCCCCTCCTCACCAGTCACCCATCTCAAAATCACAATTTTTATTCCTAGTCGATTTAGGCCCTTGACTTTTAAATATAACACTTGCCTCCTCCTCTGCCCCAGGCTGTGATTATAATCTTTACTTTTTATAAGCCGATCATGTTTTATTAGTTTAGTGGAAAGGCAATCAACACTTTTTATAATCTTTAAATATAACACTTGCCTCCTCCTCTTGGGAGCTATAGCGGTCAATCAACGTCTAGCATTTCGACACCTACAACAAGACCGATATTGCCCGAAGTGTGGTGATGTAGAAGAAACCATTAACCATGTCTTGTTTACATGTCCCCGACTAGATAATGTTGGACACTGTCACAAGTCCCGCATCATAATTCGGTGTTCCCGTCCGATAGTCTGTGGAGCAACTTTGATTATCTTCTCTCTCGCGTACCCAACCGCCAGGAATTCAAGGAATATGTGAGATGCTACCCCTGGATAATCTGTTACCTCTGGAAAGCACGTAACGATAAAGTATTTAGAAACCTGGAGAGGTCACCCCCGGACATCCTAAAACTTGCCCGAACGGAAGCTGCGGCCTGGCATTTAACGTTGGAAGAAGCGACATAGGAAAGAGGAGTACAAATAACTCCAGCCCAGACAATGCCACGGGCTGTTTTCACGTGCTTTGTTGATGGGTCCTGGAAGGATGGAGACCCCACGAGCGGGATCGGATGGACGCTTCAACTACAAGATGAGGAAACGGATCTCTTAGGACTCAAAGGGATGCACAAGGGATCCTCTCCCCTACACGTTGAACTGCATAGTTTATTATGGGCCCTCCACTGCCTGCGGCAGAAAGAACGATATTGTGCGTTGTTCGCTACGGATTCACAGGAGCTAGCTGCAATGATACTGGAACCGGATAACTGGCCACGATTCAAATAAGAGCTAGAAGAATTCAAGATACTTCGAGCGTGGTTCCCTGACTTTACTCTTCAGTATTGTCCCAGGAAACGAAATGGAAATGCTGACTTATTAGCCCGGATCGCTCAAGCTCGAAAATTAGTCTTTTCTCATGTTAGCACGTCTACCCCACACTGGTTCCTAGACACGAATGTGTTTGGTTGAATAAGGAGTATCATGTTTTGTGACAAAAAAATGCTCCAAAGGAGATTTTCCAAAGCAAAACTCTTAAAATTATAAAAGTGGGTTGATAAAGCATACCATTAACACCTAATTATAACATAAAAAAATGACAGAGCGAGAGAATGAGACAGAGCGAGAGAATGCGACAGTGAACAAAGACAGCCGGAGAGATGAGGTAATGTTGGATGCTTGTGCAAGGGGAAGACCACCTGATATCGCCGGGTCGTGGGTTTCTAAGGTCACGGGTATGAATAGCGGTGGTATGCCGGTCCCGGAGAGGTTGTTGGATGATGCCTTCGTTTCTCTACGGTTGAGAATGGAATTCCCCAATGGTGTGGATGGAGAACCAAAGATAACAGTAGACAATGAAGTGATTGAAGCAATGAACGGTTTATGGAAACAAACCATGATAGTGAAGGTTTTAGGAAGACACCTAACCATCTCGGCCTTGAGCAAGAAGCTAAGGGAGTTGTGGAATCCTAAGGGTGCGATGTATGTCATGGACCTACCTCAGCAGTTTTTCATGGTTCGTTTTGAGAGGGAAGAAGAGTACATGGCAACGGTTACGGGAGGGCCATAGAGGGCTTTTGGAAGTTATCTTAATGTGCAAGCTTGGTCTCCGGAGTTTGACCCTCTCAAAGATGAGATCGTCACGACTCCAGTTTGGGTGAGGCTATCCAATATTCTGGTCAATCTCTACCATAGATCGATTTTAATGGGTATCACTAGTGGTTTGGGAAAGCCAACTAAAGTGGATGTCACAACTCTTAGCTTTGAGAGGGCGAGATTTGCAAGAGTCTGTGTGGAGGTGAACTTGTCTAGACCCTTGAAAGGGACAATGTTAATCAACAATGAACGATATTTTGTTGCTTACGAAGGTCTATCAACCATTTGCTCGAAGTGTGGGATGTATGGGCATTTGATTCACTCCTGTAGGAGAGATCCTGTGGAACGCCTAGGTAATGGAGTTCCGTCGTAGGTCGAGCTGAGTTCTATTGGACAGGCGAAGAAAATCAATGGTTTTTCAGTGGTCATGCGATCGGGTAGGCTGACGGAGAAAGTGTTGGTTCCGGTTGTTTTTCAGGCAGGTGGGACGAAGAGAGCAATAGGAAAGAACCTAAGGGGGAAAAGAAAGTCAAAGAGCAAGTGGATTTGAGTGTTTCAAATTGCTTTGGTGAGTTGGAGGTTGAGGAGGTTGATATCCCCTCCTCACCAGTCACCCATCTCAAAATCACAATTTTTATTCCTAGTCGATTTGGGCCCTTTACTTTTAAATATAACAATTGCCTCCTCCTCGGCTCCAAACTGTGATTATAATCTTTACTTTTTATAAGCCGATCATGTTTTATTAGTTCAGTGGAAAGGCTTTTAAATGCTCGTTCCCTCGATACTTCCCAAAGGAGATTTTCCGACACAAAACTCTTACAATTATAAAACTGGGTTGATAAAGCGTGTACCATTGACACCAGATTATTATTATAGTCCACATGGTCATGGCCACACAAATATTTTCATATGGATGATATTAAACACCATAGTGAATAATGAAATCAAATGATCATGAGTTCTCAAATGACGTCAACGAAATACTCTCATCTTTAATTATGAAATTTTATCAGATCATGATAACAAATGTCACCACAATTTTGAAATGCGAAACATTTAAATGACTTAAAAAATAACACGATGAAACACACACAAACAAAAAAAAATGCTAGAAAGATATTATAATGATATATATCATAAATTTATTAAAAGTTTAGAGAGATTCTCAAAGTCTCACTGAATTAGTGAGACGTTTTTTCACCGTAGTCTCAATTATTTATTATTATTAGATGATACTCTTAGAGATGATGGTCTACGACATCTTCTGGTGATTAATTTGCTGATCATGAGTACATAAAGAGAGAGTTCAAAGAGATTGTGCGGCTTTTAAAGAATGTTGAGGAATTTCGTAACAAAGGTATATATTGTCCAAAAGGTGTTCGTTCTTCTTCATGGACCTCCCGACAAAATCGTGAGCCTGGGCATGTTCTCGGTATTGGTTTCAAGAAGATTATGAAGCTCACACAAAAACCACATCCAATTCTCATCATTTTCTTCATCTACAATCCCAAACGCCAATGGAAACAATGCGCCGTCACCATCAAATCCAGTATTTTTTTTGGTGTATAAAGTTAATCACTTGTTTCGACCCAAAAAAAAAAAGTTAATCACTCGAAGGACCAAAATGTTATACAGATTTTGTTTCTAGTGAAAGACTTATCAAAACGAAACTCAAATATGGTTTTCAACCTCTTTACTTTTGCAACACAACTTGGTATTGTTTGGACCGTCTCTATTATATATGTAAATGAATCATCATCAAAACTTAATTCAAAGGTTGCTTTCAAATTTCTAAACATAGAAAGAAGGATTCTCGTTGTAAATGTTCTAACATTTCAAGAATTGATTCATCATTTCAAATATCTAAATAAAATAGACAATTAAAAGTCCTTGATGAGAAGTTGCAAGCAGAGCAGCCAAAATAGTGTTTCATCGGGTTACTCGAACATGTTTGGGAGAGTTCTCACGGCCATAAACGCATCCACCATCTGATAACCATTAGTATTTTGTTAAAAATTGTAAAAACCAATTAAAAAGAATCGATTTATCAGTTTAATTAAACTTGCAGTCCCTATTTAAAACCATTTTTACCTCATCGGTAAATGCAGCTCGGGCCATGCGGTGTCTCTCCATCATTTCTGTCAATACATCAGTGAGTCTCTTCTTTACATCTCCAGTTAGCATTCTTCCTTCTCCATATTCCTCAAACACAGTACAATTTTTTTTTAGTTTTTATTTCAGATAATTCGATTAAGACAGATACGAGCATTCTTCTTTCTTGGTAACAAGCGAGTGGCACATATAACGTAATTTACCTTCTTTATGCGTTTAAGCTTAGTATCATCTTCTAGGAAAAAACCCAGATACTTGACTGATATGTCTACCTGTGGAAAAAGAAGAAGAAAAATTACTAGAAAAAGACTTGAGTATAGCACTGAAACAGATAGGATTAAGTCTTTTCGAATTGCAATCTGAGGTTAAAGGTCCTTCCCATAGGATTAATGGTTGGTAGTTATCAATGCCTAAATTTGATATTACATAGTAAGGAATATAGCTGTGAGTTTAAACTACCTAGAATAGGATAACAGGATAGAACACAACAAGAAAATTTGGTACCTTCAGATTTGCTCCGAGTTCTCTGTGCTTTTCCATGGAGTCTTGTCCACCACTAAACGTGTATTTGTTTATCTGCAGATAAAAACCTCATCAAGTTAAGATACAGGAAGCAATTACATGGATTCCTTATTATGATTTGAGTCTAATTTTCTTCTCTTAGCTGTTTGGAACTCAGTTGTGATTATAGCAAAGAGATAGCCCTTTTCAATCATTAAGAAAGAGTTCTCTGATATCATGGTTTTTACCCGTTTTTGACCATGATATAAGTCTTTTTTATTGTGTCTTTTTGGTATTTTTCGAGTCTTTTAGAGTCTTGTAGGTTGATGGACGATTGGAGCTTAATGGGAGCTTTTGGAGCATTTTGGAGCATCGAGGAAAGAAGAGCCGAAGTGACCAAGTCGGAGTCGATTTTTACATGTCTGTGTCGATCGACACAGTCCTGTGTGTTGATCGACACGGTCATGTCTGACGAGAAGATTGAAAAAATTCTTCTTAGACCCAAAAAGCCCAGAAGTTTACACCAAGGCCCAATCCGATTTTTAGACAATATAAATAGTTTTTCCTTAGGTTTTCAAGTTTTTTATCTTGGATTTTAAATGAGACTTGAGAGAGGAGATTTGGCAGAGCTTTTAGGGAGATTTGGAGAGCTTCAGACTTTCAGAGATTCCTAAACCCTTTTGTATCTCTAACTCTATCTTTTTAATGCAATTTATTTCACTCATGATGTTTGCTTCAATCACCATGTCTGAGTAGTTTGCTTGTTAGGTTTTGGGAAGTTCTAGGGTTTGATGAAAATTGATAGGATTAAAACCTTGTTAGGATTTATATTTATGTTCTTCATCTAGATTGATTAAACTCTGATTTTAGGATTGATCAACTGAAATTGGATATCCTAGGTTACTTTAATAGATGCGAAAATATTATTAACAACCTGATATAATCTTAGATGAGCAAAATTATTTATTCACAAAGAAATTTGGCTTAGTAATTTTGTGAACAATTGAACCTGATCTTACTGCTTGATTTTATTCACAAAGTTTGCAAAGAAATTTGGAATTTAGGGATTTAGTCATAGATAATCTCTGCAACGAAAGTTGATTGGTTTTATATTTGTGTTTGAGTTCTAGAACCGTTCTTAATAAAATCCTAACGTTTTAATCTCTGTGTCGATCGACACAGACACCTGTATGTCGATCGACACGATCAATTTTGACTCATTCCTACGAACAACCCAATGCCTAACTCTTTTGTCTCATTGAATTTTAAGAACCTTAATCATCATCACTTGCTTTGTTTTGATATTTTCATTACATTCTTTCATACTTACTTAGCATAATTTGAATTCATAATCGTTTGTGTGATTTGATTCCCTGTGGATTCGATCCCTAAGTACTACTACGATCTCTTAATTTGAGAGAGTAGCTCAGGGTAAATTTGAGCATATCATTCTCGCATATGACAGAAAGAGCACAGGCATTGATCAAGCTAGATAATGAATAACTGTGCAAGAAAGTTAATACATAAATCCATAATTGGACTAGGAAACAAGATAACAGGAAAAACAAAACAAATTACAGAATTTACCTCGTTTTTAATATCCTTTGGAGTATCAGTCTCATATATAGCAGAATTTGGATCACTAGCCGACATTTTCCATTTTCTCCCTACAAGAAGTGAACAAGGCGTTCAATAGCTGAAAAGTATGAAGTTTTAGTCTGGTGTACAAGGTATAAGCATACAATAACTCTAGATTACTTAAGAAAGTACTTGCCTGCAAAGCAAGGAAAAATGAGGACTCAATCAGAGCAGGCTTGCTATATCCTAACCGTAGCGCAACATCACGAGTCATTCTAAAGTATGGATCCTAGACAAAACCAAAAGCAAAGATTGATTCAGAACACAGAAGCAGCACAACATAATTATAGAGCATAAAGAACAAATTATGGATGAATTTTAAACCACGCTTGCAAATATAGTACACCATTGGAAAGTCATTTATCTACCGAAGGCAAACATTAAAGATCCAAAGTAAAAAGAAACCAAAAAAACAACAGCATACCCGGTCAATCGCAAAAGGAATCAAGCAACACATATTGTCCTTGCCAAGGAACAAGTGTGGGAACGAGCTACGAAAGGATGGCACGGCCTGCAAATATATGGTTAATAATTATCCATTCTAAACATAACAGTCTATATGCATTAGAATACACATGCCTACATCAATATGAAACAATACATACTTGTACAGGAGGGAAACTGAGTTTCCCACTATAATCTTCAGCGGAA
The DNA here is from genome assembly GCA_964056655.1 of Arabis hirsuta. Classification (NCBI taxonomy): domain Eukaryota; kingdom Viridiplantae; phylum Streptophyta; class Magnoliopsida; order Brassicales; family Brassicaceae; genus Arabis; species Arabis hirsuta. Next base: position 27,265,448 of record OZ053308.1, read on the forward strand.
AATCCAAAGATTTCCATAGTCTAGCAAAGAGAGATATAAAAGTGAAAACCAGGAACACACATCAAACTAATAAAACATATCAGCCACTTTGTGCGATTCAGAGAGATAGAAAGTATAGTCACCTTGTTAAGCGTAACACACTTTGCAACCTTACCATATTTTTGTAGAAAGATCTACACACTAGGGTTTCATCAGCAAAAAAAAACTATAATGTAAAACCTAGATCGTATACTATATAAGGGACATCTTATGAGCTATATGCATGTGGACTACAAGTACAAGTTTGTCCACAGAGATTCAAATCAAATGTGACTCACCCGCCAACATTGTCGAAGTCAGAGAAAATGAAGGTCTTAGTGATATCAAATCCACAAACAATTATATCTTTCACATTTTCCCTGTCAAGCTTTTGACTTTCCTCCCCTGTCAATTTCTTCCACATGTATTTAATAAGTTGTGTAACCAGCGGGACCTTGAATGCTTCTTGTAAGTATCTGCAAGCCATTTTGAGTTTTTCAGGATATCATCAAAACCACCATCGAATTAACCTTAAAGGATGATGTTATAGGATCTCACTTCACTTACTTAGTAAACATGAAAGGAATCAAATGCCCCAAATGCAAAGCTTCTTATGAAGGTCCTCTTCCAGTGTAGAGATAGAACTTGTCTCCTTTCTCATACGCATCCAAAATCTCATTGAAAACCCTAATCATCTCACAATTAAACCATCCTCCCATCCCATCAACGCGATTCTTACAAAAAAAAAGTCGAATCATCATATTTCTACCTTCACCATATGTGACACACCCGCCAACATAGTCAAAGTCAAAGAAAATGAAATGTGACTCAACCGCCAATATAGTCGAAGCGTTTAAGGTCCTGCTGGTTATACAGCTTACGGATGATGAAAAATGTATGTGGAAGAATTTGACGGTGGAGGAAAGTCAAAGACTTGCCAGGGAAAATGCCAAAGATATTATTGCTTGTGGATTCGATATCACTAAGACTTTCATTGTCAAAGTCAGAGAAAATGAAGGTCTTCGTGATATCGAATCCACAAGCAATAATATCTTTTGCATTTTCCCTGGCAAGTTTTTGACTTTCCTCCCCCGTCATATTCTTCCACATGCATTTTATAAGCTGTATAACTAGCGGGACCTTGAACGCTTCAAGTAAGTATTTGCAAGCCAGTTCGAGTTTTTTCAAGATAACATCGAAACCACCATTGCATTAACATTAAAGGATGATGTTACAGGATCTCACTTCACTTACTTAGTAAACATGAAAGGAATCAAATGTCCCAAATGCAAAGCTTCTGATGAAGGTACTCTTCCAATGTAGAGATAGAACTTGTTTCTTTTCTCATATGCATCTAAAATCTCATTGAATATCCTAATCATCTCACAATTAAACCATCATCCAATACCATTTATACGATTCTTACAAAAAAAGTAGAATCACCATATTTCAACATTCACCATATGTGACTCACCCACCAACATAGCCGAAGTCAGAGAAAATGAAATATGACTCACCCGCCAACATAGTCGAAGCGTTCAAGGTCCCGCTTGTTATACAAGTTATGGATGATGAAAATGCATGTGGAAGAACTTGACGGTGGAAAAAAGTCAAAGACTTTCCAGGGAAAATTCGAAAGATATTATTACTTGTGGATTCGATGTCACTAAGAATTTCATTGTCGAAGTCAGAGAAAATGAAGGTCTTAGTGATATCGAATCCACAAGCAATAATATTTTTCGCATTTTCCCCGCCAAGTCTTTGACTTTCTTCCACTGTCAAGTTCTTCCACATGCATTTTATAAGTTATATAACCAGCGGGACCTTGAACACTTCTTGTAAGTATTTGTAAGCCATTTCGAGTTTTTTAGGATATCATCAAAACCACCATCATATTAGCCTTAAAGGATGATGTTATAGGATCTCACATCACTTACTTAGTAAACATGAAAGGAATCAAATGCCCCAAATGCAAAGCTTCTGATAAAGGTCCTCTTCCAGTGTAGAGATAAAACTTGTCTCCTTTCTCATACGCATCCAAAATCTCATTGAAATCCCTAATTATCTCACAATTAAACCATCATCCCATCCCATCTATGTGATTCTTACAAAAAAAAAAGTCAAATCATCAAGCACAAGTTAGTGAATTTTGAACATGTGAGCGAAGAAGACACCACGACGGAGGAATACATGTGGTTGACGAGAAGTGAGTCTTTAAACACGATCAATCATGGACTCATCGATCCTCTGGCAACCAAATTGGTCAATAAGCTTATCGTAATTGATTTTCCCTTCGTCTTTGGGAGCGATGTCCCATGGATTCACAACTTGCTCCGAAGATTCAGGCTCTCTCTCACCCTTCTTATCCATCTCCATCGCGCACGGAGGGAGAAAGAAGAATAAATTTCAGAGAAAACTAGAGGAGGTAGGAGATAACAATGTTGGGAAAAATAGGGAAGAAGAAGCCAAAGTACGAAAGGTTAAAGGAAAAAAAAGAGATTTTTCAATATCCTCACTTGATCTCAGCCGTCGACTGGGACTTTCAATATCCACCCTCCTTACTATACCAAGGAGGTACCTACGGTTATAAGCGGCGGGGATATGTTTGACTGGAGCGGATAGTATAGGGTGAAGAAGACAATGATGTTTAAATCAATAAGGTTTCATTACTATTTGAGACTCTGAATCTTTTGATTTATTCAAATTGAGCGGTCAAGTTTTTATATGTTTAATTATCCCTTTGCTCTCTCCACCCACAAAATCACACAATTTTAATTCCAAGTCAATTTTAATTCCAAGTCAATTTTAATTCCAAGTCAATTTGCGCATTTACTTTTATTATGGAGTGTAGTAGTTATTATATAAACTCTCGTATAACTTGAATACTCGAAACATGTTTTGAAATTCCGAGTAATTTTGTGAAATTTTAGAATCGTTTGAAGAAGTTTTTTTGTTGAAAAAATAATTGAATACTTTTTATATAAATATTAAAACTTCTACGTGTAAGAAAAAAAGTAAATTTACAAAATTGTGAATTATTGTTTCTGAAACCAATTATAAACTCAGAGATATATACTTCCAAGCCATAAACTAAAAAATCAATCAATTAAAGTTGTCTAGCGGCCATGAACGCATCCACCATCTGCAAAGGTTTTTGTTTGTAAAAATTATATAGTTACTGAAAAATGATATTGAATCTTGATGATTGAGAAAAACTGATGAATTTATTTACTCTCCAGTTAAAATCGATTTTACCTCATCAGTAATGGCAGCTCGAGTCTTGAAATGTCTCACAACCACTTCTGTCAAAACTTCAATAAGTCGATCCTTTACTGCTTCGGCTGGCATTCTTCCTTCTCCATATTCTTGAAACACAGTTCAATGTTCGATAACATATATATTATATGATGAGTATATTAACACATCTAATAACAAAATTGAGAATAATTTACCCTCTTTATGTGTTCGAGTTCAGAATCATCTTTTAGGAAGAAACTTAGATACTTGAAGGGTATGTCATCCTGTGAAAATAGTAGAAAAGAGCTTAGGAAAGAGTTATCACGAAAACAGTTTTTGCAAAAGAATCTGCAAGTGATACAAAATGCTTCCTTAGTCAATTAGTTTTTGGTACCTCGAGATTTGCTGCACAAGGAGCAAATTCCTGTATCTCATATGGAACCTCACCAAGTTTAGATATTGGAAGCAAGCAAAAACTTGTCAAAAAACCAAAACAAAAAACTTCAATTAAAAGATTCACCTTGTTTTTAATGACCTTCGGAGTGTTAGTCACTTAGATGGCGGAATTTGGATCACTAGCAGACATTTTACCCTTCTCTTCCTGCGAAAAGTGACAAAGGCATCCAATAGTTTTAAAAGGAAGAAAGTGTGGTTTACAAGGTCTATAAGTACATATCTAGAGTTCGCAATATCCCTAGACTACTTGAGAAAACACTTGCCTACAGAGAAGAAGAGAATGATGACTCGATCAAAGCAGGATTCCTATAGCCTAACTAAGGTGCAACATCGCGAGTCATTCTAAAATAAGGATCCTGAACAAAACAAAAACCAAACCAAAGATCTATTATGAACACAAACACATATTGATACATGCTAAAACACAAAAGAGACAAATTATGGATGGAAGTGTCCCAAGCTCCCAAATATTTTACACTATTGGGAAATGAATTATCTCCGAAAACAAAAGGGTTAAGTACACAACACACCTGGTCAATTGCACAAGGAATCAAGCAACGGAGGTTGTACTTGTCGGGGAACATATGTGGGAACGAGCTAGGGAAAGATGGAGATGCTTAAAAATATATTGAAAAACAATAATCCAATTTAAATATAACAGTCGATATGCATAAGAATACACATGCCTACACCAACAGGAAAAAAAGACGTACTTGCACCGGAGGAAAACTGAGTTTTCCAATATGATCTTCACCAAAAAAGCCAAAGATTCCCATAGACTGGCAGAGAAGGAGATATAAAAAAATGAAAACAAAGAACACAAAGCAATTAATAAAACATATCAGCTACATTGTGCAATTTAAAGAGATATAAAATAAAGTCACCTTATTAATTGTAACGCAATCTGCAACCTTGTGCATGTTATCATAGAAAGCACTACACACCAGGTTTCTCACATCATCAGCCAAAAAAAACTATAATGTAAACATAAAAACAAAACTAATATGAGATTTAAATGTGACTCACCTGCCAACATAGTCGAAGTCAGAGAAAATGAAGGTCTTTGTGATATCGAATCCACAAGCAATAATATCTTTCGCATTTTCCCTGGCAAGTCTTTGACTTTCCTCCACCGTCAAGTTCTTCCACATGCATTTTTCATCATCCGTAAGCTGTATAACCAGCGAGATCTTGAATGCTTCTTGCAAGTATTTGTAAGTCATTTCGAGTTTCAAGGATAAATCAAAATATTCAAACCATCTTCACATTGACCTTAAAGAAACATGAGGCCATAATAGCTTCAAGACTTACTTGGTAAACATGAAAGGAATCAAATGTCCTAAATGCAAAGCTTCTGATGAAGGTCCTCTTCCAGTGTAGAGATAGAACTTATCACCTCTCTCATACGCATCCAAAATCTCATTGAAATCCCTAATCATCTCACAGTTGAACCAACAACACAGGAATTCAACAAGTCGACGAGATAAATACGCAATTCATAAAAATAATAATTGAATCGTCAAAAAGAAGTTGGTGAATTTCGAGCCGGTGGGCGAAGAAGACACCACGATGGAGGAAAACTCAAGGTTGGCGAAGTCAGTCTCTGAACACGATCAATCAGTGACTTGTCGAGCCTTTGGCAACCAAACGTGTCTATAAGCTTGTCGTAATCGATTTTCCCGCCGTCTTTGGTGGAAACTTCCCATGGATTCACAACTTGCTCTAAAGGTTCAGCCTCTTTCTCATCCTTCTTATCCACCTCCATCGCGCATGGGGAAAAGCTCTAGAAAAAAAAGTCAGATTCGATGGGTTCAAACATCAAAAGCCAAATATAAGCTACTTGATCAAGAAACAATCTCAAGAGAGCTAAAAGGCATCGTCATCTGAAAGTACCTATGGAGTTTCTGGCGATAAGAGGGTTGTAGAGAGGCGGCCGAAGATCCAGATTTCAACCTGAACAGAAATTGACAAAGCATTTTAATCTATACGTTATAAAGAAAAAGTAAACTTACAAATTGTGAATTACCACATGCATAAGTATCATTTAATCCTTTCAAAGATCTAAATAAAAAAAAACCAACAACAGTTTCCAGAACCAATTATATATTTCCAAATAAACAGAAAAAAAATTCCAAGGATTTTCTTCGGGTTACTGAGCTTTACTTGAACACGCTTGAGAGTGGTCTGACGGCCATGAACGAATCCACCATCTATAATTTTTTGTTTGTTAAAATTGTAGAGTCAGCGAAAATGATATTGAACCTTGATGGTTGTGACTAATAAATATATTTCTCTAGTTAAATCGAGTTTACCTCATCACTAATAGCAGCTCGACCTCTGCAATGCCTCTCCACTATTTCTGTCAAAACTTCACTAAGTCACTTTTTTACTGCTCCTGTTTGCATTCTTTCTACTTCTAATTTCATTTTTCCTGGTCCATATTTCTGAAACAGTTCAATGAATGTGTTAGACTTTTTCAAAAAATCCAGTAAGACGCATTCTACATTATCTATAATGATCTAATAACAAGCTATCGACAAATGTCATGTATTTTACCTTTTTGATGTGTTTGAGTTCAGAATCATCTTCAAGGAAGAATTGTAGATACTTGAATAGTATGTCTTTCTGGGAAATAGTGGAAAGGAGATAATCAGAAAAAGACTTAGTAAAGCATTTAACCGATAAGATGTAAGTATCACGAAAACAGTTTTGCACGAGTCTGCAAGTGATATAGAACCATTCTAAGCCAATTAGTTTTTGGTACCTCAAGATTTGCCCCGAAGTCGATTTGATCCTGCTCGGTGTCTCCCCCACCACTAACCGCTATGTTTATCTGCAAATAGAACCGCACAAAGCTTCAATACTGGAAGCATATATCTGATTTCACTATTAGATGTAGGTATCTAATGTTCTATAATATGTGACATTCAAATGTTGTTACAGCAACAAAGTGACACTCAAGATTTACTTTTTTGCTAATGACCTTTGCTGTATCAGTCACATAGATAACAATATTTGGATTACTAGCAGACATTTTTCCTTACTTTACCTGCAAGAAGTTACCAAGGCGTTCCATAATTTGAAAGGAGGAATGTGTGGTTTACAAGATATAAGTATATATCTTTAACTCGCAATATCCCTAGAACACTTGAGAAAACACTTGCCTTCAGAGGAGGAAAACTGATGACTCAATTAGAGCAGACTTGTTATAGCCTAACTGGGGTGCAACGTCACGAGCCATTCTAAATCAAGGATCCTGACGAAACCAAAGATCGATTATAAACACAAAAGTTATATACCAAAATGATACACGGAGAACATAAAAGAGAAAAATTATGGATAGAAGTGTCCAAGCTCGCAAACATTTTACACTATTGGGAAATGTTATATTTTCGAAAATAAACGTGGTTAAGATTTATGTCAAGAAAACAACACACTTGGTCAATTGCACAAGGAATCAAGCAACGGAGGTTGTCAGGGAACAAATGTGGGAATGTGCTAGGAAAGTATGGAACAGCCTGCAAATATATGGATAACAATTATCCAATTTAAATATAGTTTTTAAGCATTTGAATACACATGCCCACACCAACATGAAAAAGACATACCTGCAGAGGAAGAACACTGAGTTCTCCAATATAATCTTCACCGGACAAACCCAAGATTCCTATAGCCTCGGAGAGAAGGAGATGTAAGAATGAAAAGTAGGAACACAAAGCAACTAATAAAATATATATCAACCACATTGTGCAATTCAAGGAGATAGAAAGCAAAGTCACCTCTTTAAGTTTAACACAGTTTCCAAACTTCACAATGTTTTGATAATAAACACTCCACTCAAGTTGCATAATTAAAAAAAGAAAGCACTGCACTCAAGGTTTCCGCGCATCATCAGCAAGAAAAAACTGTAATGTAAACATAAAAATCCAAAAAGTAGATGTGGGATTTAAATGTGACTCACTCTCCAAAATAGTCGCAGATATAGAAATGAAGGTCTTCTCCATATCGAATCCGCAAGCAATTATATCTTTAGCATTTTCTCTGACAAGTGTTTATCTTTCCTCTACTGTTAAGTTCTTCCGCAGAGCATAGTTATCCGTAAGTTGAATAACAACTATAACGTCGAATGCTTTTTGCAATTATCTGTAAAACCATTTCAAGTTTTCAGGACAAATCGGAAAATCTTCAAAATCATTCACTGCCTTAAAGAAATCTAGACTCACTTGGCAAACCTGAAACGAGTCAAATCCCCCAAACGCAAAGCTTCTGATGAAAGTCCATTTCCAGTGTAGAGATAGACGGACGGTGCAGTGCCAATTGCATAGACGGAGTCACAAGGACGTGTCACATCAGAGGCAAGATGCAAAAGAAAGTTTGGATTAGTGTTGGTGACATCATTCTTGTTGGACTTAGGGATTACGATATGGTAGATAAGAATGCCGATGTGATATAAATACGAATTTTGATAAAGTAGTTATATTCTAATGTTATGACTAAAGACAGTCAGAAGGTGATCTTTCGTTTCCTCTGAAACAAAATTAAATTTTCAGTTTCATCGAAATTCCAAAAAAAAAAACAAAAGAAAAAGAAGAAATACTTTACACTATTCCATAAAGTCAAAATACCTTCCTCTGCGGGGACGGCGCCGATGGAGCCGTTAAAGAGGAAAGAGGTGGACCGAGAAAGTATGTGACGCCGGAACAAGCCCTAGCGGCTAAGAAAATGGCTTCCTCTGCTAGTAGCTCGTCGGCTAAAGAGAGACGAGAGCAAGCTGCTGCAGCCGGAGGTACGGCTTCGTCTAATTCCGGCTGGTCGAAGAAATCTCAGCTCGGTTCTGTCGGTGGGTTATAACTCTTTCCCGAGAAAAGCTCTTTTCTGTTTCTCTTGATTTTGATATTAAAGTTTCCAACTTTCTTGGTGAATTTTGAATTCCAAGTTCTTAATTTTGGATTAAATTTAGCTGCTAATCCGTAGTGTTATGATTTGGGACGTAATTGTGTTCAATTGCATTATGTAACTCTGTAAATTTCATCTCAAGTTTCTATATTTATTTATAATTAGAGTTCAAAGCAACTCTTGTAGACACAGTAGATAGTCTTTCGTTTATTTTCAGATACAACTCTTGTAAATGATTGTTAATTCAGATGCTTTCTTTGAAGTTTGCATTTATAGTTAGACTTGCTTCAGAATTTTCGATCAACTTTCTTCAGGGTCAGTACGAGTAACTAAAGACTTGCTTGCTTGCTACTTTACTTTCTTCTTTCTGTAAACCGGTGGCCGAACAAGGTGGTAAAACCGGTGGCCTTAGCGTTTCTTTATCTAGATCAGATGGTCAGATTATCGGTGGAGCGGTTGGGACACACCTCATAGCTGCTGGCCCGGTTCAGGTAAAATCCTGTTGTATCATAGTGGCATACGCTTATCCTTTTTTTGTTTGAATGTTTCCAACTATCTTACACAGCGCATTGGGTTATAATAAGTTCTGGCTTTGACTGATCGCCTTAAGTTTGTGTCTATACAGGTGATTCTTGGTACGTTTCAGCTTGATAGAAAGAAGGATACCACTGGGAGTGGTGGGAAAGGGGATGGTTCTAACAGCGGAAGTTGGTTAACTTCTCCCACTAGCACTGGCACTGGTCCGTTGCTTGGCATGGGTTTCCATTCTGGTATGGAATCTTCAGGAAGAAATCCAATGAGGGGAAACGATCATCATCATCATCAGTCCGGTTTGGGTGGATCTCATCATTTCATGATGCAACCACCGCAAGGAATGCACATGACACATTCCCGGCCTTCTGAATGGGGAGGAGGAGGCAACAGCGGTCATGATGGTAGAGGCGGTGGTGGGTATGATTTGTCAGGTAAAAAGAACCTCAAAACTTTCTTAAAGATGTTTGTCATATCCATCAAAGTTCAAACCTTTAAATCCAAACAACAATAGATCAGAATTGCAACAGAGATGGTTTAAGCAATACTTAGTACTGGTAGAGATCGAGTATTGACAGGTGAAAGCCGAGCTAAGAAAAGTCCTCGTGGATGTAATTTTGTGCAGGACGGATAGGACATGAGTCATCGGAGAATGGGGCCTATTGGGCCTATTGGGCCTATTGGGCTTGGCCCATATAATCAAACAAACCTTTATCGATACCGGCGCACATCAGTTTCTTCACTCTTTTCGAAATCTTTCTCATTTCGTGTTTTGCTTTTTTTTTAAGTTTTTTTAAATATAAAATTATTAAAAATTAAGTAAAAAAAAGTAAAAGTATTTTTTTACTCTTTTAAAAACTATAAAAAAACTTTATAAAAAAAAGTTCAAAAACAAAACTCACACAGAATTAATCAAAAACTCAATTATGTATGCCAAATCGAATAAAACCCTTATATTTGTAAATAAAGTTGAATAAAAAACTAAGATCTACAACACAAATCGAACAAATCCAGATTTGCAAAAAAAAAATTTATGAAATCCGGATTTAGTTCTATATGAGAGAGATTCAAATCTAAATATGTTTGTTTTTTTCTTCAACACCGTAACCACCATTTATCCGGATCTAGATCTATATGAGATGACACACTTGTAAAATGTGTTCTGATTTGTGGCATTTTTGTAAATGCTCCATTATTATTTCTGAAACTAATTATAGATTCAGAGATATATACTTCCAAGCCATAAACAAAAAAAAATCAATCAATTAAAGTTGTCTAGCGGCCATGAACGTATCCACCATCTGCAAAGTTTTTTGTTTGTAAAAATTGTACAGTTAGTGAAAAATGATATTAAATCTTGATGATTGAGAAAAACTGATGAATTTATTCACTCTCTAGTTAAAATCGATTTTACCTCATCAGTAATGGCAGCTCGAGTCTTGAAGTGTCTCACAACCAATTCTGTCGAAACTTCAATAAGTCGATCTTTTACTGCTTCGGCTAGCATTCTTCCTTCTCCATAATCCTGAAACACAGTTCATTGTTCGATAACATATATATATATATATATATATATTATATGATGAGCATATGAACACATCTAATAACAAACTAACGAATAATTTACCTTGTTTTAATGACCTTCGGAGTGTCAATCACATAGATGGCAAAATTTGGATCACTAGCAGACATTTTACCATTCTCTCCCTGCGAAATGTAAGCAAGGCATTCAATAGTTTTAAAAGGAAGAAAGTGTGGTTTACAAGGTCTATAAGTACATATCCAGAGCTCGCAATATCCCTAGACTATTTGAGAAAACACTTGTCTGCAGAGAAGGAAAGAATGATGACTCAATCAAGCAGGCTTGATATAGTCTAACCAGGGTGCAACATCGCGAGTCATTTTAAAATAAGGATCCTGAACAAAACAAAACCAAAGATCTATTACGAACATAAACACATATTGATACATGCAGAACACAAAAGAGAGAAATTATGGATGGAAGTGTCCCAAGCTCGCAAACATTTTACACTATTGGAAAATGAATTATCTCCAAAAACAAAAGGGTTAAGTACACAGCACACCTGGTCAATTGCACAAGGAATCAAGCAATGGAGGTTGTACTTGCCGGGGAACATATGTGGGAGCGAGTTAGGGAAAGATGGAGATGCTTGAAAATATATTGAAAAACAATAGTCCAATTTAAATATAACAGTCGACATGCATAAGAATACACATGCATACACCAACAGGAAAAAGACATACTTGCACCAGAAGGAAACTGAGTTTTCCAATATGATCTTCACCAAAAAAACCAAAGATTCCCATAGACTGGCAGAGAAGGAGATATAAAAAATGAAAACAAAGAACACTAAGCAACTAATAAAACATATCAGCCACATTGTGCAATTCAAGTCACCTTATTAATTGTAACGCAATCTGCAACCTTCTGCATGTTATCATAGAAAGCACTACACAAAGTTTTCTCACATCATCAACCAGAAAAAACTATAATGTAAACATAAAAACAAAACCAATATGGGATTTAAATGTGACTCACCCACCAACATAGTCGAAGTCAGAGAAAATGAAGGTCTTTGTGATATTGAATCCACAAGCAATAATATCTTTCGCATTTTCTTGGCAATTCTTTGACTTTTCTCCACCATCATGTTCTTCCACATGCATTTTTCATCATCCGTAAGTTGTATAACTAGCGGGACCTTGAACGCTTCTTGCAAGTATCTGCAAGTCATTTCGTGTTTCAAGGACAAATCAAAAATTTTCAAAACCATCCTCATATTGACCTTAAATAAACAGGAGGCAATAATAGATTCAAGACTTACTTGGTAAACATGAAAGGAATCAAATTTCCTAAATGCACAGCTTCTGATGAAGGTCCTCTTCCAGTGTAGAGATAGAACTTGTCAACTCTCTCATACGCATCCAAAATCTCAATGAAATCCCTAATATGACACAATTAAACCATCATCCCATCCCATCTACGCGATGCTTACAAAAAAGTCGAATCACCATATTTCAACCTTCACCATATGTGACTCACCCACCAACATAGTCGAAGTCAGAGAAAATGAAATGTGACTCAACCGCCAACATGGTCGAAGCATTCAAGGTCCCGCTGGTTATACATTTTACGGATGATAAAAAATGCATGTGGAAGAACTTGACGGTGGAGAAAAGTCAAAGACCTGCCAGGGAAAATGCGAAAGATATTATCGGTTGTGGATTCGATATCACTAAGACATTCATTGTCGATGTCAGAAAAATGAAGGTCTTAGTGATATCGAATCCACAACCAATAATATCTTTTGCATTTTCCCTGCTAAGTATTTGACTTTCTTCAATCGTCAAGTTCTTCCCCATGCATTTTATAACCTGTATAACCAGCGTAACCTTGAACGCTTCTTGTAAGTATTTGCAAGCCATTTCGAGTTTTTCAAGATATCATCAAAACCACCATCGCATTAACCTTAAAGGATGATGTTATAGGATCTCACTTCACTTACTTAGTAAACATGAAAGGAATCAAATGCCCCAAATGCAAAGCTTCTGATAAAGGTCCTCTTCCAGTGTAGAGATAAAACTTGTCTCATTTCTCATACGCATCCAAAATCTCATTGAAATCCCTAATCATCTCACAATTAAACCATCATCCTATCCAAAATGTGATTCAACCGCCAACATAGTCGAAGCGTTCAAGGTCCCGCTGGTTATATAGCTTACGGATGATGAGAAATGCATGTGGAAGAACTTGACGATGGAGGAAAGTTAAAGACCTGCACGGGAAAATATGAAAGATATTATTGCTTGTGGATTCGATATCACTAAGATTTTCATTGTCGATGTCACAATAATGAAGGTCTTAGTGATATCGAATCCACAAGCAATAATATCTTTTGCATTTTTCCTACCAAGTCTTTGACTTTCTCAACCGTCAAATTCTTCCACATGCATTTTATAAGTTGTATAACTAGCTGGACATTGAACGCTTCTTGTAAGTATTTGCAAGCCATTTCGAGTTTTTCAGGATATCATCAAAACCACCATCGCATTAACCTTAAAGGATGATGTTATAGGATCTCACTTCACTTACTTAGTAAACATAAAAGGAATCAAATTCCCCAAATGCAAACTTCTGATGAAGGTCATCTTCCAGTGTAGAGATAGAACTTATCTCCTTTCTCATACGCATCCAAAATCTCATTTAAAACCCTAATCATCTCACAATTAAACCATTATCCCATCTATGCGATTCTTACAAAAAAGTCGAATCACCATATTTCAACCTTCACCATATGTGACTCATCCGCCAACATAGTCGAAGTCAAAGAAAAGAAAATGTGACTCAGTCGCCAACATAGCCGAAGCGTTCAAGGTCTCGCTGATTATATAGCTTACGGATGATGAAAAATGCATGTGCAAGAACTTGACGGTGGAGGAAAGTGAAAAACCTGCCAGGGAAAATGTGAAAGATATTATTGCTTGTGGATTCGATATCACTAAGACTTTCATTGTTAAAGTCAGAGAAAATGAAGGTCTTAGTAATATCGAATCCAAAAGCGATGATATCTTTTGCATTTTCCCTGGCAAGTCTTTGACTTTCCTCCACCGTCAAGTTCTTCCACATGCATTTTATAAGCTTTATAACCAGCAGGACCTTGATTGCTTCTTGTAAGTATTTGCAAGCCATTTCGAGTTTTTCATGATATCATCAAAACCACCATCGAATTAACCTTAAAGGATGTTGTTATAGGATCTCACTTCACTTACTTAGTAAACATGAAAGGAATCAAATACCCCAAATGAAAAGCTTATGCTGAGGTCTTCTTCCAGTGTAGAGATAAAACTTGTATTCTTTCTCATACGCATCCAAAATTTTATTAAATACCCTAATCATCTCACAGTTAAACCATCATCCCATCCCATCTACGCGATACTAACAAAAAAAATTGATTCACTATATTTCAACCTTCACAATATGTGACTCACCCGCCAACATAGTCGAAGTCAAAGAAAATAAAATGTGACTCAACCGCCAACATAGTCAAAACGTTCAAGGTCCCGTTGTTTATACATCTTACGGATGATAAAAAATGCATGTGGAAGAACTTGACGGTGGAGGAAAGTCAAAAATCTGCCAGGAAAAATGCGAAAGATATTATTGCTTGTGGATTCGATATCACTAAGACTTTCATTGTCGATGTCAGAGAAAACGAAGGTCTTAGTAATATCGAATCCACAAGCAATAATATCTTTTGCATTTTCCCTGGCAAGTCTTTGACTTTCCTCCACTGTCAAGTTCTTCCACATGCATTTTATAAGCTGTGTAACTAGCGGGACCTTGAACGCTTCTAGTAAGTATTTGCAAGCCATTTCGAGTTTTTCATGATATCATCAAAACCACCATCGCATTAACCTTAAAGGATGATGTTATAGGATCACACTTCACTTACTTAGTGAATATTAAAGGAATCAAATGCCCCAAATGCAAACTTCTGATGAAGGTCCTCTTCCAGTGTCGAGATAGAACTTGTCTCCTTTCTCATACGCATCCACAATTAAACCATCATCATTTACGGGATTCTTACAACAACAAAAAAGTCGAATCACCATATTTCCACCTTCACCATATGTGACTCACCCGCCAATATAGTCGAAGTCAGAGAAAATGAAATGTGACTCACCCGCCAACATAGTCAAAGCATTCAAGGTCCCGCTAGTTATACAACTTACAGATGATGAAAAAAGCATGTGGAAGAACCTGACGGTGGAGAAAAGTCAAAGACCTGCCAGGAAAAATGCGAAAGATATTATTGCATGTGGATTCGAAATCACTAAGACTTTCATTGTCGAAGTCAGAGAAAAATGAAGGTCTTAGTGATATCGAATCTACAAGCAATAATATCTTTTGCATTTTCCCTGGCAAGTCTTTGACTTTCCTCAACCGTCAAGTTCTTCCACATGCATTTTATAAGCTGTATAACTAGCGGGACCTTGAACGCTTCAAGTAAGTATTTGCAAGCCAGTTCGAGTTTTTTCAAGATATCATCAAAACCACCATCGCATTAACCTTAAAGAATAATGTTACAGGATCTCACTTCACTTACTTCGTAAACATGAAAGGAATCAAATGCCCCAAATGAAAAGCTTCTGATGAAGGTCCTCTTCCAATGTAGAGATAGAACTTGTCTCCTTTCTCATACGCATCCAAAATTTCATTGAAAACTCTAATCATCTCACAATTAAACCATCATCCTATCCCATCTACGTGATTCTAACAAAAAAAAAAGTCGAATCACCATACTTTAACCTTCACCATATGTGACTCACCTGCCAACATAGTCGATGCGTTCAAGGTCCCGCTGGTTATACAACTTACGGATGATGAAAAAAGCATGTGAAAGAACTTGACGGTGGAGGAAAGTCAAAGACCTGCCAGGAAAAATGCGAAAGATATTATTGCTTTTGGATTCGATATCACTAAGATTTTCATTGTCGATGTCACAATAATGAAGGTCTTAGTGATATCGAATCCACAAGCAATAATATCTTTCGCATTTTCCCTGGCAAGTCTTTGAATTTCCTCAACCGTCAAGTTCTTCCACATGCATTTTATAAGTGGTAGAACCAGCGGGACCTTTAACGCTTCTTGTAAGTATTTGCAAGCCATTTCGAGTTTTTCAGGATATCATCGAAACCACCATCGCATTAACATTAAAGGATGATGTTATAGGATCTCACTTCACTTACTTAGTAAACATGAAAGGAATCAATGCCCAAATGTAAAGCTTCTGATGAAGGTCCTCTTCCAGTATAGAGATAGAACTTGTCTCTTTTCTCATACGCATCTAAAATCTCATTGAAATCCTAATCATCTCACAATTAAACCATCATCCCATCCCATCTACGCGATACTAACAAAAAAAAAAATTGATTCACTATATTTCAACCTTCACAATATGTGACTCACCCGCCAACTTAGTCGAAGTCAAAGAATATAAAATGTGACTCAACCGCCAACATAGTCGAAGTCAAAGAAAATGAAATGTGACTCACCCGCCAACATAGTCAAAGCATTCAAGGTCCCGCTGGTTATACAGCTTACAGATGATGAAAAAAACATGTGGAAGAACTTGACGGTGGAGAAAAGTTAAAGACCTGCCAGGAAAAATACGAAAGATATTATTGCATGTGGATTCGAAATCCCTAGGATTTTCATTGTCGAAGTCAGAGAAAATGAAGGTCTTAGTGATATCGAATCTACAAGCAATAATATCTTTTGCATTTTCCCTGGCAAGTCTTTGACTTTCCTCAACCGTCAAGTTCTTCCACATGCGTTTTATAAGCTGTATAACTAGCGGGACCTTGAACGCTTCAAGTAAGTATTTGCAAGCCAGTTCGAGTTTTTTCAAGATAACATCGAAACCACCATCGCATTAACATTAAAGGATGATGTTACAGGATCTCACTTCACTTACTTCGTAAACATGAAAGGAATCAAATGCCCCAAATGCAAAGCTTCTGATGAAGGTCCTCTTCCAATGTAGAGATAGAACTTGTCTCCTTTCTCATACGCATCCAAAATTTCATTGAAAACCCTAATCATCTCACAATTAAACCATCATCCCATCCTATCTACGTGATTCTAACAAAAAAAAAAGTCGAATCACCATACTTTAACCTTCACCATATGTGACTCACCCGCCAACATAGTCGAAGTCAGAGAAAATGAAATGTGACTCACCTGCCAACATAGTCGATGCGTTCAAGGTCCAGCTGGTTATACAGCTTACGGATGATGAAAAAAGCATGTGGAAGAACTTGGCGGTGGAGGAAAGTCAAAGACCTGCTAGGAAAAATGCGAAAGATATTATGGCTTATGGATTCGATATCACTAAGACTTTCATTGTCGATGTCAGAAAAATGAAGGTCTTAGTGATATCGAATCCACAAGAAATAATATCTTTCGCATTTTCCCTGCCAAGTCTTTGACTTTCCTCAACCGTCAAGTTCTTCCACATGCATTTTATAAATTGTATAACTAGCGGGACGTTGAGCTCTTCTTGTAAGTATTTGCAAGCCATTTCGAGTTTTTAATGATATCATCAAAACCACCATCGCATTAACCTTAAAGGATGATGTTATAGGATCTCACTTCACTTACTTAGTAAACATAAAAGGAATCAAATGCCCCAAATGCAAACTTCTGATGAAGGTCCTCTTCTAGTGTAGAGATAGAACTTGTCTCCTTTCTTATACGCATCCAAAATATCATTTAAAACCCTAATCATCTCACAATTAAGCCATCATCCCACGCGATTCTTACAAAAAAGTTGAATCACCATATTTCAATCTTCACGATATGTGACTCATCCGCCAACATAGTCGAAGTCAAAGAAAAGAAAATGTGTCTCAACCGCCAACATAGTCGAAGCGTTCAAGGTCACGCTGGTTATATTGTAACGCTCGTGAACCCAAAAAATGAAATTTGGTTGGGTGTGTTGACCGACACAGGGTGTGTGTCGTATGACACGGGTGTTTGGACTTGTGAGAAGTTGGTTTCTTAGTGGTGTGTCGATCGACACAGGTGGTGTGTGTCGATCGACACGAGTGGAAATTTAACCGAAAAGTTTGGTTTCAATTGTCCGGTTCAGCAGACTGGTTTAGGGAAACCCTAGGGTTACTATTTAAAGGCAGAAAACAGGGTTCTGGCCGAATTTAGTGATCCAGAAATCAAAAGTTTCAGAGAAAAGGGAGAGTTTTTTTGGTGTTTGGAGAGATTTCTGGTGATTTGTGATCCTTGGAGGCTGGGTTTCGTTTAGTGTGGATTCAGGAGCGTGTGAGGTTGTGTTCTGCTCAATTGTGTTGGGAAATTTTGGATTTGAGGTGGTGTTCGTCGCGTTCTTTGCGTTCTTCGTGAAACCTTATCATTTTCTTCCTAAATCGAGGTGAGTGTATAACCGTAGGCTTATATAGGTATATGGAATTGATAGAATGCGACTGCTTGGTGGTTTCATGTGTTTTGTGGTTGAAATCTTGCAGGAGACTCGACGAATCGCGACGGATTCGAGCCACAAGAGGATAGGCTTGCTTCTGGGTTCTGCGACGTCGTCTCGATCGACACCATGGTGGTGTGTCGATTGACAAGGGGTAACCTGTAGTCCGACACCTAGTGGTTGTGTCGATCAACACAGAGAAGCTTGTCGATCGACACAAGGCAACTGTTGTTCGACACCTAGTGGTTGTGTCGATCGACACAGTGAAGCTTGTCGATCGACATAGTGCATTCTGTACTGGTTCGTGTTGATTGTTTCGTGTATGCTTGTTCTGTGATCATCCTGGTATTGTATCTCTTGTTTATGCTTATATATAAATAGCTTGTAGACGGGATGACCGCGTCGCTGAGTATTTATGATAATACTCACGCAACTCTTTTTGCCATGTGTTGCAGGTAAAGAGAAAATGTGGTCATGGAATCGTGGCGAGGAAGAAGAGATGATTTAGGGTCTCGTTGTTGTGTTGTTGTTTTATGGAATTGCTAGGTTGTTAGTAATTCTGGAACTTGTTAGTAATTTAATAAGTATGGGATTATTGAATTGGTTATTGTTGTGTTGTTGAACTGTTTAATTATTTATTGGATTTTCGCGTGTTGTGTTGGCCCATTGAGGATTATTATCTGTGATGATAATAATCTGAAGAGAAAACTTTTAAAGTTTTGGGTCGGGTCGTTTCAGTTTGATATCAGAGCCCTTATGGTTCTAGGGCAGGTGCAATTGATTGATTATGTGAGTTAATTGATTGATTGTTGTGTGGGTATGGAGTCTTAGATCATCTCTTCCGAGCCTTCAATAAGATTCCACGGTAAGTGTTGTTTGATTTTTTGTTTTCTAGTATGTTTAGTGTTCTGCTGGGTAGGGCAGAGCGAGATGACTAGAGGTACTAGAGGTAGAGGTCATGGAGAGGCGAAGGTGGTCGTGGTGGGCACGGGCAAGGACTTGAGAGTGAGTCAGATGCCGCGGGTGTGACCCAGGAGACCATGCAGGAGCAGGTGGCTGATTTGCAGGCGTATTAGGAGAGGTCCGTGGGTGTGGCCGTGAGTGCCACTGTGAGGGCGAGTGAGGGTTCCGGTGTGGCCAGTGATGCGGTGGGCCTAGGTGGGGGTGCTGCCGCAGGTTTTTGCCCAGGACCGAGATGATCGTCTGGCGGGTCTGCTACAGAGGATTCTGGAGCAGTTACCAGGTGGGGTGTCAGCTCCGGGTCAGGCTCCGGGAGTGCAGCTGGGTATGGCTGATGTGCAGTCAGGTATGGCTGGTGTGCAGTCGGGTGTGGCTGGTGTGCAGCTGTGTGTTGTTGGTGTGCAGCCAGGTATGGCTGGGGTTCTGCCGGGTGTGGCTAGTGTGCAGCCGGATATGACTGGGGTGCAGCCGGAGGTGACGGTTGCAGAGGAGCTCCCATCTTATCTTAGGATGATACATACACTACTTATATATGTATTTGGATACATAAATTTCAATATGAATAAAAAAATTATCCAATTATTTTTGTTTGTTTTGTCCACTAACAAAGAATTGGCTGCTATGCCTATATATACGTTTCAGTATACAAGATTGCCAAGAATTCCTAGCAAGAAAAGCAAATCATGCGCTAGCTTTATCAGTACTACATTTTCCGAGTAAAAGCTCTTCTACCTAGTTCAAAGAGTTAGAAAGGTTTAACTTATTTTCTAAATGTTTAACTCATTTTCGACTACAATCAATGAAGGATATAAGTTTTTTTTTCATCGGAAATAAGGATTCCTGTTTCGTGCTAGCGAAACTAAGTTTTCGACTACAATCAGTGAAAAATTCCCAATGAAGTTTTCATCGCAGATAACTCATTTTCTGACTACAATCAGTGAAGAATTCCCAATAAATTGATATTGTTCTTTACACCTAGAAGGGTCTTTATCAAAGATTCTTACCATGAGGCCATTGGATACTATCACTAAGCAAAATATCTAATTAACCATTATTACACCTTTGTATCTATAGAAACACAAGAAACACAAATCTCTGACAAGCATATATTCTCATCTTACAGAACATGCATTGCTAACACAAGTCAGATGTATATGCTAAGTTCCAAGAAGATAGCTGAAAGCTAACCTTTAGGATTCCAGGAACACTGCTGCAGACCAATCACCAGAGAAACTCTTTAGTGCGTGAAAAAAACTGTACTTCTCCAAGCTTTAAATTATTTCCTGTAAAAACAACAACGATTTGGTCCATGAACCCAAAAATGGCAAGGCAGCAACTAGCATCCTCAAGAGCAATGGCTTTTCTTTCGAACTCTTGCTTTGGACGAGCATTCTCGTTTCATAGATTGTCATTTCTCATCTCCCTTTACGTATCTAGATCATCCCATCCCCATGCTCTTAGAATCAGAATCTCCTACCATCCTTGACTTGTATCCTCCCTTATCCACACCACCACCCTTTAACTTTTGATGGATTTTATGTTTCCAACATGTCCATACCTTTTCCCGAATCATCCAATGATGACCCAGGACTATCATCGGGTGCCCAACCATATTGCAGCACCATGCGTGTTGCAATCTGTCGCAAGCCGAAAATAATAATCATAAGGTATCGCTGACAACTCCCAAGTACCTCTAGCAATTCTACACTGAAACAGTACATGGCATACAGTTTCCAGTTCTGATCGACACGATCAGCATAACAAATCAGTTTGGATTCCCCGAGAGCGCAGTCTCTCAGACACCTCAAGTGCACCAGCTAATGCTCTCCATAAGAGATGCCGGATCTTTGGGAGAGTTTTAATTTTCCAGACCGTAGATTTTTCTCTCGTGGGGAGAGGGTAGATGGGGAAACATCTGCATATCTGGCAGCAAATCCATCAGCTTGTAACCACTTTGAGAGGTGAAGAAGCCCCAAGCAAATGAGTCTTTCAATCTGGTCGATACCTTTATCCTTAAGCAGCTTCTTAGAAACACCAACAGAGACTAAAACGACCATGTCCTTCTTTGATCCAGACCAGCAGCCCAGACAGCATGTGGGAACTTTGTCTCCCTTGTCCAATTAATGCCTCATCCATTTGCTTATAATTTCGTGTTGTAGCCGTAAAAACTAAGTCGTCCTGTTTCTCAAAGCTGCATAGGTAGAAATTATAAATTGGAATGAGAACGAAAAATTTTGACAAGAAAAAGGAGAAGCTCCTTGGGTTTATAATGCACCAGTTCATATTTCAATAAAAGGTGATGCTTTGAGAAACCGCTATGAATGCTGCAAATCTGGTCTTAATTTTTAAATCAGCAAAGAAATGGGCTCTTACCTATAAAGTTCAACAAGAAGTTGGTTAATAAAAGATTCATGGTCTTGCTGTTTTGTATGTACAAACTTCCCACGTAGACTAGCAAAGAGGTCAAAATCCTGCACAAATATGATTACAGGTGCCTAATCATCACACTAAACAAATGAAACTGGTGCTACATAAGACTCAAAATTTAATATCTATAAAAATGATGAATCAAGAAAACAAAGCAGCTAACCAAGTTCCCTGACATTTGCTGCACTTTGACCAACCCATAGTCTAGCCTCTAACTCTTGAGCTTCAACATTGACAACATGCACTCTTGCTTCGGCTGCAATAGCGAGCGCCAGTGAAATGGAAACACCACCGCCATCACAATGTCATCATTTAGATTCCTTACTCTCTCTCTCTCGAATACAGTAGCCTTCACGGTTGATTCAACTTGAGTCTTCCTCAATGCAGTCTAGGCTCGAGAAACCACCCTTGTAACCAACAGAAACTGTTGCTGAAGACTTGCTAGGTCGGAGATGGGTATCCACATCAGATGAACAGAAGTTGGGATTCCACAAGCAATCATTTTGAGGTAGAGAGTATCAAACCCTCCAAATTTCTCAAATTGGCCAACCTTGATGTCAACGAAATACTTCTTGTCATCTCCTTTTAGGCAATATCATATGCTCTTTCTTTGAGCGTTCACTAATATCTTTCTGCAGCGTCTCCTTCTCCACCTTTACTGCATCCAAAGCCGTTCCCACTTGAGCAACATCTCCCTTTTCCTTCCTGACCTTCTCAACACTCTTCAACAGAACCGAGACTGTCTCCAACAGCCTCCGAGTATAATCCGAGAACTCATGATCAATTGATTTCAAAACCAACTCTTTTTCTCTAACTTTCTCTTTCTTTTTTCTTCCATAGCTAAAGACTGAACTGGTGAGCTAAAGGCTTAGATACAAACTCTATTCGCTATACCCAGACGACGGCACAAGCTCATTTCCTTCTTTGAAAACAAACAACACACCTGATCAATCGCACAAGGAATCAAGCAATACGATCTTCACCGGAAAAGCCAAAGATTCAGACTCTCTCTCTTATCCACCACCTCCATCGCGTACAAGAAGAAGAAAAACCTAGAAAAAGGAAGTCAAATTCGATTGATTCCAAAGACAAAGAGAGCTAAACGGTATTGTTTATGAAGGTACCTATGGAGTTTCCGACGATAAGACGGCGAAGGATTGCGAGTGGAGCGTTTTAGGGCGAGGCAGATAACAAGGTTTTTGTAACCATTTCAGAGTCGGAATATTTTGTTTTAGTTAAATTGAGCTGTCTAGTTTTAGATTTATCAATTATCCCCTCCTCACCAGTCACCCATCTCAAAATCACAATTTTTATTCCTAGTCGATTTAGGCCCTTGACTTTTAAATATAACACTTGCCTCCTCCTCTGCCCCAGGCTGTGATTATAATCTTTACTTTTTATAAGCCGATCATGTTTTATTAGTTTAGTGGAAAGGCAATCAACACTTTTTATAATCTTTAAATATAACACTTGCCTCCTCCTCTTGGGAGCTATAGCGGTCAATCAACGTCTAGCATTTCGACACCTACAACAAGACCGATATTGCCCGAAGTGTGGTGATGTAGAAGAAACCATTAACCATGTCTTGTTTACATGTCCCCGACTAGATAATGTTGGACACTGTCACAAGTCCCGCATCATAATTCGGTGTTCCCGTCCGATAGTCTGTGGAGCAACTTTGATTATCTTCTCTCTCGCGTACCCAACCGCCAGGAATTCAAGGAATATGTGAGATGCTACCCCTGGATAATCTGTTACCTCTGGAAAGCACGTAACGATAAAGTATTTAGAAACCTGGAGAGGTCACCCCCGGACATCCTAAAACTTGCCCGAACGGAAGCTGCGGCCTGGCATTTAACGTTGGAAGAAGCGACATAGGAAAGAGGAGTACAAATAACTCCAGCCCAGACAATGCCACGGGCTGTTTTCACGTGCTTTGTTGATGGGTCCTGGAAGGATGGAGACCCCACGAGCGGGATCGGATGGACGCTTCAACTACAAGATGAGGAAACGGATCTCTTAGGACTCAAAGGGATGCACAAGGGATCCTCTCCCCTACACGTTGAACTGCATAGTTTATTATGGGCCCTCCACTGCCTGCGGCAGAAAGAACGATATTGTGCGTTGTTCGCTACGGATTCACAGGAGCTAGCTGCAATGATACTGGAACCGGATAACTGGCCACGATTCAAATAAGAGCTAGAAGAATTCAAGATACTTCGAGCGTGGTTCCCTGACTTTACTCTTCAGTATTGTCCCAGGAAACGAAATGGAAATGCTGACTTATTAGCCCGGATCGCTCAAGCTCGAAAATTAGTCTTTTCTCATGTTAGCACGTCTACCCCACACTGGTTCCTAGACACGAATGTGTTTGGTTGAATAAGGAGTATCATGTTTTGTGACAAAAAAATGCTCCAAAGGAGATTTTCCAAAGCAAAACTCTTAAAATTATAAAAGTGGGTTGATAAAGCATACCATTAACACCTAATTATAACATAAAAAAATGACAGAGCGAGAGAATGAGACAGAGCGAGAGAATGCGACAGTGAACAAAGACAGCCGGAGAGATGAGGTAATGTTGGATGCTTGTGCAAGGGGAAGACCACCTGATATCGCCGGGTCGTGGGTTTCTAAGGTCACGGGTATGAATAGCGGTGGTATGCCGGTCCCGGAGAGGTTGTTGGATGATGCCTTCGTTTCTCTACGGTTGAGAATGGAATTCCCCAATGGTGTGGATGGAGAACCAAAGATAACAGTAGACAATGAAGTGATTGAAGCAATGAACGGTTTATGGAAACAAACCATGATAGTGAAGGTTTTAGGAAGACACCTAACCATCTCGGCCTTGAGCAAGAAGCTAAGGGAGTTGTGGAATCCTAAGGGTGCGATGTATGTCATGGACCTACCTCAGCAGTTTTTCATGGTTCGTTTTGAGAGGGAAGAAGAGTACATGGCAACGGTTACGGGAGGGCCATAGAGGGCTTTTGGAAGTTATCTTAATGTGCAAGCTTGGTCTCCGGAGTTTGACCCTCTCAAAGATGAGATCGTCACGACTCCAGTTTGGGTGAGGCTATCCAATATTCTGGTCAATCTCTACCATAGATCGATTTTAATGGGTATCACTAGTGGTTTGGGAAAGCCAACTAAAGTGGATGTCACAACTCTTAGCTTTGAGAGGGCGAGATTTGCAAGAGTCTGTGTGGAGGTGAACTTGTCTAGACCCTTGAAAGGGACAATGTTAATCAACAATGAACGATATTTTGTTGCTTACGAAGGTCTATCAACCATTTGCTCGAAGTGTGGGATGTATGGGCATTTGATTCACTCCTGTAGGAGAGATCCTGTGGAACGCCTAGGTAATGGAGTTCCGTCGTAGGTCGAGCTGAGTTCTATTGGACAGGCGAAGAAAATCAATGGTTTTTCAGTGGTCATGCGATCGGGTAGGCTGACGGAGAAAGTGTTGGTTCCGGTTGTTTTTCAGGCAGGTGGGACGAAGAGAGCAATAGGAAAGAACCTAAGGGGGAAAAGAAAGTCAAAGAGCAAGTGGATTTGAGTGTTTCAAATTGCTTTGGTGAGTTGGAGGTTGAGGAGGTTGATATCCCCTCCTCACCAGTCACCCATCTCAAAATCACAATTTTTATTCCTAGTCGATTTGGGCCCTTTACTTTTAAATATAACAATTGCCTCCTCCTCGGCTCCAAACTGTGATTATAATCTTTACTTTTTATAAGCCGATCATGTTTTATTAGTTCAGTGGAAAGGCTTTTAAATGCTCGTTCCCTCGATACTTCCCAAAGGAGATTTTCCGACACAAAACTCTTACAATTATAAAACTGGGTTGATAAAGCGTGTACCATTGACACCAGATTATTATTATAGTCCACATGGTCATGGCCACACAAATATTTTCATATGGATGATATTAAACACCATAGTGAATAATGAAATCAAATGATCATGAGTTCTCAAATGACGTCAACGAAATACTCTCATCTTTAATTATGAAATTTTATCAGATCATGATAACAAATGTCACCACAATTTTGAAATGCGAAACATTTAAATGACTTAAAAAATAACACGATGAAACACACACAAACAAAAAAAAATGCTAGAAAGATATTATAATGATATATATCATAAATTTATTAAAAGTTTAGAGAGATTCTCAAAGTCTCACTGAATTAGTGAGACGTTTTTTCACCGTAGTCTCAATTATTTATTATTATTAGATGATACTCTTAGAGATGATGGTCTACGACATCTTCTGGTGATTAATTTGCTGATCATGAGTACATAAAGAGAGAGTTCAAAGAGATTGTGCGGCTTTTAAAGAATGTTGAGGAATTTCGTAACAAAGGTATATATTGTCCAAAAGGTGTTCGTTCTTCTTCATGGACCTCCCGACAAAATCGTGAGCCTGGGCATGTTCTCGGTATTGGTTTCAAGAAGATTATGAAGCTCACACAAAAACCACATCCAATTCTCATCATTTTCTTCATCTACAATCCCAAACGCCAATGGAAACAATGCGCCGTCACCATCAAATCCAGTATTTTTTTTGGTGTATAAAGTTAATCACTTGTTTCGACCCAAAAAAAAAAAGTTAATCACTCGAAGGACCAAAATGTTATACAGATTTTGTTTCTAGTGAAAGACTTATCAAAACGAAACTCAAATATGGTTTTCAACCTCTTTACTTTTGCAACACAACTTGGTATTGTTTGGACCGTCTCTATTATATATGTAAATGAATCATCATCAAAACTTAATTCAAAGGTTGCTTTCAAATTTCTAAACATAGAAAGAAGGATTCTCGTTGTAAATGTTCTAACATTTCAAGAATTGATTCATCATTTCAAATATCTAAATAAAATAGACAATTAAAAGTCCTTGATGAGAAGTTGCAAGCAGAGCAGCCAAAATAGTGTTTCATCGGGTTACTCGAACATGTTTGGGAGAGTTCTCACGGCCATAAACGCATCCACCATCTGATAACCATTAGTATTTTGTTAAAAATTGTAAAAACCAATTAAAAAGAATCGATTTATCAGTTTAATTAAACTTGCAGTCCCTATTTAAAACCATTTTTACCTCATCGGTAAATGCAGCTCGGGCCATGCGGTGTCTCTCCATCATTTCTGTCAATACATCAGTGAGTCTCTTCTTTACATCTCCAGTTAGCATTCTTCCTTCTCCATATTCCTCAAACACAGTACAATTTTTTTTTAGTTTTTATTTCAGATAATTCGATTAAGACAGATACGAGCATTCTTCTTTCTTGGTAACAAGCGAGTGGCACATATAACGTAATTTACCTTCTTTATGCGTTTAAGCTTAGTATCATCTTCTAGGAAAAAACCCAGATACTTGACTGATATGTCTACCTGTGGAAAAAGAAGAAGAAAAATTACTAGAAAAAGACTTGAGTATAGCACTGAAACAGATAGGATTAAGTCTTTTCGAATTGCAATCTGAGGTTAAAGGTCCTTCCCATAGGATTAATGGTTGGTAGTTATCAATGCCTAAATTTGATATTACATAGTAAGGAATATAGCTGTGAGTTTAAACTACCTAGAATAGGATAACAGGATAGAACACAACAAGAAAATTTGGTACCTTCAGATTTGCTCCGAGTTCTCTGTGCTTTTCCATGGAGTCTTGTCCACCACTAAACGTGTATTTGTTTATCTGCAGATAAAAACCTCATCAAGTTAAGATACAGGAAGCAATTACATGGATTCCTTATTATGATTTGAGTCTAATTTTCTTCTCTTAGCTGTTTGGAACTCAGTTGTGATTATAGCAAAGAGATAGCCCTTTTCAATCATTAAGAAAGAGTTCTCTGATATCATGGTTTTTACCCGTTTTTGACCATGATATAAGTCTTTTTTATTGTGTCTTTTTGGTATTTTTCGAGTCTTTTAGAGTCTTGTAGGTTGATGGACGATTGGAGCTTAATGGGAGCTTTTGGAGCATTTTGGAGCATCGAGGAAAGAAGAGCCGAAGTGACCAAGTCGGAGTCGATTTTTACATTTCTGTGTCGATCGACACAGTCCTGTGTGTTGATCGACACGGTCATGTCTGACGAGAAGATTGAAAAAATTCTTCTTAGACCCAAAAAGCCCAGAAGTTTACACCAAGGCCCAATCCGATTTTTAGACAATATAAATAGTTTTTCCTTAGGTTTTCAAGTTTTTTATCTTGGATTTTAAATGAGACTTGAGAGAGGAGATTTGGCAGAGCTTTTAGGGAGATTTGGAGAGCTTCAGACTTTCAGAGATTCCTAAACCCTTTTGTATCTCTAACTCTATCTTTTTAATGCAATTTATTTCACTCATGATGTTTGCTTCAATCACCATGTCTGAGTAGTTTGCTTGTTAGGTTTTGGGAAGTTCTAGGGTTTGATGAAAATTGATAGGATTAAAACCTTGTTAGGATTTATATTTATGTTCTTCATCTAGATTGATTAAACTCTGATTTTAGGATTGATCAACTGAAATTGGATATCCTAGGTTACTTTAATAGATGCGAAAATATTATTAACAACCTGATATAATCTTAGATGAGCAAAATTATTTATTCACAAAGAAATTTGGCTTAGTAATTTTGTGAACAATTGAACCTGATCTTACTGCTTGATTTTATTCACAAAGTTTGCAAAGAAATTTGGAATTTAGGGATTTAGTCATAGATAATCTCTGCAACGAAAGTTGATTGGTTTTATATTTGTGTTTGAGTTCTAGAACCGTTCTTAATAAAATCCTAACGTTTTAATCTCTGTGTCGATCGACACAGACACCTGTATGTCGATCGACACGATCAATTTTGACTCATTCCTACGAACAACCCAATGCCTAACTCTTTTGTCTCATTGAATTTTAAGAACCTTAATCATCATCACTTGCTTTGTTTTGATATTTTCATTACATTCTTTCATACTTACTTAGCATAATTTGAATTCATAATCGTTTGTGTGATTTGATTCCCTGTGGATTCGATCCCTAAGTACTACTACGATCTCTTAATTTGAGAGAGTAGCTCAGGGTAAATTTGAGCATATCATTCTCGCATATGACAGAAAGAGCACAGGCATTGATCAAGCTAGATAATGAATAACTGTGCAAGAAAGTTAATACATAAATCCATAATTGGACTAGGAAACAAGATAACAGGAAAAACAAAACAAATTACAGAATTTACCTCGTTTTTAATATCCTTTGGAGTATCAGTCTCATATATAGCAGAATTTGGATCACTAGCCGACATTTTCCATTTTCTCCCTACAAGAAGTGAACAAGGCGTTCAATAGCTGAAAAGTATGAAGTTTTAGTCTGGTGTACAAGGTATAAGCATACAATAACTCTAGATTACTTAAGAAAGTACTTGCCTGCAAAGCAAGGAAAAATGAGGACTCAATCAGAGCAGGCTTGCTATATCCTAACCGTAGCGCAACATCACGAGTCATTCTAAAGTATGGATCCTAGACAAAACCAAAAGCAAAGATTGATTCAGAACACAGAAGCAGCACAACATAATTATAGAGCATAAAGAACAAATTATGGATGAATTTTAAACCACGCTTGCAAATATAGTACACCATTGGAAAGTCATTTATCTACCGAAGGCAAACATTAAAGATCCAAAGTAAAAAGAAACCAAAAAAACAACAGCATACCCGGTCAATCGCAAAAGGAATCAAGCAACACATATTGTCCTTGCCAAGGAACAAGTGTGGGAACGAGCTACGAAAGGATGGCACGGCCTGCAAATATATGGTTAATAATTATCCATTCTAAACATAACAGTCTATATGCATTAGAATACACATGCCTACATCAATATGAAACAATACATACTTGTACAGGAGGGAAACTGAGTTTCCCACTATAATCTTCAGCGGAAAATCCAAAGATTTCCATAGTCTAGCAAAGAGAGATATAAAAGTGAAAACCAGGAACACACATCAAACTAATAAAACATATCAGCCACTTTGTGCGATTCAGAGAGATAGAAAGTATAGTCACCTTGTTAAGCGTAACACACTTTGCAACCTTACCATATTTTTGTAGAAAGATCTACACACTAGGGTTTCATCAGCAAAAAAAAACTATAATGTAAAACCTAGATCGTATACTATATAAGGGACATCTTATGAGCTATATGCATGTGGACTACAAGTACAAGTTTGTCCACAGAGATTCAAATCAAATGTGACTCACCCGCCAACATTGTCGAAGTCAGAGAAAATGAAGGTCTTAGTGATATCAAATCCACAAACAATTATATCTTTCACATTTTCCCTGTCAAGCTTTTGACTTTCCTCCCCTGTCAATTTCTTCCACATGTATTTAATAAGTTGTGTAACCAGCGGGACCTTGAATGCTTCTTGTAAGTATCTGCAAGCCATTTTGAGTTTTTCAGGATATCATCAAAACCACCATCGAATTAACCTTAAAGGATGATGTTATAGGATCTCACTTCACTTACTTAGTAAACATGAAAGGAATCAAATGCCCCAAATGCAAAGCTTCTTATGAAGGTCCTCTTCCAGTGTAGAGATAGAACTTGTCTCCTTTCTCATACGCATCCAAAATCTCATTGAAAACCCTAATCATCTCACAATTAAACCATCCTCCCATCCCATCAACGCGATTCTTACAAAAAAAAAGTCGAATCATCATATTTCTACCTTCACCATATGTGACACACCCGCCAACATAGTCAAAGTCAAAGAAAATGAAATGTGACTCAACCGCCAATATAGTCGAAGCGTTTAAGGTCCTGCTGGTTATACAGCTTACGGATGATGAAAAATGTATGTGGAAGAATTTGACGGTGGAGGAAAGTCAAAGACTTGCCAGGGAAAATGCCAAAGATATTATTGCTTGTGGATTCGATATCACTAAGACTTTCATTGTCAAAGTCAGAGAAAATGAAGGTCTTCGTGATATCGAATCCACAAGCAATAATATCTTTTGCATTTTCCCTGGCAAGTTTTTGACTTTCCTCCCCCGTCATATTCTTCCACATGCATTTTATAAGCTGTATAACTAGCGGGACCTTGAACGCTTCAAGTAAGTATTTGCAAGCCAGTTCGAGTTTTTTCAAGATAACATCGAAACCACCATCGCATTAACATTAAAGGATGATGTTACAGGATCTCACTTCACTTACTTAGTAAACATGAAAGGAATCAAATGTCCCAAATGCAAAGCTTCTGATGAAGGTACTCTTCCAATGTAGAGATAGAACTTGTTTCTTTTCTCATATGCATCTAAAATCTCATTGAATATCCTAATCATCTCACAATTAAACCATCATCCAATACCATTTATACGATTCTTACAAAAAAAGTAGAATCACCATATTTCAACATTCACCATATGTGACTCACCCACCAACATAGCCGAAGTCAGAGAAAATGAAATATGACTCACCCGCCAACATAGTCGAAGCGTTCAAGGTCCCGCTTGTTATACAAGTTATGGATGATGAAAATGCATGTGGAAGAACTTGACGGTGGAAAAAAGTCAAAGACTTTCCAGGGAAAATTCGAAAGATATTATTACTTGTGGATTCGATGTCACTAAGAATTTCATTGTCGAAGTCAGAGAAAATGAAGGTCTTAGTGATATCGAATCCACAAGCAATAATATTTTTCGCATTTTCCCCGCCAAGTCTTTGACTTTCTTCCACTGTCAAGTTCTTCCACATGCATTTTATAAGTTATATAACCAGCGGGACCTTGAACACTTCTTGTAAGTATTTGTAAGCCATTTCGAGTTTTTTAGGATATCATCAAAACCACCATCATATTAGCCTTAAAGGATGATGTTATAGGATCTCACATCACTTACTTAGTAAACATGAAAGGAATCAAATGCCCCAAATGCAAAGCTTCTGATAAAGGTCCTCTTCCAGTGTAGAGATAAAACTTGTCTCCTTTCTCATACGCATCCAAAATCTCATTGAAATCCCTAATTATCTCACAATTAAACCATCATCCCATCCCATCTATGTGATTCTTACAAAAAAAAAGTCAAATCATCAAGCACAAGTTAGTGAATTTTGAACATGTGAGCGAAGAAGACACCACGACGGAGGAATACATGTGGTTGACGAGAAGTGAGTCTTTAAACACGATCAATCATGGACTCATCGATCCTCTGGCAACCAAATTGGTCAATAAGCTTATCGTAATTGATTTTCCCTTCGTCTTTGGGAGCGATGTCCCATGGATTCACAACTTGCTCCGAAGATTCAGGCTCTCTCTCACCCTTCTTATCCATCTCCATCGCGCACGGAGGGAGAAAGAAGAATAAATTTCAGAGAAAACTAGAGGAGGTAGGAGATAACAATGTTGGGAAAAATAGGGAAGAAGAAGCCAAAGTACGAAAGGTTAAAGGAAAAAAAAGAGATTTTTCAATATCCTCACTTGATCTCAGCCGTCGACTGGGACTTTCAATATCCACCCTCCTTACTATACCAAGGAGGTACCTACGGTTATAAGCGGCGGGGATATGTTTGACTGGAGCGGATAGTATAGGGTGAAGAAGACAATGATGTTTAAATCAATAAGGTTTCATTACTATTTGAGACTCTGAATCTTTTGATTTATTCAAATTGAGCGGTCAAGTTTTTATATGTTTAATTATCCCTTTGCTCTCTCCACCCACAAAATCACACAATTTTAATTCCAAGTCAATTTTAATTCCAAGTCAATTTTAATTCCAAGTCGCATTTACTTTTATTATGGAGTGTAGTAGTTATTATATAAACTCTCGTATAACTTGAATACTCGAAACATGTTTTGAAATTCCGAGTAATTTTGTGAAATTTTAGAATCGTTTGAAGAAGTTTTTTTGTTGAAAAAATAATTGAATACTTTTTATATAAATATTAAAACTTCTACGTGTAAGAAAAAAAGTAAATTTACAAAATTGTGAATTATTGTTTCTGAAACCAATTATAAACTCAGAGATATATACTTCCAAGCCATAAACTAAAAAATCAATCAATTAAAGTTGTCTAGCGGCCATGAACGCATCCACCATCTGCAAAGGTTTTTGTTTGTAAAAATTATATAGTTACTGAAAAATGATATTGAATCTTGATGATTGAGAAAAACTGATGAATTTATTTACTCTCCAGTTAAAATCGATTTTACCTCATCAGTAATGGCAGCTCGAGTCTTGAAATGTCTCACAACCACTTCTGTCAAAACTTCAATAAGTCGATCCTTTACTGCTTCGGCTGGCATTCTTCCTTCTCCATATTCTTGAAACACAGTTCAATGTTCGATAACATATATATTATATGATGAGTATATTAACACATCTAATAACAAAATTGAGAATAATTTACCCTCTTTATGTGTTCGAGTTCAGAATCATCTTTTAGGAAGAAACTTAGATACTTGAAGGGTATGTCATCCTGTGAAAATAGTAGAAAAGAGCTTAGGAAAGAGTTATCACGAAAACAGTTTTTGCAAAAGAATCTGCAAGTGATACAAAATGCTTCCTTAGTCAATTAGTTTTTGGTACCTCGAGATTTGCTGCACAAGGAGCAAATTCCTGTATCTCATATGGAACCTCACCAAGTTTAGATATTGGAAGCAAGCAAAAACTTGTCAAAAAACCAAAACAAAAAACTTCAATTAAAAGATTCACCTTGTTTTTAATGACCTTCGGAGTGTTAGTCACTTAGATGGCGGAATTTGGATCACTAGCAGACATTTTACCCTTCTCTTCCTGCGAAAAGTGACAAAGGCATCCAATAGTTTTAAAAGGAAGAAAGTGTGGTTTACAAGGTCTATAAGTACATATCTAGAGTTCGCAATATCCCTAGACTACTTGAGAAAACACTTGCCTACAGAGAAGAAGAGAATGATGACTCGATCAAAGCAGGATTCCTATAGCCTAACTAAGGTGCAACATCGCGAGTCATTCTAAAATAAGGATCCTGAACAAAACAAAAACCAAACCAAAGATCTATTATGAACACAAACACATATTGATACATGCTAAAACACAAAAGAGACAAATTATGGATGGAAGTGTCCCAAGCTCCCAAATATTTTACACTATTGGGAAATGAATTATCTCCGAAAACAAAAGGGTTAAGTACACAACACACCTGGTCAATTGCACAAGGAATCAAGCAACGGAGGTTGTACTTGTCGGGGAACATATGTGGGAACGAGCTAGGGAAAGATGGAGATGCTTAAAAATATATTGAAAAACAATAATCCAATTTAAATATAACAGTCGATATGCATAAGAATACACATGCCTACACCAACAGGAAAAAAAGACGTACTTGCACCGGAGGAAAACTGAGTTTTCCAATATGATCTTCACCAAAAAAGCCAAAGATTCCCATAGACTGGCAGAGAAGGAGATATAAAAAAATGAAAACAAAGAACACAAAGCAATTAATAAAACATATCAGCTACATTGTGCAATTTAAAGAGATATAAAATAAAGTCACCTTATTAATTGTAACGCAATCTGCAACCTTGTGCATGTTATCATAGAAAGCACTACACACCAGGTTTCTCACATCATCAGCCAAAAAAAACTATAATGTAAACATAAAAACAAAACTAATATGAGATTTAAATGTGACTCACCTGCCAACATAGTCGAAGTCAGAGAAAATGAAGGTCTTTGTGATATCGAATCCACAAGCAATAATATCTTTCGCATTTTCCCTGGCAAGTCTTTGACTTTCCTCCACCGTCAAGTTCTTCCACATGCATTTTTCATCATCCGTAAGCTGTATAACCAGCGAGATCTTGAATGCTTCTTGCAAGTATTTGTAAGTCATTTCGAGTTTCAAGGATAAATCAAAATATTCAAACCATCTTCACATTGACCTTAAAGAAACATGAGGCCATAATAGCTTCAAGACTTACTTGGTAAACATGAAAGGAATCAAATGTCCTAAATGCAAAGCTTCTGATGAAGGTCCTCTTCCAGTGTAGAGATAGAACTTATCACCTCTCTCATACGCATCCAAAATCTCATTGAAATCCCTAATCATCTCACAGTTGAACCAACAACACAGGAATTCAACAAGTCGACGAGATAAATACGCAATTCATAAAAATAATAATTGAATCGTCAAAAAGAAGTTGGTGAATTTCGAGCCGGTGGGCGAAGAAGACACCACGATGGAGGAAAACTCAAGGTTGGCGAAGTCAGTCTCTGAACACGATCAATCAGTGACTTGTCGAGCCTTTGGCAACCA